>CM031611.1:78907316-78919816 GCA_018398815.1 Conus ventricosus
CGCCATGTGGATGTAGCGATCATAATCCCGTTTGTCTGACGTGGTTCAAAAACCGTATAAAAATTCCAAAAGTAGGGCACAAGATTATATATTATAGGGAAGCTTTAGAAATTTTATGGAAGAAGATTTCCTTTCAGACCTTGCCACAGCACAATTGGAATATGTATACCAAATAAGAGATCCTGATGAAGCAACTGAATTTGGATTAACACATTTATTTCTGTGTATAACAAACATGCTCCATTCATCAAAAAAAGAGTCAGCAAGAAGCAAAACCACCGTGGATAACAAAAGAAATAGATATCGAAATTAACATAAGAAATCAGTTAAGCAATTCCGGAACAAATAAAGAATTCCGTAAACAAAGAAATAGGTAAAACTCAATGAAACGTAAATCTAAGCGTAATTACTTTCAAAAGATGTTAATTTCTACAAAGGATTCACGTCAGATTTGGAAGGCCATTAACATGTTGAATAATAAACAAGTCTCAAGAAATCAGGAAAATTATCACAGATGTAACTGCAGATCAATTAAACAACCATTTTTTGCTAGTATCAAAGAAAAAATTATATCACATGATAGGTCCAATGAAAATGACCTTGAGCATTTAAAACACTACCTTGATTTAAAAGATATTAGCTTTTCCTGTACCCTCCAACCAATGAGTGTTATGGACGTTAGTAAAAGTATTTCATCTTTTAAAACAATCGGGTACACGCGATTTAGATGGTTTAGATGCAAAATACTAAAGATTTCGTGTCCAATAATTACTGATACACTAACGTATTTGTACAATTTATGCATAGAGAAACAAACCTTTCCCTTGAAATTTAAGGAAGCTAAAGTAATTCACTTTATAAATCTGGTGATAAGTCAATTCCATCAAACTATAGACCAATTTCTATTGTATCTGCTTTATCTAAACCTATTGAAAAAACACTTGCAAAATTTACTATATTCTTATCTTACTAAAAACAATTTACTCCACGACGATCAATCTGGTTTCCGTAAAAATCATTCCTGCCATACAACCCTTGTACAGCTTATTGATAGCCTCTTATGCAGTATAAATGAAAATAAATTTACTGGTATTCTTTTTATAGACTTTGAAAAAGCTTTTGATGTAATAAATCATTCTCTCCTGTTGCGTAAACTGGAACTCTACAAATTAACTCCAGAATTCATAAATCTCATGTCCTCATTCCTATGTAATAGGAAACAATCAGTAACAGTCAACAATAAAACGTCAAATTTAATGTCTATCAAATATGGAGTACCACAAGGCTCTGTACTGGGCCCTCTACTGTTTACTGTCTACGTCAATGATTTACCTTATTTTCTTGAAAGTAAATGCGAAATGTTTGCTGATGACACATCTTCTTCATTCCAGTGATTCAGATCCATATAGATTAGCTAGTAACCTCCAAAATGATGTTAAAAAACTTATCGAATGGACTCGTTGAACCATATGTCCTTAAATGCAAGTAAAACCAATGTGCATGTTTGTATGTGCCCGACAAAAAAGACAAAAGATGAAGTCAAAATTTCCACCATTGTTTATATCTGACCAAAAAATAGAAGAAGTCGACTCACATAAAATACTAGGAGTAATAATAGACAAAGATTTAACATGGACCGACCACATAACGTCAATGGGGAAACGTCTCTCATAAAAAATTACTTCAATTAGCCAAGATTAAGAACTTCCTGGACACCCATTCTCGAAAGCTCTTTTTCTGTGCTCATATTCTATCAATCATTGATTATGCATCAACCCTATGGGATAACTGCAGTGAAACCAACTTGAAAATTATCCATCGAATGTATAAAAGAGCATTAAAATTAGTATTACTAAAATCAAGCACCCTAAACAACAGAAGACTATAAACAACTTAATATGTTAACCTTCTACAACAGACTTTTGTTCAACAAGGCAGTATGCATGCATAATGTTACAAACGGATATGCTCCTAAAAAGATAAGAGATTCATTTACAACTAACACTTATAGACATAGTCATTATTATCCTTTCCTAGACCAAGAAATAATCTTTATAAATCTAGTCTTTGTACTCCGGTGGAAATGTATGGAACAAGCTACCAATCACTTTGAAAAACATAAAGAACAAAATCAGTTTAAGAAAAATCTGAAAAAGCATCTCATGGATGGTTAGCAATCAATATTTTCTCAAATTCCTTTGAATAACTTTTCAGTGATTTTACATGATGTATCCTTGTGTGTATGTTTATGCCTATGTACATGTCTGTTTATGCATGTGTATGCTTTGTAGACATTGTATTGATATTGAACTTAACTCTCTCTCTCTCTCTCTCTCTCTCTCTCTCTCTCTCTCTCTCTCTCTCTCTCTCTCTCTCCTCTCTTGTTATTTCCTTGATATGATAATTATAACAGGCTTGAATTCTTTTTTGTACCCTTCTCCCTCCACCCCCACGCCTCCATCCTACCCCCTCCCTCCCTCCTATTTCCTCTCCCCTCCTCATCCCCCTCAGATTTCACCCCACCACCTTCCTCGCCCTTTTCGCTGGTTTTCACTCTTTGTATTTCTTCGTTTTCACTATTTTATTATTCAAGTTTCTTTGTTTTGTTATGATGGCTTGATGTAAAAAAAGCAGTTTCTCTGCTTATTCAATGTTCCATCTGGAAATAAAATTTTGACTTTGACTTTGACTTTGACACACTCTCTCTCTCTCTCTCTCTCCTCTCTCTCTCTCTCTCTCTCTCTCTCTCTCTCTCTCTCTCTCCTCTCTCTCTCTCTCTCTCTCTCTCTCTCTCTGCCTCTCTCTCTGTCTGTCTGTCTCTCTCTCTCTCTCTCTCTCTCTCTTTCTCTCTGACTGTCTGTCTGTCTGTCTGTTGGATTCTTTGTCAATGCTATTTGTCTCTCTGCTATCTGTCCACCCCCCCCCCCCTCCTCTCTCTCTCTCCTTCTCTCTCTCTCTCTCTCTCTCTCTCTCTCTCTCTCTCTCTCTCTCTCTCTGTGTCTCTCTTTCTCTCTGACTGTCTGTCTGTCTGTCTGTCTGTCTATTGGATTCTTTGTCAATGCTATCTGTCTCTCTGCTATCTGTCAGCCCTCTCTCTCTCTCTCTCTCTCTCTCTCTCTCTCCTCTCTCTCTCCCTCTCTCTCCTCTCCCTCTCTCTCTCTCTCTCTCTCTCTCTCTCTCTCTCTCTCTCTCTCTCTCTCTCTCTCAAATGTCTTTATTGCAATGTTTGACATGTTGTCCATTGTCCGTCACAATATTGATTAATGGTTGTTAATTGTTTCATTGTTTTCATTACGTTGTATATTTCTGATTTATACGTATGTATTGCTTCGAGTTTCTGGTTTTTCACTATTGTGATTAATATTTATGCTTTTTTGTGAGGGCAGGATGAAAAAAATGCTGCAAAGCTTATTCTTTTAAACCCTCAATAAAGATAATTTTGACTTGACTTGACTTGACTTGACACACACACACACACACACACACACACACACACACACACACACACACACACACACACACACACACACGTACTGTCGCTCTCTCACGCTCTCTCTTCCTTCATTCCTTCCTTCCTTCCTTCCTTCCCCTTTTTTTTTCTGCTGGCTGTCCTTTACTTTCCCATGTCCTGGCATGTAGAGGAAGACACAGATCACAAACCGAAACAGGAAAACTGCACCCCAAATGTGTGGGCGAGAACAGCACAGTGCACGACACACACACACACAGACGTACAGACACACACACGCACGCACGCACGCACGCACGCACGCACGCACGCACGCACGCACGCACGCACACCACACACACACACACACACCCCACACACACACGCACGCACGCACGCACGCACGCGCGCGCGCGCGCGCGCGCGCGCTTTGTGTGATGCCTTCTCAGATTTAAAGCTTGCCTTCAATGTTGGTTTCTCAGTAAATGTGTAGTCCAGTTAAGCATTTACTTTAAGATTATTTGCAGTATGTTGTAGCGATGCTTAGAGGGACATATGTATGCACTTAGATAACCATATTCTGTACACACTTACATAGTCACAGACATTGATGCATCTCTCTCTCTCTCTCTCTCTCTCTCTCTCTCTCTCTCTCTCTCTCTCTCTCTCCTCTCTCTTCTCTCTCTCTCTCTCTCTCTCTCTCCTACTACTACTGCTACTACTACTACAAACTACTACCCCACACACACGCACGCACGCAACGCACGCACGCACGCACGCACGCACGCACGCACGCACACACCTATCTATCTATCTTGTCTATCTATCTATCTATCTATCTATCTATCTATCTATCTATCTATCTATATATCTGTTTGTCCGTCTGTCTATCAATCTATCTATCTGTTTCGCCAACGCCCCTGCTAAGCAAATGTATGAAGTTATTTTGTTTTATGGTGAACACAGACAGCACTTGCTTTTTTGGTGTGTCCCACGTTTTGGTGTGTGTGTGTGTGTGCGCGCTACACTGTGACTGCGCTTTGCCCTTCACTCGATGCACGTGCACAGTGGCTGTCTGGCAGGGCGAGGCGCTGTGAAGATGCCCTGTTCTCTTTGTCCTACTGTCTGGCAGGGCGAGGCGCTGTGAAGATGCTGTTCTCTTTGTCCTGCTGTCTGGCAGGGCGAGGCGCTGTGAAGATGCTCTGTTCTCTTTGTCCTGCTGTCTGGCAGGGTGAGGCGCTGTGAAGATGCTCTGTTCTCTTTGTCCTGCTGTCTGGCAGGGTGAGGCGCTGTGAAGATGCTCTGTTCTCTTTGTCCTACTGTCTGGCAGGGCGAGGCGCTGTGAAGATGCTCTGTTCTCTTTGTCCTACTGTCTTGCAGGGCGAGGCGCTGTGAAGATGCTCTGTTCTCTTTGTCCTGCTGTCTGGCAGGGCGAGGCGAGACGCTGTGAAGATGCTCTGTTCTCTTTGTCCTGCTGTCTGGCAGGGCGAGGCGAGGCGCTGTGAAGATGCCCTGTTCTCTTTGTCCTGCTGTCTGGCAGGGTGAGCGCTGTGAAGATGCTCTGTTCTCTTTGTCCTGCTGTCTGGCAGGGTGAGGCGCTGTGAAGATGCTCTGTTCTCTTTGTCCTGCTGTCGGCAGGCGAGCGGAGACGCTGTGAAGATGCTCTGTTCTCTTTGTCCTGCTGTCTGGCAGGGCGAGGCGAGGCGCTGTGAAGATGCCCTGTTCTCTTTGTCCTGCTGTCTGGCAGGGTGAGGCGCTGTGAAGATGCTCTGTTCTCTTTGTCCTGCTGTCTGGCAGGGTGAGGCGCTGTGAAGATGCTCTGTTCTCTTTGTCCTGCTGTCTGGCAGGGCGAGGCGCTGTGAAGATGCTGTTCTCTTTGTCCTGCTGTCTGGCAGGGCGAGGGGCTGTGAAGATGCTCTGTTCTCTTTGTCCTACTGTCTGGCAGGGCGAGGCGCTGTGAAGATGCTGTTCTCTTTGTCCTGCTGTCTGGCAGGGCGAGGCGCTGTGAAGATGCTCTTTTTCTCTTTGTCCTACTGTCTGGCAGGGCGAGGCGCTGTGAAGATGCTCTGTTCTCTTTGTCCTACTGTCTGGCAGGGCGAGGCGCTGTGAAGATGCTCTGTTCTCTTTGTCCTACTGTCTGGCAGGGCGAGGCGCTGTGAAGATGCTCTGTTCTCTTTGTCCTACGGTCTTGCAGGGCGAGGCGCTGTGAAGATGCTCTGTTCTCTTTGTCCTGCTGTCTGGCAGGGCGAGGCGAGACGCTGTGAAGATGCTCTGTTCTCTTTGTCCTGCTGTCTGGCAGGGCGAGGCGAGGCGCTGTGAAGATGCCCTGTTTTCTTTGTCCTGCTGTCTGGCAGGGTGAGGCGCTGTGAAATGCTCTTTTTCTTTTTGTCCTGCTGTCTGGCAGGGTGAGGCGCTGTGAAGATGCTCTGTTCTCTTTGTCCTGCTGTCTGGCAGGGCGAGGCGCTGTGAAGATGCTGTTCTCTTTGGCCTGCTGTCTGGCAGGGCGAGGGGCTGTGAAGATGCTCTGTTCTCTTTGTCCTACTGTCTGGCAGGGCGAGGCGCTGTGAAGATGCTCTGTTCTCTTTGTCCTGCTGTCTGGCAGGGCGAGGCGCTGTGAAGATGCTCTGTTCTCTTTGTCCTACTGTCTGGCGGGGCGAGGGCTGTGAAGATGCTCTGTTCTCTTTGCCTGCTGTCTGGCGGGGCGAGGCGCTGTGAAGATGCTCTGTTCTCTTTGTCCTGCTGTCTGGCGGGGCGAGGCGAAGCGCTGTGAAGATGCCCTGTTCTCTTTGTCCTGCTGTCTGGCAGGGTGAGGCGAGGCGCTGTGAAGATGCTCTGTTCTCTTTGTCCTGCTGTCTGGCAGGGCGAGGCGCTGTGAAGATGCCCTTTTCTCTTTGTCCTACTGTCTGGCAGGGCGAGGGGCTGTGAAGATGCTCTGTTCTCTTTGTCATGCTGTCTGGCAGGGCGGGGCGAGGCGCTGTGAAGATGCTCTGTTCTCTTTGTCCTGCTGTCCTGGCAGGGCGAGGCGAGGCGCTGTGAAGATGCCCTGTTCTCTTTGTCCTGCTGTCTGGCAGGGCGAGGCGAAGCGCTGTGAAGATGCTCTGTTCTCTTTGTCCTGCTGTCTGGCAGGGCGAGGCGCTGTGAAGATGCCCTGTTCTCTTTGTCCTGCTGTCTGGCAGGGCGAGGTGAAGCGCTGTGAAGATGCTCTGTTCTCTTTGTCCTGCTGTCTGGCAGGGCGAGGCGAGGCGCTGTGAAGATGCTCTGTTCTCTTTGTCCTGCTGTCTGGCAGGGCGAGGCGCTGTGAAGATGCTCTGTTCTCTTTGTCCTGCTGTCTGGCAGGGTGAGGCGCTGTGAAGATGCCCTGTTCTCTTTGTCGTGCTGTCTGGCAGGGCGAGGCGCTGTGAAGATGCCCTGTTCTCTTTGTCCTGCTGTCTGGCAGGGCGAGGGGCTGTGAAGATGCTCTGTTCTCTTTGTCCTGCTGTCTGGCAGGGCGAGGGCGCTGTGAAGATGCTCTGTTCTCTTTGTCCTGCTGTCTGGCAGAGCGAGGCGCTGTGAAGATGCTCTGTTCTCTTTGTCCTGCTGTCTGGCAGGGCGAGGCGCTGTGAAGATGCTCTTTTTCTCTTTGTCCTGCTGTCTGGCAGGGCCAGGCGCTGTGAAGATGCTCTGTTCTTTTTGTCCTGCTGTCTGGCAGGGCGAGGCGCTGTGAAGATGCTCTGTCTCTTTGTCCTGCTGTCTGGCAGGGTGAGGCGCTGTGAAGATGCTCTGTTCTCTTTGTCCTGCTGTCTGGCAGGGCGAGGCGCTGTGAAGATGCTCTGTTCTTTTTGTCCTGCTGTCTGGCAGGGCGAGGCGCTGTGAAGATGCTCTGTTCTGTTTGTCCTACTGTCTGGCAGGGCGAGGCGAGGCGCTGTGAAGATGCTCTGTTCTCTTTGTCCTGCTGTCTGGCAGGGCGAGGCGAAGCGCTGTGAAGATGCCCTGTTCTCTTTGTCCTGCTGTCTGGCAGGGCGAGCAGGCGCTGTGAAGATGCCTGTTCTCTTGTCCTGCTGTCTGGCAGGGTGAGGCGCTGTGAAGATGCTCTTTTTCTCTTTGTCCTGCTGTCTGGCAGGGCGAGGCGCTGTGAAGATGCTCTGTTCTCTTTGTCCTGCTGTCTGGCCGGGTGAGGCGCTGTGAAGATGCTCTGTTCTCTTTGTCCTGCTTTGTTTGCCTCGTGTGCAGCTGGCTTTCCGCCACCATCTGCCATTCGCAGCTCTGCAGGCTTTGTGTGTGATCTCTGTGTGTCTGTCTGTGTGTCTGTCGGTGTCTCTGCCTGTCTGTCTCTCTGAGTTTGTCTGTCTGTCTGTCTGTCTGTGTGTCTGTCTGTGTGTCTGTGTGTCTGCGGTCTCTCTGAGTTTGTCTGTCTGTCCGTCCGTCCGTCTGTCTGTCTGTGTGTCTGTCTGTCTGTCTCTGTCTCTCACTCTCATAGTCTGTCTGTCTGTCTGTCTCTCTTTCTCTGTCTGTCTGTCTGTCTGTCTCTCTTTCTCTGTCTGTCTGTCTGTCTGTCTCCTTCTCTTCGACTCTGTCCCCCCCCCCTCTCTCTCTCTCTCTCTCTCTCTCTCTCTCTCTCTCTCTCTCTCTCTCTCTCTCTCTCCTCTCTCTCTCATCTTATTTTGAGTGTGGGGATAACAAAGGAACGACACAGGATGGTAAGCTTGTACCATGTCTTACTGTTGGTTATATGTGATACAAACGCCCCATCTCTCTCCCTCTCCCTCCCTCCCTCCCTCCCTCTCTCCCTCTCTCTCTCTCTCTCTCTCTCTCTCTCTCTCCTCTCTCCTCTCTCTCTCTCCTCTCTCTCTGTGATAGTGACGTCTTAGAGTTGCTGTTTTTATTGGTATGGTTGGTTCCTCCCCCCCCCCCCCCCCCCCCCCCCCCCCCCTGATAACTGATTTCTTTCGTACAGATAATGTGAATGATTGTGCTCATACCCCTTCGAATGGGCCAATGGCCGTACTGAATAGAAATCTGAAGTCTGAAGTCTGAAGTCTGCACTCTCTGTCTCTCTCTCACTCTCTCTCTCTCTCTCTCTCTCTCTCTCTCCTCTCTCTCTCTCTCTCTCTCTCTCTGCCTCCTCACCCCCCCCCCCCCCCCACCCACACACCAGGGCGAGAGGTGAGGGAGATAATACAAGGTTCCCATTGATTAAAAAGAAAAGGTGTAACATGAGTAAAACGAGAAAAGTGTGTGTCGAGATCGTATATGAAGGAACAGTTTCGACATCCCTAGTGACATAATCTACTACATAGGGAAGAAGATGAGGAGGAGGGAGTAGAAAATGAAGGCGAGGGAAGGGGGGGGGGCGGCAAGGGGGGGGGTAAAAGGGGCGAGGGGAGGGGGGGGGGGCGGCAACGTCAAAAACAGGAGAAGGTAATACAGTGTCCAGTTTTTGTAGTAAGAGTAATCTTCATAGTACCAAGTTACGACCACCTGGTAAATAGATAGATAGATTGACTGATTGATTGATAGATACATAGATTGACTGATTGATTGAATGATTGATTGATTGATTGATTGATTGATTGATTAATAGATAGATACGTTTTCCATGTAAGATGAGGCTTGGTAGAGTTAAAACTTGAAAATACATAATGAAATATTGAGCTGCCAATTAGCGTTACAAACGCTAAAGTAGGAGCCATGGCCGTTTGTTTATTTGTCTGTTGTTGTTTTTTTAAATACTAATTGATCTTTTTCTTCTTCTTCTGGTTTTATTCATGTACTGATGTACGGTGCGCTGACACTTTCACACTATTATATCAATTATACATGTATAATTTGTCAAGATTTAAAACATACGAGTACGAGCCTTGACCGATTTATCTTTTTCAGGAAAGACATATGAAACACTGAGCGTTACAAATTAACTCCAATACCGAAACGTGACCGTTTAGTCTATTTCAGGCAAGACGTTCGAAACACTGAACGTAACAAATTAACTCCAATACCGAAACGTAACCGTTTGGTCTATTTCAGGCAAGACGTATGAAATACTGAACGTAACAAAGTAACTCCAATACCGAAACGTAACCGTTTGGTCTTTTTCAGGCAAGACAAATAACTATGAAACGCAGAGCGTCACAATTTAACTCTAATACCGAAACGTGACCGTTGGGTCTTTTTCAGGCAAGGCATATGAAACACAGAGCGTTACAAATTAACTCCAATACCGAAACGTGACCGTTCGGTCTTTTTCAGGCAAGACATAATTATGAAACACTTAGCGTTACAAATTAACTCCAATACCGAAACGTGACCGTTGGGTCTTTTTCAGGCAAGACATATGAAACACAGAGCGTTACAAATTAACTCCAATACCGAAACGTGACCGTTCGGTCTTTTTCAGGCAAGACATAATTATGAAACACTTAGCGTTACAAATTAACTCCAATACCGAAACGTGACCGTTCGGTCTTTTTCAGGCAAGACATAATTATGAAACACTGAGCGTTACAAATTAACTCCAATACCGAAACGTGACCGTTTGATCTTTTTCAGGCAACACATATAAAATACTGATGATACAAATTAACTCCAATATTGAAACATGACCATTTGGTCTTTTTCAGGCAAGACGTATGAAACACTGAACTGCCATGTAATCGATGCAAACTTTTATTTATTTATCAATTTATTTACTTATTTATTCATTTTAGCAAGACATGCGAAATACAGAGCCGTCAAATAAACGTTTCAAACACTCCCCCGCCCGCCCCCCCCCCCCCCCCCCCCCTCTCCACCACTCCCGTCTTTACATTTTTTTTTTTTTGCCTTTTGTTTTTTTTTGTATTTTTTTTTCTTTTTTTTTCCTCCTTTTTTTCTGTTCTTTTTTTTCTTCTTTTGTTGTTGTTGTCGTCGTTGTTGTAAAGACAGTCTTTGTAAGTATCGAGCATCGACCGTTTATTGTTTGTTTGTTTAACAGGACAAAGAAAAGGTTGAGCCGTCCACTAAACGTTTCAAACTTTAAAGTATAGAGCCTCGACCTTTTTTCTGGTTTGTTTGTTTCTTTTGTTTTTAGCAGGACATACGAAACACTGACCCGCCGACTGAAAGTTACAAACACTTACCTACGGAGTCCTCGGATCGTTTGGTCTTTCTCAAGCAGGGCATGTGTCTTCCTGAAAAAGACGAGTAGACCACGCGAGGCTTGGTACAACAGAGTTGGTACCGTTTGTTGGGCAGCTCTGTATTCCCACGTCAGTTTTCAAATTGAAAAAAAGGAAAAAAAAAAAAAAAAAAAAAAAAAAAAAGGAAAAACTGAATTGTATCTAAAGTACTACTCGCTGTACTTGCAAGAAAATAGAATCAGTGGACAGTAGCAATGCAACTATTTTTTTCTAATTAATTGACACAATTGTATCAAATGTCGACGCATTCGCGCTGCAAACATCCATCCATCCATCCATCCAATGTTACCCTAAACTGGAAATCTTGAAAGAGTTGCCCATTCATAGTCCAGAGATAGTGAAGTTTGAAGAGGCAGAGAGCGAGTCATCTTGACCCTGTCACTGAACCGCTAAGAGTGAAATCGAAAGCGGAAGGCATAATTGTAAAAAATTGAAGCAATGTACAAAAAAATAAAAAAATGAGATGCATTTTAAAATACGCAGTACCGCCGTTTTCTTATCATTTGTTAACATGCGTGTTGTATTGAGATTATAAATGGTAAACTTACGTCTTAGTACAGCTGAATATTGTTGTGTGTAGGTGGTTACGTTACGTTCTGGTATACCTAAACATTGTTGTATTGCTGGAGTGACGTGTTGGTCGGAATAGGCAGTCAGTGTCAATAGTACTAACCATGCTGTTAGGATAGTAACATACGTCTACGTCTGTCCCTGTGTGTGTGTGTGTGTGTGTGTGTGTGTGTGTGTGTGTGTGTGTGTGTGTGTGTGGTGTGTGTGTTATTTCCTTTCACACATTCTTTTTTAACTGCCAGATTCTGACTATGTTATATTTTGACAAGCAGTGCATTTTAGACGACAGATTATCTGCAGATTCTGTATTAATTAAACAACCAGTCACTTAAAGTGTATGGCATTAGACGAAGTATATTGAATAGCCCTATTGGCAGAATGTGTCAAATTTACAAAATTACAGAACCACTGGTTATTCTTGGCTCTGATAAAGATATAAGTATTGATCAGATCTTTTGTTTCATTTTGATATCTGCTGAAGAATACTTGAACCACTGTAAATCAAATGGAAATATGCCTGCTGTACAAGCCTTTGTTAATAGGTTAAAATACAGATACAATATTGAAGAGTATATAGCGGGCAAAAATATGATATATAATGATTTTGTTACCAAGTGGACTCCTTATGAAGCTTTTTTTTTTGAAAAGTTGATTTAAACAAAAAGCACCGATTTCATATGTATTTAATAGATTATTACCAAAACAATCGGGGGTTTACACGTGGACAGTATGTTTCAGGCCCAAAGTAGACATCTATATAAGCCAGTTAGTCCCTCTCATTATAGTATAATCCCACGTTCATTTGCTTCTATCTGGTGAAGGTGTCGTCATATCTCTGTATATTTAATTGAACGGTTATTTCACTGTTAACTATTTGCATAGTAAGTCAGCTGTTTTTCAATAACATTTAAAAAAATCTTCTTCTTTTTTCACTTATATTGTTGTAACACATAATGAATACTATGTGTATGTATTTTTGTGTCCTTCAGGTGTGTGACTGCGCACTGTCTTCTTTTGGCGCATTTGTAATTTCTCAACTTATCTGATTAAAATTTGATTTAATTGAAAAAAAAAGAATAGCTCTATTGGCTTTCTACTATAATTTGGTTTTAAATTTTGCGATTACTTAATATTGTGTTTATGTATAGGTAGGTGTGTTTGTATGTGTGCGTATATCCTCCCTCCCTCCCTCCCTCCCTCTCTCTCTCTCTCTCTCTCTCTCTCTCTCTCTCTCTCTCTCTCTCTCTCTCTCTCTGTCTCTCTCTCTCTGTCTCTCTCTCTCTCTCTCTCTCTCTCTCTCTCTCTCTCTCTCTCTCTCTCTCCCCCCC
>CM031611.1:78929816-78932316 GCA_018398815.1 Conus ventricosus
TCGCCGGTCTATGGTCAACACCGCAATTCACACAGGCGGACGCTTCGTTCATTTACTTGCGGTCTGTTCATCTGTGTGGATGGTGGTGTTGGACTGTAGAGACTGTTATTTTAGATTGAGCAGATCAATAGATATCCCCGCCCCATCCCCCCAGAAAAAAAGGGTGTGTGTGGGGCGGGGGGGGGGGGGGGGGGCGGGGCGGAGGGGGAAGGAAGAAAGTCAAAAGAAGAAAAAACGAAAGAGAAAGCGTGTGCACAGGAGTGTTGGGAAGGAGAAGGGGGGGGGGGGGGGGGGGGGGGGGAGTAGAATGAGCATTAAATGTTGGAAACATTAGGATTAAACACAACAACAACAACAACAAACAATGAATACCCGTAACCAGCAACACATTAAAAAACAACAACAACAACAACAACAACAACAGCCACCAACTTTCCCCTCTGTTTCAACTATTTAGAGTTCAAAGGACGATCTGCGGAGAAGGGGGTTGGGGGGGGGGGTAGGGGGAGGGGTGCTGATGGGGGTGGAGGGGGGGTAGGAGGGGAGGAGGTGCTGATGGGGGCGTGGAGGGGGGGGTAGGGAGGGGAGGAGGTGCTGATGGGGGCGTGGAGGGGGGGGGGGTAGGGAGGGGAGGAGGTGCTGATGGGGGCGTGGAGGGGGGGGGGGGTAGGGAGGGGAGGAGGTGCTGGTGGGGGCGTGGAGGGGGGAGGGAGGGAGGGGAGGAGGTGCTGATGGGGGCGTGGAGGGGGGGGGGTAGGGAGGGGAGGAGGTGCTGATGGGGGCGTGGAGGGGGGGGGGGTAGGGAGGGGAGGAGGTTGCTGATGGGGGCGAGGAGGGGGGGGGGGGGGGGGGGGGGAGGGGGGAGGGAGAGTTCTGATGGGGGCGTGGAGGGGGGGGGGTAGGGAGGGAAGGAGGTGCTGATGGGGGCGTGGAGGGGGGGGGGTAGGGAGGGGAGGAGGTGCTGATGGGGGCGTGGAGGGGGGGGTAGGGAGGGGAGGAGGTGCTGATGGGGGCGTGGAGGGGGGTAGGGAGAGGAGGAGGTGCTGATGGGGGCGTGGAAGGTGGGGTAGGGAGGGGAGGAGGTGCTGATCGGGCGTGGAGGGGGGGTAGGAAGGGGAGGAGGGTGCTGATGGGGGCGTGGAGGGGGGGGGGGGGTAGGGAGGGGAGGAGGTGCTGATGGGGGTGGAGGGGGGTGGGTGGGGTGGTAGCGTTGAGGAACAAGTGTGCAGGGTATCGCATGCGTCGAGTTCATCCGTAAATGTACGAACGCAGAGAGAGGGGAGAAGAGAGAGAGAGAGAGAGAGAGAGAGAGAGAGAGAGAGAGAGAGATGAAGAGAGAGAGAGAGAGAGAGAGAGGAGAGACGGAAGTTAGGTTTAAGATGCATTTACATTTCCAACTCCTTGGTTCATCCAGACCAACCAAATCCAGCATGAAACAGAAAATCCCGAACACCTGAAACCCAAATCCAACATGAAACAGAAAATCCCGAACACCTGAAACCCAAATCCAACATGAAGCAGAAAATCCCGAACACCTGAAACCCAAATCCAACATGAAGCAGAAAATCCGAACACCTGAAACCCAAATCCAATATGAAACAGAAAATCCCGAACACCTGAAACCCAAATCCAACATGAAACAGAAAATCCCGAACACCTGAAACCCAAATCCAATATGAAACAGAAAATCCCGAACACCTGAAACCCAAATCCAATATGAAACAGAAAATCCAGAACACCTGAAACCCAAATCCAACATGAAACAGAAAATCCCAAACACCTGAAACCCAAATCCAACATGAAACAGAAAATCCCGTACACCTGAAACCCAAATCCAACGTGAAGCAGAAAATCCCGAACACCTGAAACCCAAATCCAACATGAAACAGAAAATCCCGAACACCTGAAACCCAAATCCAACATGAAACAGAAAATCCCGAACACCTCAACCCAAATCGAACATGAAGCAGAAAATCCCGAACACCTGAAACCCAAATCCAACATGAAGCAGAAAATCCCGAACACCTGAAACCCAAATCCAATATGAAACAGAAAATCCCGAACACCTGAAACCCAAATCCAACATGAAACAGAAAATCCCGAACACCTAAAACCCAAATCCAACATAAAAACAGAGAAACCCAAATCCAACATGAAAGAGAAAATCCCGAACACCTGAAACCAAATCCAATATGAAACAGAAAATCCAGAACACCTGAAACCCAAATCCAACATGAAACGGAAAATCCCGAACACCTGAAACCCAAATCCAACATGAAACAGAAAATCCCGAACACCTGAAACCCAAATCCAACATGAAACAGAAAATCCCGAACACCTGAAACCCAAATCCAATATGAAACAGAAAATCCCGAACACCTGAAACCCAAATCCAACATGAAACAGAAAATCCCGAACCCCTGAAACCCAAATCCAACATGAAACAGAGAAACCCAAATCCAACATGAAACAGAAAATCCCGAACCATGAAACCCAAATC
>CM031611.1:78939816-78942316 GCA_018398815.1 Conus ventricosus
GAGACACTGACCCACAGACCTCCCACAGACACCCCTGTTTCCCCCCCCCCCCCCCCCCCCTCCACCTCTTTCTCCTTTCCAATTATTTCTTTGCCCCGTCTCCACCCTCCTTTCCAGCTTCCCGCCTCATTTTGTCTTGCCCGTCAGACTGCTAATGAGTTTTTCCTAGTGGTGCCAGAGTCGATCAGTCTAGATGTGGGCGGCCTACTTCGTGTTAGTTCCGTGTTTGCAGTCACGGATCAACGTAGAAAAGTAAGGTAGGAAGTGACACTTATTGGATACACGTTACAAACCAGAGAAGTGAATTTTCGACAGGGTACGTCCTGATCTGTGGTCACTGATGTAAAGGACGTTGAAAAGAAGGACGCAACAACAATTTCAAAAAGAAGGACGCAACAACAATTTCAAAAAGAAGGACGCAACAACAATCTCAAAAAGAAGGACGCAACAACAATCTCAAAAAGAAGGACGCAACAACAGTTGGAGGACGCAACAACAATCTCAAAAAGAAGGACGCAACAACAATCTGAAAAAGAAGGAAGCAACAACAATCTAAAAAAGAAGGACGCGACAACAATCTCAAAAAGAAGGACGCGACAACAATCTCAAAAAGAAGGACGCGACAACAATCTCAAAAAAAGAAGGACGCGACAACAATCTCAAAAAGAAGGACGCGACAACAATCTCCGGATAGCACGAATATTTGAAGACAAAGATTTCTGTACAGAGCAGTGATGCGAAAACAGCTATACTTGCGCATTATGAAGTATCGGAGAGAAACGGAAAAGTTCTCAAAACATCCACATCACTTTCGATGTGTGACGTCACCTGTCTATGGTCAGTACTGCATTTTACAAAGACCGCCGCTTGGTTCATTTAGTTGTGGTCTGTTCATCTGTGTGGACGGTGTTAGACTGTAGAGAATTTTTTTTTTTTTTCAGAATGAAATATTGAGATGATTAAGAGAATACTTGTTTATTTTTTTTGTTTGCCTTTATGTCTTTTTCTGTGAGTCTGTCTGTCTCTGTCACTGTTAGTCTGTCTGTCTGTTTGTTGATATGTGTGTGTGTGTGTGTGTGTGTGTGTGTGTGTGTGTGTGTGTGTGTGTGTGTGTGTGTAGATCAATAGATGTCCCCTCACACCCGACCTAAAAAAAAGCCCCCCCCCCCCCAACACACACACACACACACACACACACAACACACACACACACACACACACACACACACACACACGCAAAACAACAACAGCAACAAAAGCAAACAAACAAAGCAAACAAAGAAGAAAGGAAAAAAGAACAGAAATTAAAGTGTGTCTGAAGGAGTGTTTGGAAGGAGAAGGGGATGGTGGAATGCCTATTGAATTACGGAAACGTTAAGATTTATTTAAAAAAAAAAAAAAAGGAATACCTGAAACCGGCAACGCAGGTTTAACTTTTCCACTCTGTTTGAACTATTTATAGTTCAAAGGAAGATGTGTGGAGAAGGGGGTGGGGGTGGACTGGGGTGGGGTGGGGGTTGATGGGGGAGGGGATGGGGGGGGGGGGGAATGGTGTTGAGGAGCAAGTCTGCGCGTATTGCGTGCGTCGAGTTCATCCGTAATTGTATGAACGCAGAGAGAGAGAGAGAGAGAGAGGAGGAGAGAAGAGAGAGAGAGAGAGAGAGAGAGAGAGAGAGAGAGACAGACAGACAGACAGACAGACAGACAGACAGACAGACAGACAGACAGAGATTCTAACTATTCTTCTTTCTCTTTTTTCCGTTTATTTGTGGTTACAGCAAAATGAGATGAATGGAAATAACATTATGCAAGCGATGTGTGATCACACCCTTGACTCTTGTGACACGGACCAACACCACGCTGCCTCCGATTCCCCGATTAAGGCGGCATTGCAGGCAAACGTGATCCAAGAGCTGTCTCGAACAGAGCGCAGCTGCAAACAGCTGGCGGTGGTACCACAAGATGAATATGCTGTGTACATGTCAAACCATCCTTCAAGGAGGTACCGTTGAAGGAGGGCGCAGACGAGGACGGCAGAGAAAGAGTTGGTCCGATAAAATAAAGGACAAGACCAAAATGACTACGCCCTCACGACAGCTACAAACTGAAGAGCCTGGAGAGAAACGGCGGCTGCCTCATCACGCCCCCTCCAACGACCCCAGCGGTCAGGGGAATGACTGACTGACTGACGGACTGACTGTACATGTCAAGGAAAGAGGACGCAAGGGATACGACATAAGAATCGGTCTCGCTGCCAGCCAAGCGGAATGCGTTGTTCCCCATGGGTCGGCTGCCTTCTTTACAGTGAAGCATTATGTAGAGCTGTAAATGTTGTATTATCCCAGTTGTCGCCGAGAGTGACAATGGGTTTGTGGGGCTGAGAGTTTTGCATGCTTTGGCAGGGTGTGGCGAGCGAGATGAATTTGATGGCGACTTGTTCAGCGCATTGCGGTAGGCCTGCAAAGGAAATGTGTTGGATGTTGATTTGATACACAGTGGT
>CM031611.1:78944816-78958959 GCA_018398815.1 Conus ventricosus
TTTTGCTTCACTGCCCTAGGGGAACACAGACAGATAGCCAACAGCCCCCCACCCCCACCCCCACCCACCCCCACCGCCGTCTCCTTCTTCCTCCTCCCTGCTTTTTATCCTTCTTTCCTTCCTGTCCAGTCTTTTTGCCTAATTACCCCCCCCCCCCCCCCCCCCCTTACTTGTCTCCCATCTCTTTGGCAGGCCGCCCTGTCTGCGGGGACGCTCATTAGTGACTTCCTTCCGATCCCCAGGCCCCGGAACTGTTGATCCTGGGGATGGACGTGGTGTGAGATGGGTACTGGCCTGGACCGGTGGGAAGGGGCAGAGAAGTCATCAGAAAAGGGACCTCCTCCTCTACTCCCATGGAAAAAACAACCACCTTCCATTGCCCTCCGACCTCACTGTGTATGCATATGCTGTGCGTGGGCTTGAGAGAACAGGGAAAACCTTCATTCTGGGCCACTTTCGCCCTCAACCAGTTTCGGGCGAAAGTGGCCCAGAATAAAGGTTTCCCTGTTCTCTGACAAGTAAGACTTCAATAACCAAAAAATAACGATTATCTACAAACAGACATACTGTGTAGGGTTATCCGTTTTTAATACTAATTTACAAAACTTTTCAGATTTTAGTTTTTGTTTAATTCCTATGTTTTTCTTGATCGTTTTCAATAACATCATTTTCGCGCAAACATTCTTCAAATGAGTCTCTGTCTTTCATGTGAAATAACACTACAGTCTTTAACTGTTCTCTAAAGTCTTTTAAAACCGAGTTATATTTCTGGCATAAAATCCACACACTTATCCCATCATGTCTTCCGCTGAAAGCCAGCTTTGACAAAGTGTTTCTCTTTTAACTATATCTTTTTCTGCCGAACAGTCATCTATATAAGAGTGTCTGCGTTCCTTCAAAACACTTTATAAAAGTATTCTAAACACTCATCTCAGTTTAGTGCTAGGGTTAACTAAATATACGTCATTGTCTGTCCATATAAACCTTCTATCATGATATGCTTTGTTCCTTTTAAGTGTTGGACAGAAAATTACAATATGATCAAAATTTATAGCGATAAACTGTTTGTAATATGTCTAGGACAAATATTGTTTTTCCACAACCAGTCTCCCCACAAATCATTGAACAATGAGGGGATTTTATCATAAAGTTTAACTGCTCCATAGTTTTATAACAGAATTTAATCTAATCCAGTTATTATTTTTATCATACTCTCCGTAAAAAACTTGTTCAGTATAATAAAACCCTATGAGGCCTAAATGTGTAAGATTAATCCAATTCAGTTCTGTAAGATTGTTTCTATTTAAGTCAACATTAAATTTTGTTGCTTGTTGTTATGATCTTAATATCCTCGCCATTGTGAAGAACGACGACAACAACGTTAAGACGTTTAACGTCTAAGTTTTGCCAGCTAATATTAATTCCTTTTATAAGGTCGTCACTAACGCCCACAACCCCATCCCTCTCCACATCTTTAAAGACAGAAATTTCAAATATTATTGTGAACGTGTCTCCTAATTTTCTGCTTGGAAAGAACTGTAATTTTGTAGAAGCTTTTTTACAACTGTTTCTTTTCTGCGGAGGATGTACTGTTTTTTCCCATACGGCGTTATTTCAATTTCTTTCCGACTATTGTCGTCCGGCATAAGACTTACATGTAAAGGGCCAGAGTTGAATGCTTTTCTGAAACTTTTTTGACGGCTAAAATATGGTAAATGGGCTTATGAATTCAAATTTATGTCCCATTCTAAATATGGTTCTAGTGCCATTTTAGGTCAGGTTTTCGAACTATTTTATATTCATACTGGCCAACATTATTTGCCTCTAGATTGCGCAGTTGTTCTAGTTTAGGAAACTTTTTGCTGTCGCCAACCTCTTTGCGTTTATAATCCCATCTTTAGTGTACTCAAAAACCATACAAAGCGCCTATCTCACCGTTCTGTTCAAAGTCCGCAACATCTGCAAGGTCTTTTAATTCTAAGGTTATACACCTTACAGGCGCTAATGTAACTCCTGATTCTTCTGGCCCACGCGACATTATTTTTTAGTAAACGTATTATTTTATTTCCAAAACAATGTGCAGGTTATCACATTTCACAACTTTCCCCGCTTTGTCTTTGATTTTTATATTAAATGATCCGACCCCTCCCAAAACTAATCTTTTAAACTGTAAATTAGGGAATTGTATAATTTCATAATCGCAATATGCAGCTTTCCCTGACGGAAGAGCTCTTTAAAACAGTTGAGGGTCTTCCATCATATAAGTTTTCATCAGTGCTCAGCTCATCCAAATGAACATAGAGTTTAAAGAATGTAATGCAAGATCGAGCGGATTTTCTCCCTCATAAGTAGTTTTGTTTGACGTAACTCTAAAACTATGAACGGCCCGATTGGCAGTTGTAAAGCCTAACATTTTAGCTAGCTCTTTATCAAAATAGTACCCTACTTCTTCTTCTTCAGGTTTGAAGGTCAACATTGTTTTCAGATTCGCATTGTTAAGTTTGAGAGCAATGTCGAATTTACTCATTGCTTCTTTTAGCGAGCAAAACCCGTAATAACCATCAGGTATGGTTAACTGGCTAACTAATGTTCCTCTATTATTAACTTTTTTAATCTTATTATTCTCCTTGGCTTTGCTTATATTAAACCATACGACTTTGTGAATATTTCATGGAGCGCGACCGTTCTGGTTCCGCATTCGTTATTAATAGCATGTTCTAAAAACGAAGGGCGGTCTTGAGTTGTTATTGTTACAAACATTTTTTAAAACAAATTAAAAATGAGTGCATTCAAATATACTGATGCAAAATATTCTGTTGGGCCGCACTACAATCTTAAAAATAAACAACTGACACCCTCGACATTTCTGTGACCCAGACTGACACCTTCATAAAAAGGTAAGTACTCCATTAAGCGATATCTTAACCCCCCTGTTAAAAAAGACTACATCGCGAAAGTGTGGTTCAGTCATCCGATGCAGTTTTATCAGAACCAGTTAAACTTTGCAGTGTTTTGTGCATCAACTGGGTGCGGAGTGTCGTATGCTGATCATCTAAATCATCCTGATCCTTTGGTGAGGTCAGTGTATAGATTTCATTTCTATTACACCTTCAGACGTATTTTGACTGAACTGCAAAACGCCATTACCAAATGACAAAAACCGTTTAATCCATTCAGCAACAGAATAGACATGAAGGCTTTTGAACGAATCTGTAACGAATTCAATATTAAGGCCAAGACAGACTTTAGACAAAAGTTGGATCTTAATCATGGCTTAGGCACCCCTATTATTGGGGCGTGCACAGAAAGTATAAATATGATTGGAATCCTCCTTACACATCTTTCTCTTCAGGCACAGCTGTTCACCTCGGGTCCATAGAGCAAGAGCATAAAACAGCATGGACAACATTTATCTTAGACACTTCTAAGGGCCTAACTAAAGCAGGAATAGAACGAATAAATGACTCTATTCGTACTTACGTTTGGTGTTTGCTAGGGTCGCAAGCACAAACGAGATCGAGCATAACTGATCCTTCTACTGGCTTTGATGCACAAAAACAATACTTGGCAAATTTAGAGGACGCCATTAATTCTACAGTTGATTTACCTTCAAGCATAAAAAGGTACCAACATGTTTTACAATACGCAAGATCAAAGTAGACTTTGCTGTTGGCACTGGTTTATACATGCTACCTTCTGACCTCAGACTCCAGGTAGGAACAATAATGAACTACAACAATGAAATTCTTGTTGCAGGAAATGAACAGAAGGTTGGACAAAACGACATAAATTCTGAGCCAGTAATATTGCAAGCAGTAAAAAAACAAGATGGCCCCCCCAAGAATAAGTCATCCAATCCCCGCGGCCCAAAGCCCAAAGGCCATTGAAGACTCAGCAAAGCTCGCGGGCTCTGTTCGCGATGACCATGAATATGAAAAGACAGCGCTTGTTCTTGGATTAACTGGCTGTCAACCTCGGGTGATGTCAGTGGAGGAAGGACTAGCGCACAGCCCAAACACACTCACAGCTTGCTTACAATCTCATTCATATATCATGCATTCGTCACATCAAACCACTAGTAAAGTCTATAACTTTACTACACATGTTCATAGAACGAAACATCAATGCATATGGAATCAAACAATATAAAAACATTCTCTCTTTCCTGAACTTCACAAATCATTTATCTAAAACATCATTAACTAACCCGGGTATAATAGATTTCTACTTTACTGGCCAGGTGATCTTAACTATTCACGAATCACTGTCTCTTTTTCTTTTCCCTTTTTTTTTTCTTTCACTGTCACTTTCACAACGCGTCACAACTGCTGGCGCTGGTGTTGGTTGCTTGCACGGTCAAGCGGACTGCTGGCGTTGGTCAGGCTGGACTGCTGATGAAAGTGGCGCTGGCCAAGTACGAGGTCGAACCCCAGTGAGGATAGAACAGTGACTATCAACATCGATCTGTTCTCCTTTCTTTCTTCCTGCATTAACGCATTGCACTCTCTCTCTCTCTTCTCTAGTCTGCTCTTATCAAATGGACATGGTTGCTTTTCTTTTCTTTTTTCTTTTCTTTCTTTTCTTCTTCATTAATTAGCAACTCTCTCTCTCCATATCTCTCCTCAGTCTTCCTCTGCAGACTATCTCATGCTAATCTCTCAACTTGGTTCTCTTCTCTCCTCCCCTCATCTCTCTGCTTTTCTCTCAAGCAGACCTAGAACCTCTCCCTCTCTCTGTCTCTCTGTTCGTTCTCCCCCTCGTTCTCCCGTTCTCTCACTCTCAACATCCTCTTTATTCGTTCGATCTGTCCAAAAAGGGCGAGTACATTGGTCAGTATTTTTACGCCCTGACACCCGAAGTTATCTCCCTCTAATTCCATTGGATATTCAAATCATGACAGTCACGCCGACACGCCTTACCCTCTGTGGTGGTCAATTGGTCATCTAATTGATTAGCTAGATTTCACCCCACCACACACTACCTTCCCCCTTTCCTACTTAACTGGCGCCATGTGGCTTAAGTCGTGGACACTGGTCAGTGTAATTGGCCAGCTGAGTCTGGGTGGGCGCCACGACGTCTGATTAACAATGACGCTGGTTCCACAAAGTGGCCAGATGAGTCTGAGCCAGGCTCCACGACTCGTCTCGCTAGACATCGAGGCGTCGGTCAAAACGGCTTAGTCAGTCTGGGTGGATCGCACCGTCTCTGTGAAGCCTCTCCACTAAGCTTAATTGGACGGATCCGAACCATGGGCCCCGGTCTACGTGACGCCTAGAATGTTTGCGTTAGAGCTTAAGTCCAACTGGGCTGGTGGCGATTGACCACGAATTTGGTTGAGGTTATTTTTGACCGTGACAATTTCCCCCTTGCAAAGACTATGCACCGCATTGTCTCAAAAACAACGGTACAAAAAAGACAACAACCGAATTTGCTGAACCACAGCTACACGTGCAAAGTTTGAAAAATACTTTACAACCAACGGTTTATAAATCATAAAATATATCATTAGTGAATACCACTCCAATGAGTTATCATTGACGTGCGCTCTTGCGTTATTTCAACTCATTTTATACGACCTCTGTGCGCACTTATGCAATCCCCCTACCTGCGGTTTTGCCACATCTTCTTTTCACAATTCTTATGAAAGCACAATATAATATGATCACGATCCATGACACTTCACTGAGGAATCTCCATCCTCACTTATTGCAAATAATGCATACTACACAAGCGACTGTATGCTCCAAGCATAACCACATTCACATGAACAAGTCTCACAAAGAAAACATGAACAAGTCTCACACAAAAAAAATATGAACCATAGCCAACTGGGAATGAACCATATCCAATCAACATAACTGTAATCAACACATACTATCAACAAAGCACCCCGGATATGACTGACTTCCTCTGAGTTGCAGCTTGCTAGACTACACGACTTAAATAGTCAGCTCCGACTTCTGTCGACCGGGAATGTACTGCACTCGGTACCTGTAGGGCTGCATGCCATTGCCCACCGCAGCACTCTGCTGTTTTTCAACTGCGCCTCTGCAGGAATTTGAGTGGTTGGTGATCTGTCTCTATCACGAACTCTTTCCCATACAAGTATTTGTGGAACTTCTGCACGGCCCACACGACAGCTAAACACTCCTTCTCCACCGTTGCGTACCCTTCTTCACACTTTGTCAACTTCTGCTAGCATACCTCACAGGGAACTCGACCCCTTCATGCTCTCTGCAACAATACTGCACCTATCCACCGCCTGATGCATCTGTCCGCAACAAAAATGGTTTGGACATATCTGGTAGCTTCAAGATGGGACGGGACCTAGTCTTTCCAACACTGTCCGCAGTGCTTGCTCTGCAGGTCTGACCATTCGAACCACTGCCGGTTTCCCTGCCTTGACCAAATCACTGAGAGGACTCGTGATTGCAGCAAAATTTGGGACAAACTCCCTATAGAACCCAATAAAACCTAGCAGACTCCTGACTTCTGTTTTGGTCTTTGGTCTCTCTGAATTCATCATCTTCTCCACCTTTCTCTTTCCGGCTGCTTTGTGTCGCCTCCGACAACAAAACCTAGGAACTCCAGCTTGGAAAACCAACCTGGCACTTTGTTGGTCTGGCTGTGAGATTGGCTTGTCTCAACCTCTCTAAAACTGCTCCTAGCTGCCTCATATGTCTCCTCCATGTTCGGATGCTTCAGAATGTCATCCATGAAATTCACAACGCCTTCCAATCCCGTCATAACTTCCTCATCATCGAGAGAAGACTGCAGGTGCGTTGACCATCCCAAAAGGGAGTTACTCGCCATGGTATAGCCCCATAGGAGTGGAGAATGCTGTGACTTCCTTTGAGTTCTCACTCAAGGCTATTTGCCAGTACCCTTGCTCAGATCGATCCTGGTGAAATTACTGGCTCTTGCTTGTGGCGATCTGAGCGAACAGGTCTTCCATGTTGGGTATGACCTCTGCATCGACCTGGTGACACTGTTCAGACGTCTATAGTCGACACAGAATCGATGCTCACCTGACTTTTTCCTCACTAAGACGACGGGGGCACTATACGATGATTTGGACGGTTCAATCACCCAAGGTCCAACATCTTTTCTACCTCCTCCTCGATCACTTGCTTGGTGGCATATGGGATGGGTAGGCTTTCACATGTACGGGTTTCTGTGATGTCAACTCCACCGTACATGTCTTAGAGTTGTCCTGCCTGGTTTATCAGTCAGGGACGCCCTATTACTGTTCTAGGAGCCCACTAACTTCCTCCTGTCTCCTACTGTCTAGCCCTTCATACAGTGACACATCCCTGTATGATCTTCTCCTGGAAACTCAGGCAACAAAATCTCCCCTTCTTCTGCTGGGTCTCCTTCACCTCCATCAATGATTGCTGCTGCGCCTATGTGCTGAGTCTCACGCTGAATATATTTGCGGAGTAGATTTGCATGGAAAGTTTTGATTTCCCATTCACATCGATTCGGTAGTCCTGATCTACCTTTTCAATGATGGTGAAGGGTCCCTTCCAATGCATCAGCAGCTTGTTGTGATCCGTGGGAAGCAGTAACAGGACTTGATCTCCCACCTTGAGGAATTGCTTCCTCACCTTCCTGTCATACTGCTTCTTCTGGACGACCCTAGCCTCCTGCAAACTCTCCCTTGCGACCTTACATGTCTCCTCGAGCCTATTGCGTAAGTCCACCACATACTGATATGTGGTTTTGACTTCTTCGGACTCCTGTTCTCCGGACACAGCTCTTTGAGAATGCACACCGGTCCCGAACTGTCGCCCATACAGCAGCTCAAATGGCGAAAAGCCTGTGCTTTCCTGAGGGGCTTCCCTGTAGGCAACAGTGCCGCTGGAATGTAGCGGTCCCAATCTGCTGGCCTTTCCTCACAGAGCTTCTTTAAGATGCCCTTCAGCACACCGTTGAATCTTTCCACCAAGCCATTGCATTGTGGATGGTATGGGGTAGTGAGCAGCTGTGTGATCCCTAGCAGCCTGTTGACCTCCCTCATCACGCCTGAGGTGAACTGTGACCCCTGTCACTGAGAATTTGTGCTGGCACACACCACGCGAGAGAAGATGTCTACCAGCCTTCAGCGACCTGTTGCGTATCTACGCCTTTCAATGCAACCGCTTCTGGGTATCTGGTCGCGTAGTCACCAGCGTCAACACATACCTGTGCCCACCTTTGGAACAGGGCGCGATTGGGCCAATCAGATCAACAGCCACCCTCCTGAATGGTGTGTCAATTAAGGAGGCTGTTTAAGAGGCGCCTTCCTCTTCACCCTCTTGTGGCTGACTTTGACACAGTCACATGACATGCAGAAACGCTTGATGTCTGCCATTGCTCTGGCCATGAAAGTCATCAAAGATTCGGTCAGCTGTTTTGCTGGTGCCGAGATGACCCGCCATGAGGCGACTCGTGACCACTGACATGACAGTGTCACGATAACTGCTGGTACCTCTAACTGAGTGGTCACCTTACCTGGTCTTCCCTTGGTGAACACTCGGTACAACAGCCGCCTTTCACAAGAAATTCTGTCTCACCCTCTTACCTCCTGTTTCTCTCCACCTCTTGCCAACTCCCAAGACTTCACGAGCGAAGGGTCTTGTTCCTGCGCTGCCCTAAACTCATCAGGCGACACATCTATGCCTGACTTCCTTGCCGGAACGACTAACGGTTTATCAACCTTTTCCTCCTTCTTGCTCGTGTTTGAACTGCTGCCCCTGTAGCAGTCAACAACTCAGGATCCCCTGGATCCCTTGCCCTGGAATGTTTCCAATGATCAAATCATGAAGGGGTTTCTCCATCACCAACGCAGACAACTCGCCTGAGAAGTAAGGGGTACGTACTTCTATCTTAGCAACTGGAAACTCCCTCACAGTGCCATCGATTGAGTACAGGTCTGGATTTGCCTGTCAAATCCCCTTTCTCGACCAGCGTTGTTCGTACTACCCCGCATGAACAACCAGTGTTCGTAACACTTTCACCTCTGCTGGCCATCCACCCTTCTTCCACTGGTAACGAACCACTCAGCCTAGTGCCTCCATCCTGACACTGACTGCTGTCCAGTGCTAGCCATAGGCTGCACTCCACCCTCTTCAGACTGAATCCCTTTGGTTCCACTGCAGGTCGTTTCCCTTGACGACCCTTATCCACCTCTTGCAAGGCTGTGCCTTCTGGAACCTCATGCGACAATCCCTCGCCACATGTCCCTTCTTGTGACAAATGAAACACCTAATGTCCCTTTGCCCTTCCTTCTGCCCCACCACTGGGTTTGCAGACTTTGCAGAAAACTCTCCTAGTCTCCTTGCACTCTTCTCACCTGTGCCTAGCACTGTTTCTCCTGCACCTTCGTGCCCAAACGTGCCTCTCTAACACCTCTGCGAACTTCAACAACTCCCCTGCTGTCTCTGGCTGTCTCTCTTTCAATGTATGGTTAACTCAGGGCCGCAACCTGACAAAATCTGTTCCTTCATAACTAGCTCTTTCAACTCGGCGAACTCCTTTTTTCGTACCACTCAACTCTAACCATTTCTCAAAATAGTGATTAGACGTGCACCAACTGAGTGTACGTTTCCCCTGCTTGCAATCTAGCTGAACGAAATTTCTTTCTGAATCCTTCCTCTGTGAGGTCAAATCCCTTCATTAAAGACTCCTTCACAGCACCAAAATCAGACTGTTGTTCTGCTGGTAACGCAGTGAAAATTTGTAATGCCTTACCCGTCAATAGCGCTGACAAATGACTGCCCACTCTTCTGGAGGCAACCTGACTGGTCGCAAACGTTTCGAAACGGACTGATGTATGCATCAATCGAATCGGTTCCTTCGGAGAATTTTGGCAACTTGGGTCGGGGAGCATAGCTGCGCACAGAGTCACTGGAAAACTGAACTCCATCCTCGGTGGTCTCCCTTTGTATCCTCACTTTCTCTAATTCTAATTGAACCTTTAATCTTCCGTTTCCTGCGTTTCCCTAGCTGATTATCATTAGCCTGAATCCTTAACTTTCTGTTTCCTGCGCTTGCCTTATTCTCTCTGTTTCCTGCGTTGCGCTAGCTTTAGTCCTTTCCTGCTCTGCTAATGCTATCTCTACGGCAACACGGCGTCTTTCCGCGCGTTCATCCCTTTCCATCTTTTGCTGGTTTTCAACGAATGCTCGCAACTCATCTCCTGAGTAACCTAAATCACGAGCGACGCTCACAAGTTGTTCAATAGGGGTGTTCTTTTCTTCCGCCATTATATCTCTTTCTTTTTTTTTTTTTTTTGAACAAGATTTTATTACTACGACAGCCAAACTGGTGGTTACCGACACGAGTGACGTAATAGCACAATCCTATGAATGATAATATTAGCTTGGGACAACGTAGTTAGTTTTTATAAGACGCCCAGCGCCTGACCCAACTATGAGAGCGAATTATAGGCAATCTGTGCGAAATGAGTACTCTGGGGCTGAAATGCAAGCCTAGTGTTACTATCTTGGAAGCAATGCCAAGGCTAGTATTTAACTATCTTGGGAACATACGTAAGACAACCCTTGTCTTAGGATTACAATACTTGAATCCCACCCAGCTTCCTCTCTGAGAAGTTGAACAATTATAATTAATGGGCCAGAATATCCTGGCAAGCTCGCCAATAAATTGTCAACCTCGGGTGATGTCAGTGGAGGAAGGACTAGCGCACAGCCAAACACACTCACAGCTTGCTTACAATCTCATTCATATATCATGCATTCGTCACATCAAACCACTAGTAAAGTCTATAACTTTACTACACATGTTCATAGAACGAAACATCAATGCATATGAATCAAACATATAAAAACATTCTCTCTTTCCTGAACTTCACAAAATCATTTATCTAAAACATCATTAACTAACCGGGTATAAATAGATTTCTACTTTACCTGGCCAGGTGATCTTAACTATTCACGAATCACTGTCTCTTTTTCTTTTCCCTTTTTTTTTTTCTTTCACTGTCACTTTCACAACGCGTCACAACTGCTGGCGCTGGTGTTGGTCTGCTTGCACCGGTCAAGCCGGACTGCTGGCGTTGGTCAGGCTGGACTGCTGATGAAAGTGGCGCTGGCCAAGTACGAGGTCGAACCCCAGTGAGGATAGAACAGTGACTATCACATCGATCTGTTCTCCTTTCTTTCTTCCTGCATTAACGCATTGCACTCTCTCTCTCTCTCTTCTAGTCTGCTCTTATCAAATGGACATGGTTGCTTTTCTTTTCTTTTTTTCTTTTCTTTCTTTTCTTCTTCATTAATTAGAACTCTCTCTCTCTCCATATCTCTCTCAGTCCTTCCTCTGCAGACTATCTCATGCTAATCTCTCAACTTGGTTCTCTTCTCTCCTCCCTCATCTCTCTGCTTTCTCTCAAGCAGACCTAGAACCTCTCCCTCTCTCTGTCTCTCTGTTCGTTCTCCCCTCGTTTCTCCGTTCTCTCACTCTCACATCCTCTTTATTCGTTCCGATCTGTCCAAAAAGGGCGAGTACCATTGGTCAGTATTTTTTACCGCCTGACACCCGAAGTTATCTCCCTCTAATTCCATTGGATATTCAAATCATGACAGTCACGCCGACACGCCTTACCCTCTGTGGTGGTCAATTGGTCATCTAATTGATTAGCTAGATTTCACCCCCCACCACACACTACCTTCCCCCTTTCCTACTTAACTGGCGCCATGTGGCTTAAGTCGTGGACACTGGTCAGTGTAAATTGGCCAGCTGAGTCTGGGTGGGCGCCACGACGTCTGATTAACAATGACGCTAGTTCACAAAGTGGCCAGATGAGTCTGAGCAGGCTCCACGACTCGTCTCGTAGACATCGAGGCGTGGTCAAAACGGCTTAGTCAGTCTGGGTGGATCGCACCGTCTCTGTGAAGCCTCTCCACTAAGCTTAATTGGACGGATCCGAACCATGGGCCCCGGTCTACGTGACGCTAGAATGTTTGCGTTAGAGCTTAAGTCCAACTGGGCTGGTGGCGATTGACCACGAATTTGGTTGAGGTTATTTTTTACCGTGACACTGGCCTAGGATTACTTGGTCTTTATCTTACTAAAAATTAACCCAACTATTAAGAGAAACTAATGTCATAAGTGCTCGGCCATAAAGCCAATCTTTGCTTGCAGTAGACAAAAGCCAGCTAACAACACCCCTAATATACCGGTAAAGAGTCTATAGCTTTACCGGCTAATTTTTTATAAATTCGCAAGATGATCAAGCTGTTTTTTTACCACGATTTATCAGGTGGAGGTGATGGCGATGGAGGCACTGGACTTTGGCCACCGCCGCCTGTAATAGCCAACACCAGTGTGCTTATTGCAAATCCTAAGGCTGTTATAACGCTTGCTAATGTGACTCCCTGCTCTCTAAACAGTGTTCGTATTCGTTCTGCTAGCGTTGTGTCTTCATATAAAATTCTTTGGATAGTTTCTCTTATTCTGCTCACTTGAGTTCGTAATTGTTCTCGGTTAGTAGACAACACTTCTAGTCTTGCTGATCTCTCTTGTTCAAGATCTTTTAGTCTTTGGGTTATTCTTTCTTTAATATCAGGCCCTAAGTTGGCGTCATCAGCCTCAACGAGTTTTTCTTTTTCTCTTTTTATATGCTCATCTATTTCACCCAGTGTTTGCTAAATTGTTTGTTAATTCGCCTCTAATGGCTCTTAAAGCATGATCAAGGGCCGCTATTTCTCGCATGGGTAGTGGTGAGTCGTGTATAGTCTTTAATGCTGTTTCTTCTGAAAAACTGGTTTCTGCTTCTATTGCATTTATTATTTCATCTGCTGATTGATTTAATTCTTTAAGTTCCATGTTTTGTATTTGGTTAGCTGTTGGGAGTTCCTGCAGTGTGTTTTGAAGTTTAGAAACTGCATCCCTATCTAATTTTGGTTTAGAAATGCCAAGGCGATTTTGTTCGCTCACACTGAGCCTTTGTCTAATTGTACTCTTTTTTAAAAACTTTGATGAGTCTGGTTTAGATGTAAGCTGAACAAGTTGTCCTTGGTCGCTCCTCACAAACAAATGGTCATCTTTTACTTCAAAATCATTAGGGTCTATAAATTCGGGAGGTTCTTGGCCTAAACTTTGGTATAATGATCTGACCTTACTTTCTGTTAATTCACGCCGCAAAGAGAGCCCGGGCGATGTTGTACCAAAGGAGTCATTTCACTCATGTCGTCTCCAGGATCAAAATCATCATAATCTTCATCTTCAATGCCTGCCATGTTTTTTTTAATAATTAACTTTTTTATTTTGTTTTATAAAAAAATGTCACAAGCATATGGCTCGATTCTTGACCCGAATAGAAGGCTGAAAGAGCCCCTTGGCGTGAAGGGAAATAAACGGAATATTACTGTTCCAAATAATCCATCTACTATTGATGCGGATCAAATTCTTACTGTTAAATTTCCAGACCTAGGAGCGGATGAAGTGATTGTGCCAGGCTCTGCGCGTCTTACTTTCAAAATAGTACTCGCTTCAACAACAGACCCAAACAGGACAGTTGTACAGAATCTGGGGCGGGCAATCGTTAAGAAAATTTCTATAAAACTTGAGGGGCAAGAAATATTTTCTTTACACAATGCAGACATATTTTTAACCTATTCTGATCTATGGCTAACTGGGAATGAAAGGGTGATCTTGCGTTTCAAGGAATCGAAAATGAAGAAGCACTAAAACATAGAATAAGCGCTGGAGATACTAAAGACGGCAAAAAAGTATGTAGCTGTAAATTTTGCGTATGGAAATCGCTTTTCCATTCCCTTAGATTTTGAGTTGTTAAAAGCGCATGCGCCATACTTTCAAGGAGCATTAAAAGACAGATTGTCATATGAACTAACTTTTAATGAATACAAACGTGTTATTAGATCATCAGACACCGAAGCAAAGTACAGCATTTCTGACATCTCGTTAGAGTTTGACGTTGTTAGCAACCCTGACTTAGCGAGGCTGATCCAGCATCAATATCAGTCAAAATTAGCAATATATACGAAAGAGTGATTCATCATACAACATATCCTAGAATGCAGGGCAGACACTATATGAATTTGTTTTAGTGTCCAGCAGTGCTTTAAGGTGTGAAGAAGAAACGTTCAAAAGAGGAAGTGAAAATTTTTTAATCCAAAAA
>CM031611.1:78959059-78964059 GCA_018398815.1 Conus ventricosus
TGTGCAAAACAAACAGTAGATTTGTCTGAGTTCCTCAAAGCAGTCTGTTAATCTAGGGAAGGTACAAATGAAGATACAGTGTTAATCTAGGGAAGGTACACATGAAGATACATGTTAATCTAGGAAGGCACACAGAAGTTACAGTGTTAAATTAGAGGAAGGTACTCATGAGATACAGTGTTTCTAGGGAAGGTACACATGAAGATACAGTGTTAATCTAGGGAAAGGTACACATGAAGATACAGTGTTAATCTAGGGGAAGGTACACATGATATTACTGTGTTATATCTAGGAAGGTAACATGAAGATACAGTGTACATCTAGGGAAAGGTTCACTGAAGATACAACACAGTATTTAGAGGAGATCACTACACGCGGGTGCCACTGGCCGAGATGGACCCCATTGCCACCACAAAGCTCCTGCAATGACCTTTCACACGAACAACGGCACACAAATGACGGCCTGGAACCGCTGGTAACATTCAAGGAGCACGGATGCGGTGTACTAAAGGGTATATATGACTGGGGGGTGCAAGACAATACAAAGCATGGTGTTGCAACAGGGCGAGCATTGAGTCTTTCCAATGTCGGTGAATTTTTTTTTTTCGACTAGGGACAGTAAACATCCTTTTCGTACAGACAGTGTCCTTTTTAGCGAGGACAAGGGTCCTTTTTCTACAGAAGACAGCACTGGTCCTTTTCAAAGAAGGACGACAGTGGCCCTTTTCCAACAGAGGATGAGTCCTTCTCCGCGATGGAGGACAACGGCCCTTTTGCCAGGCTGGGCAATACCGTTCTTTTTCACAAGGAGAACAAGGCTTCTTTTCCAACGAAGGCCAATAACGCTCCTTTTCAAGGAAAGACAACACGAGTCCTGTTCTCAATGGAAGGCAGCCCAGGTCTTTTTCCAATAGGGAGCAACAAGAGCCCTCTTCCAATGGAGGGCAGATATCCTTTCCCGAAGAATGGCATCAATCGTTCTTGTCCAATGGAAGGCACCAAGAGAGCTACAAGGATCTTTTGTTTTTTCTATGGACAGCATGAGCAGACAGCAAGTTTTCAACTAAAAAAAATAAGCAGATCGATCAGTACATTCGCCAAGAGGTTTCGCAAGACAAGTTTTTTTTTCCTAAGAAAAAGGTTTTCTTTCCAACAGAGGACAACATCGGCCCTTTCACAAAGGAGGACGAAAATGACCCTATTCCAACAGAGGCAACCCGGGGTCATTTTCCAACGGACGACAACAAAAGTCATTTTCTAGCACGGAGCGCTACTGGTCTTTTTCACCAAGGAAGACAACATAGGTCATTTTCCAACAGAGAGCAAAAACGATCTTTTTTGGTGTGCGTGTGCAATGGAGGGCAATAAGTGTCCTTTCCCAAACGGAGGCTAATCGAAAATCTTTCCAAAAGAAGCGCAACAGGGGGCGGGGTCATTTTCAAACAGACAGCTAAAAAGGGTCTTTTATTTTCAATTGAAGACAATGAGGGTCAATGCTCAATGCAGGACAGTGACCTTTTTCCAACATAAGGCACCACACATCCTGGACCAATGGCGCTGAAATGGCCAACATAAGGCACCACACATTCTGGACCAATGGCGCTGAAATGGCCAACATAAGGCACCACACATCCTGGACCAATGGCGCTGACATGGCCAACATAAGGCACCACACATCCTGGACCAATGGCGCTGAAATGGCCAACATAAGGCACCACACATCCTGGACCAATGGCGCTGACATGGCCAACATAAGGCACCACACATCCTGGACCAATGGCGCTGAAATGGCCAACATAAGGCACCACACATCCTGGACCAATGGCGCTGTAATGGCCAAAATAAGGCACCACACATCCTGGACCAATGGCGCTGACATGGCCAACATAAGGCACCACACATCCTGGACCAATGGCGCTGACATGGCCAACATAAGGCACCACACATCCTGGACCAATGGCGCTGAAATGGCCAACATAAGGCACCACACATCCTGGACCAATGGCGCTGTAATGGCCAACATAAGGCACCACACATCCTGGACCAATGGCGCTGACATGGCCAACATAAGGCACCACACATCCTGGACCAATGGCGCTAACATGGCCAACATAAGGCACCACACATCCTGGACCAATGGCGCTGAAATGGCCAACATAAGGCACCACACATTCTGGACCAATGGCGCTGAAATGGCCAACATAAGGCACCACACATCCTGGACCAATGGCGCTGAAAGGGGCCAACATAAGGCACCACACATCCTGGACCAATGGCGCTGAAATGGCCAACATAAGGCACCACACATCCTGGACCAATGGCGCTGACATGGAAACAAAGGGCTTTTTTTTTCCAACGGAGAGCATGAACAAAAAACAAAAAACAAAAACAAAAAGAAATAAAAAACACAGATTTCCATGGCAAAAGTGCACGTGTCCCTCTCTAGCAAAAGGCACAAAAGCATTTTTCACCAACGGAAGGCACACGAGAGACAAGAAGTGTTTTCCAATGGACATATGTCTTCCACTGCAAAAGGATAAGTGCCATTTTCTAACGAAAGGCACCAAGAGCGCAACGGGTTCTTTTTAGAGAGCAACACGGATACTTTTTCCAAGCGTAAGCACCAAGCGTCTTTGTCCAGCGAAAATTAAGCGGGGCAACAAGAATCTTTTTTTTTTTTCATATTTAAAGAGCACGTCTAATCCTGCAAAAGGACTAGAGTCCTTTTTTCAATGGAAAACATGTTTTCTTTATCAATGGAGGACAAGGCTCAATTTCAACGTAAGGCTGCTACCGTCCTTTTTCCGCGATCGATATGGTGCTACTCCAACGCAAGACAATACTTCTCGAATGGACGGAAACAAGCAAACGCTTCCCCCTTCTCCATGGAAGGCGACGATTATCATCAACGGTTTTCGGGTGGAGAAATGGAAAAAACATGTTTGTTGCTCTCCGTCAGGAAAGGGAACTCTTCGCCCTCTGGTGAGAAATAGACGGTTGTTAAAAGTTTTCCAGGAAACAATTCCATTTGCACCAGCCTCACGATAAACAAAAAGACATGATCCTAGCGGTCCTACAATTCATTTCTCTCTCTCTCTCTCTCTCTCTCTCTCTCTCTCTCTCTCTCTCTCTCTCTCTCTCTCTCTCTCTCTGTTTAGGCTCTGCCTAAAAATCTCGATCCTTGATCGAATAAAAGTTTTCCGAGCTCAGTTTTTCTCTCTCTCTCTCTCTCTCTCTCTCTCTCTCTCTCTCTCTCTCTCTCTCTGTTTAGGCTCTGCCTAAAATCTCGATCCTTGATCGAATAAAAATTTTCCGAGCTCTGAGTTCCTCTCTCTCTCTCTCTCTCTCTCTCTCTCTCTCTCTCTCTCTCTCTCTCTCTCTCTCCCCACCCCCCCCCCCCCCCTCCTGTCTCGCCCCCATTTGCGCTGATACAAAGTATTAACGATTGATAAGGTCAAAGTCCCTGAGCCTAATGTCCACTGAGACAGTGAAGTGTCAGATGTTCACGTTCCAGAGCACGGCATGATGGAAGGCGGTGCCCATCCCCCTAGTCCTGCCACCTCTAAAGTGACCCTTCACTGCAAAGGGGGACAGAGAGAGAGAGAGTTTTCAAGCACAATGAATGAATAAACAAACAAACAAACAAACAAACAAACAAACAGATACATAGAATAAATCAATATTTTATCCAACCCGGTGAGTGGTTCGAACTCACGACCACGGAGGCAAACGATCTCACCATCTGACTTTGGGCCTCTCTGAACCGTGTACAAATTCATTACGAGTCCACTGCACTCGAGCCTGCCTGTTGGAAACCCAAGAACATTGGTTAAAAAAAAAAAAAAAAAAAAAAAAAAAAAAAAAGGCGCAGAAAAACACATCAAGAACACCGCAGTGTACATAGAGCAGAAAGATCACAGACTAGGGGCCGGATAGCTCAGTTGTAGAGCGCCGGACTCGTGATCCTGGGGTTGCGGGTTCGAATTTCGGTATAGGGGATTTTTCCCTCGGAGTTAACATTGGTTCTGACTCCATTCCCCATACAGTCGTTCGGATGGGACTATAAACCGAGGTCTAGTCTGTGTCACATGCACTAAGATCACACACGGACTCTAAAGATCCCGATGCTCATGTCCTAAGACGGGTGAGTACCGGCTACACGAAAATACACAATGCATGCAACCTGTGTGCCAGAATAGTCTACGTGAAGACTGTGGGCACGGGGCAGGTTAAACATCCCCATCTGGAAGAAGACAAAGATGCAGATACATACATACATCAAGAGTACTGTTACACACAGAGCAGAAAGATCACAGACAAAGAGGCAGATACAGCATTACGTCAAGAGTACCTTCACACACAGAGCAGACAGATCAAGACAAGCGAGATCATACATACATAAAGAGTTCAATGTAACACAGAGCAGAAAAACACAGACAAATACCCACTATATAGGCAGTTTCCAAAGAGTACCCTCCTACAAACTACCCAATCACCACCAAACCTCCAAACACTACCACCCCCCCCCAAAACTCCCCCCACCAAAACACACCACCCCCACACACCCCCACACCACACCACCACCCAAAACCCCCCACCAGAACACCCACCCACACCCCCCCCCCCCCCCCCCCCCCCCCATCCCTCCTTCCTGCCCTAACCAACCTCCCCAATCCTCCCCAGCACAAAATAGGTCCAGCTCTAACTGTTCTCCCTTTTCCCCCCCCCCCCCCCCCCCCCCACCCCCCCCCCCCCCCCCCCCCCGCACCCCCTTCCCTCCCCCCCCCCCCCCCCCCCCCCCCACCCCCCCCCCCCCCCCCCCCCCCCCCCCCACATCAGAGGCCCATAAATCCCATCCCACACGTTTACTTCCTCGCTCATTCCCTGACCAATCAACGGGCCCGGAAAGGAGGTGACGTCAGCAGGAGCCACGCGCAGGGATAGTTGGGGGAAAAACGGCATTAAAAATGCACGGTCGGTCGGTGAGCTTTCTCCACTAG
>CM031611.1:78981559-79001559 GCA_018398815.1 Conus ventricosus
CAACTTGTGAGCGGTCGCTCGTGATTTAGGTAACACGGAGTAAGACTGCGAGCATTTTGTTTAAAACCAACAAAATATGAAAGAATGACGAGCAGAAAGACAACGTGTCGCCCTTAAAAAAAGCAGAGCAGGAAAAAGGCCTAAAGAAGCGCAGGCAACAGAAAGATTAAGGATTCAGGCCAACGTAAACGCAGGAAACTAAAGATTAAACTCAAGTAGAGTTATAGCGACTTGAAAATACAAAGGAGACCCGCGATGGATGTTATTTCCGTTTCCCAGTGACTCCTGTGCGCAGTACTGCCCCCACCCAAGTATGCAAATTCTCGAAGGGACCGATTCGATTGATGCATACATCAGACGTATTCGAACTTTTTTGCGACCATCGTTGGCCTGCAAAAAGTGGGCAGTCATTTTTCAGCGCTATTGACTGGTAAGCATTTGCAAGATTTTCAACTGCGTTACCAGCAGAACAACAGTCCGATTTTGTGCGTGAGGAGTCTTTAATGAAGGATTTGACCTCACAGATAGGGTTCAGGAAGAAATTCGTTCACTAAATTACAAGCAGGTGAGACTACACTCAGTTAGGTGCAGGGGGGGGCGTCTATATCACTATTGAAAATGGTTAGAGTTGAGTGTACGAAGAAGAGTTCGCTGAGTTTGAAAGAGCTATTATGAAAGAAACAGATTTTGTCAGTTGCGGCCCTGAGTACCATACATTTGAAAGAGAGACAGCCAAACACAGAGAGTTGTTGAAGTTTCGCAGAGGTGTATAGAGAGCACGTTTGGCACTAAGGTGCAGGAGACACAGGTGCTAGCACAGGTGCGAAGAGTGCAATAGACTAGAGAGTTTCCTGCAAAGTTCTGCAAACCCAGTGGTGGGGCAAAGGAAGGGGCAAAGGGACATTTAGTTTTCATTTGTCACAAGAAGGACATGTGCGAGGATTGTCGCATGAGGTTTCCAAAGGGCAGCAGCCTGCAAGAGTTGGATAAGGTCGTCAAGGAAACGACCTGCATTGGAACCAAAGGGGATTCAGTCCTGAAGAGGGTGGGAGTGCAGCTTATGACTAGCAACTGACACATCAGTGTCAGGGATGGAGGCACAAGGCTGATGGTTCGTTACCAAGGAAGAAGGGTGGATTGGCCACAGAGGTAAAGGAGTTGACGAGACACAGTTGTTTCCTTTGGTGTAGTTAGAACAACCGCTGGTCGATAAAGGAATTGACAGGGCAAATCCAGACCTGTTACTCAAATTCGATAGGCACTGTGAGGGAGTTTCCTCCAGTTGCTTAGATAAATACGTACCCCTTTACTTCTCAGGCGAGTTGTCTGCGTTGTTGATGGAAAACCCCTTCAACATTATCATTGGAAAATATTCCAGGGCAAGATCCCGGGATCCTGCGTTGTTGACTGCTACCTGGGCACAGTTCAAACACGGAGCAAGAAGAGGGAAAGGTTGAATAACCGTTAGCGTTCCAGCAAGAAGTCAGCCTAGATGTTCGCCTGATGAGTTTAGAGCAAAGCGCATAACAAGACCCTTCTCTGAAGTCCCTTGGGAGTTGGCAAGAAGGTGGAGAGAAACAGATTATTTAGAGAGGGAGGACCAGAATTTCTGTGAAATGCGGCGTGTTTGTACCGAGTGTTTTCACCAAGGGAAGACAGGTAAGTGACCACTCGTTAGAGGTACCGACAGTTATCGTGACATACGTCATGTCATGGTCACGAGTCGCTCATGCGGTCATCTCGGCACCAGCAAAACACTGACCGAATCTTGATGACTTCATTGGCAGGAGTCAATGGCAGACATCAAGCGTTCTGGCATGTCCATGTGACGTGTGTCAAATGTCACCACCAGAGGGTGAAGAGAACGCCTCTAAAACAGCCTCCTTAATTGACACACCATCAGAGGTGGCTGTTGACCTATTGCCCAATCGCGCCCTGTTCCAAAGGCGGGCACATATGTGTTGACGCTGTGGACAACGCGACCAATACCCAGAACGGTTGCATTGAAAGGCGTAATTTACGCAACATTCGCTGAAGCTGGTAGACATCTTCTCCTCAGCGTGGTGTGCCACACAAATTCACAGTGACAGGGGGTCACAGTTCACCTCAGAGGCGTGATGAAGGAGTCAACAGTCAGCTAGGGATCACACAGCTGCTCCACTACCCCATACCACAACCACGAATGCAATGGCTTGGTGGAAATATTCAACGTGTCTGAAGGGCCTTCTAAAAGAAGCTCTGTGAGGAAAGGCCAGCAGATTGGAACCGCTACATTTCCAGCGGCACAGTTTTTATGCTTCAGAAGCCCCTCAGAAAGCACAGCTATTCCACATTTGAGCTGCTGTACGGCGAGACAGTGTCGTGTACCGGTGGTGCATTCTCAAAGACTGTGGACCGGAGAACAGGAGTCCGAAAAGGTTCAAAACCACATATCAGTATGTTGTTGAACTTACGCCAATCAGGCTTCGAGGAGACATGTAAGGGTCGCAAGGGCGAGTTTGCAGGAGGCTAGGGTCGTCCAGAAGAAGCATATGACCAGGAAGGGAGGAAGTCAATTCTCAAGGTGGGAGATCTAGTCCCTATTATTACTGCTTCCCACGATCACAACAATCTGCCTGAATCATATGGAAGGGACCATTCACCAACATTGAAAAGGTAATCAGACTACCGAATTCGAGTGAATGGGAAATCCAAAACTTTCCATGCAAATTTGCTCCGCAAATACATTCAAGCGTGAGACCGCACATAGGCGCTGCAGCAATCATTGATGGAGGTGAAGGAGACCCAGCAAAGAAGGGAGATTGTTCAGAGTTTCCATGAGAAGAGTCTTACAGGGATGTGTCACGTATAAGGCTAGACAGTATGAGACAAGAAGTAGGGGGCTCCTAGAACATTATCGGGCTACCCTGACTATAAACCATGCAGGACCAACACCTAGAAACAATACGGGGAGTTTAAAACAATCGCAGAAACCCGGACATGTGAAAGCCTAACCCGATTCCCAAAATCCACCAACATGTGATACGAGGAGGAGGTAAAAAGATGTTGGGACATGGGGTGTTTGGATACCGTCCAAAATCATCCATAATAGTGCACCCGTCGTCTTAGTGAGGAAAAAGTCAGGTGAGAATCGATTCTGTGTCGACTAAAACCGTCTGAACAGTGTCATCACCAGGTCATGCAAGAATCATACCAAACATGGAAAACCTGTTCGCATCAGATCGCCACAAGCAAGAGCCATATATCACCAGATAGATTCTGAGCAAAGGTTACTGGGACAAATAGCCCGGAGTGAGGACTCAAAGAAGTCATTCACAGCAATCTCCCTCCTATGGGCTATACCAGTGCGATACTCCCTTTTGGATGGTCAACGCACCTGCAGTCCCTTCTCTCGATGATGAGGCAGTTTAATACGGGATGAAGGCGTTGTAAATTCATGGATACATTCTGAATAGCCAACGAGACATGGGAGTAGCATATGAACAGCTAGGAGCTTTTTAGAGAGGCTGAGACAAGCCAATCTCACAGCCATACCAACAAAGTGCCATGTTGGTTTCCACCTGGATTTCCTAGTTTTGTTGTCGGAGGCGACACAAAGCACCAGAAAGGAAAATGGAAGAAGATGATGAATTCAGAGAGACCAAAGACCAAAACAGAAGTCAGATGTCTGCTAGGTTTTATGGTTCTAGAGGAGTTTGTCCCAAATTGCTGCAATCACAGTCCCCCCTCGAGAGTGATTTGGTCAAGGCAGGGAAACCGCAGTGTCGAATGGTCAGACCTGCAGAGCAACACTGCAGACGGTGTGGAAAACTAGGTTCCCCCCGCCCCATCTTGAAGCTACCAGATATGTCCAAACCATTTTTGTTGCGACAGATGCATCAGGTGTGGGATAGTGCGTATTATTGCAGATCATGAAAGTCAGTTTCTGTGAATATGCTAGCAGGGAATGACAAAGTGTGAAGAAGGGTACGCAAACGTGAGAAGGCGTGTTTAGCTGTCGTGTGGTCCCGTGCAGAAGTTCCACAAATACTTGTATGGAAAGATTCGTGATTAGACAGATCGACCAACCTCTCAAATTCCTGCAGAGCACAGCTGAAAAACACAGGTTCTGCGATGGGCAAGGGCACTGCAGCCCTACAGGTAATCGAGTGCAAGTACATACCCAGTCCGACAGAATGTCTGAGCTGACTATTTAAGAGGCCGTGTAGTCTCGCAAGCTGCAACTCAAGGAAGTCATTCATATCCGGGGTGCTTTGTTGATAATATGTGATAGATTACAGTTATGTGATTGGATATGGGTTCATCCCCATTGCTATGGTTCATATTTTTTTGTGTGAGACTTGTTCAAATTTACTTTGTGAGACTTGTTTCATGTGGACACACACACACCACACACACACCCACACAACCAAACTCTCTCTCTCTCTCTCTGTTCTCCCCACACACACAGACACACACCGACCCTAACCCAAAAACACAATACAGAAAACCACACACACACACACACCCAACAACACCACACCCACACACACAACGCACACAACGCACACTAACACACACCACAACACCACACACACACACACAACACACACACACACACACCTAACACACACACACAAAACACACACTAACACACACACACACACACACACACACACACACAACACCACACCACCCACACACACTAAGCCACAAACGCCACTAACACCACACACACCCCACCACACCCCCAACAACACCAACACCACACACACACACTAACGCACACTAACCACACTCACCACCACACACACCCCCCCCCCCCACACCCACACACACCCCAAACACCACAAAAACCCCCACAAACACACACAAAAGAAGGAAATGTCAGTCGGGCACAATCTGAATCAGCGCGAAAGACTGAAATTGAATCTTCTTTATGAATGTCATTTCAGATAAAGGAAATTAACATCTTGCTTTTTTAAATTTCATATGTAGATAAAGACCGGAGGGGGGCGGGGGGAGGAAGGGAAAAGGAGGGAAGGGGGTAAAGGAAGAGAAGGGGGGGGAGAGGACAGGACAAACAGAAGAGACAAGAAGAGAGAGACAAGGAGAGAGAGACAGAAAGGAGACAGGAGAAGGGGGGGGAGAGACAGAGACAGAGACAGAGAAGGGAGAGAGCGAAGAGAGAGGAGGGGGGGAGAGACAAGAGAGAGAACAGAGAGAGGAAGAGAGAGAGAGAGGAAGAGAGAAGGGGGGAGAGAGAGAGAGAAGAGACACAGAGCAGACAGACAGACAACGACAGACAGAAGAGAGAGAGAGAGAAGAAGAGAGAGAAAGAGAGAAGAGAAAAATAACTGAGGGAGATTTCAAAGAGAAATGATTAAAAATCAATTAGATGCGGGAATGGATTTTTGTTGTGTTTTGGTGTGCTGCGTGCGGGTGCTGGGGCGTGTGTGGTGCGCGCACGGGGTGAAAGGGTTAAGGTTAAAGTTCCCAAGCTTCAATTCCGCAAGGCGGGAAAACTGTCAAGGGGTTTACCATCCCTATGACGCGGCATGACAGAAGGAATTCCATCATCCTCCTCCCCTTCCGCCCCTTCCGCTTTCCCTGTACGAATCAGGTACCCTTTCCCCAAAGGGCTGGCAACCTGACCACCCAATTCGGCCCCCTTTCCCAGGCGACGGTACCTGATCAAACGCCGTTTCAAGCGGGGCACAAAAGGGCCCTCACAAAACCAGGGAAAACTATGCCCTTTTTCGGTGGGGGGGGGGGCCCTCACCGTTACTAAGCCTCTCCGATCGCAGCGAAACACCCATCGCTCCGTTAGCAACTCTCTCTGTCTGTCGTCTGTCTGTCGTCTGTCTCTCTCACCTCTCTCTCTCCTCCTCTCTCTCTCCTCTCTCAACACACACCCCAACACCACACAACAACACACACACAACCACCACGCACCAGCACGCACAACACAAAAACCCTGAGTACGCAGCACACCTAATCAATCTCATCTTCCCCCCGATGCACTGACCCCGATTCGGGGGGTCCCCGGGCCGTCATCTCGGCTTAAAGCAACGCTGGCAATGCACCACACGCACCGGGCACCCAATAGTACCCCGGCCAAAAACACGCCCCACCCACCTTTTTATTCTCTCTCTCCCCTCTTTTCTCTCTCTCTCTCTCTCTCTCTCTCTCCTCTCTCTCTCTCCTCCCACCACACCACCCACACACACACCACACACACACACCACACACAAAACCCACACACCACCCCCACGCACGCACCACGCACGCACAACACACAACCCCACACACACCCACACACACCCCCCACACACACACACCACGTACGAACCACACACACACACACACACACACCACAACACACACACCAACACGGGGCAAAAACCCCCCCCCACCCGGGGGTAATCGGGAAACGGGAAAAAAAGGGGGGAAAGATGGGCGACACGCCTTACTGTCCCCCCCTGCTGGCTGAATGGTGGGTAGTCATGCTGACGGGTGACTGACGACTGACTGACTGACTGAGGGCAGTGAACGGGGAGGAGTGTTTTTTCCGGACAAAAAAAATAAAACAACCCAATTGGGGAGTCGCCAGCCAATTTGAGGGGACAAAATCCAAACCAGACATTTGGGCGCCCGTAACCGGGCCCCTGTTGGGGATCCGCCAATTTTAAGTTTAGGGGAAAGGGGGCTTCATGGAGAGGGTACATCCACCCAAAAGACAAGCCGTTTTACCGACCCCTCGATGTCTAGCGAACAGTCGTAGCCCTGGCTCAGACTCTCTGCCAAATTTTACACTGCCCGTCCCCACGACTTAACCCACACGGCCCCTTTTTAAGTGGGGAAGGGGGGGAAGGTAGTGTTGGTGGGGGAAATCTAGCTAATAAATTTAAATGACCAATACCAACCCCAGAAGTAAGGTGTTGGGCTACGTCATGATTTGAATATCAATGGAATTAGAGGGAGATAACTTGGAAAAAAATATGACCAAGGGGACTCCCCTTGTTGGACAGACGGAACACAATAAGGGGGAGGAGAGTAGAGAACGGGAGAACGGGGGGAGAACGAACGAGAGACAGAAAGAGGGGGTCGGGTGAAATCTTGGAGGAAAAGCAAGAGATGGGGGGAGGAGAAAGAAAACCCAAGTTGAGAGATTAGCATGAGAAGTCTGCAGGGGAAGGACGAGGAGGGATGTGGGAGAGAGAGGAGTTGCTAATTATGAAAAGAAAAAAAAAAAAAAAAAAGAAAAAAGCAACCTGTCCATTTGATAAGAGCAGAAAAAGAGAGAGAGAGGGAGTGCAATGCGTTAAATGCGGAAAAAGAAAGGAGAACAGACGATGTTGAAGTCACTGTTCATCAAACCGGGGGTTCCCTCATATTGGCCACCCCACTTTCATCGGCAGTCCAACCGCCCCAATGCCAGCAGTTCACCTGCCCGGTGCTAGCTTCCGCCTGCCCCGGTGCAAGCGCCCAACACCAGTGCCAACATTGTGTGTTTTAAAAGTGACGTGAAAAAAAAAAAAAAAAGAAAAAAAAAAGGAACAGTGATTGTGAATAGTTAAGATCATGGCCGGGTAAAGAAAAAAGTATTTATCCCGGTTAGTTAATGATTTTAGATAAATGATTTTGTGAGTTCGGAAAAGAAAGTTTTATTTCATTTGTTCCCATAGCTTGATTTTTTCGTTCTATAAAAAAGTGTAGTAAAGTTATGTTTACTAGGGGTTTGAGTGACAATGCTTGAATATGAATGAGTCGTAAAAACTGTGAGGGGTTTTTGGGGCTGTGCCTAGTCCTTCCTCCATCACATCCCCGGGGTTGAAAATTTATTGGGGGGCTTTGCCGGGTTTTTTGGCCCATTTTTATAATTTTAAACTTCCAAGAGAACTGGGTGGGATTAAAGTATTGTAATCCTAAGACAAGGGTGTCTTACTTTTTGTTCCCAAGTTTTAAATACTAGGCTTGGATTGCTTCCAGATATTAATACTAGCTTAATTTTCCCCCCAGGTACTTTTTCGCCCAATTGCCTTAATTCCCCCACATTTGGGTCAGGCGTGGCCTTAAAAAAACTAATTACTTGTCCCAACAAATTTTCTTTCATAGGATTTGCAATTAGTCACCTGTCGGAAACCACCTTTGGCTTCGTAGTAATAAAATCTTGTTCAAAAAAAAAAAGAGATATAAGGGGGAAGAAAAAAAACCCCCATTAAAACACTTGGAGCGCGCTCGGATTTGGGTTACTCGGGAGAAGAGCTGCGAGCATTTTTTGAAAACCAACAAAAGGGAAAGAGTGAGAGCAGAAAGACACTGTCCCCCCTTAGAAATGCGAGCGGGAAAACTAAAAAGCGGGGAAACAGAAATTTTAAGGATTCGGCTAACGTAACGCAGGAACTGAAAGATTAAGGACTCAATAGAGTTAGAGCGACTAAAAATAAAAAGGGAGCCCACCGATAGGTTTTATTCCGTTTCCAGTGACTCTGTGCGCAGTTATGCCCCCCGCCCCCAAGTTGCCAAAATTTCGGAAGGGCCGATTCGTTGGCATACATCAGCGTTTCAAACGTTTGCGACCAGCGGGGTTGGGCCCTCCAAAGAGGGGGAAATCATTTTGTCAGCGCTTTTGGGGGAAAGGCATTGCAATTTTCCCTGCTTTACCAGAGAACAAAAACCCGTTTTTGGTGCGTGAAGGAGTTTTTAATGAAGGGATTTGCCCTCACAGGGGAGGGTTCAGGAAGAAAATTTCGTTCACTAAATTCAACGGGAGAGACACCTTTTTGGTGCACGTCTAGATCACTTTTTTTGAGAAATGGTTAGAGTTGATGGTACAAAGGGGGAGTTCGTGGTTAAAAAAGCTATTATGAAAAAACAGATTTTGTCAGGTTCGGCCGAGTTAACCATACTTTTGAAAAGAGAGACACCCAGGACAGCAGGAGGTTTTTAAAGTTCGCGGGGTGTAAGAGGGGCACGTTGGCACAAGGGCGGGAAAAGAAACGTGCTAGCACGGTAAAAGTGCAAGGAACAGGAGGTTTCCTCCCAAGTCTGAAAACCCCCAGTGGGGGGCAAAAGAAGGCAAAGGGGATTTTAAGGGTTTCATTTGTCACAAAAGGACAGGGGGCAGGGATTGTCGCATGAGGCCCAAAAGGCAGAGCCTTGCAAGAGGGGGATAGGGTCGTCAGGGAAACGACCTGCATGGAACCAAAGGGGACAGTCTGAAAGGGGGGGTTGAGCTTATGACTAGCACTGGACAGCATCAGTGTCGGAGGGGGGCACTAGGCTGAGGGGTTCGTTCCCCAGTGGAAAAAGGGTGGATTGGCCACAGAGGTGAAAGTTTTTCGAGACACGGTTGTTCATGTGGTGTAGTTAGAAAAACCCGGGTCAGAAAGGGATTGACAGGGAAAACCAGCCCTGACTCTAACGAGGGGCACGTGGGGGATTTTCCCATTGCTAAGATAGAAGTACGTACCCCTTATTCTCGGGGGTTTGTCTGCGTTGGGATGGAAAACCCCTTCACATTTGAATTGAAATATTCCGGGGCAAGGGATCCAGGGATCCTGGTTGTTGACTGCCCCCGGGGCACAGTTCAAACACGGACAAGAAGGAGGGAAAGGTTAAAAACCCGTTGCTTCCAGCAAGGGAAAGTCAGGCTAAGTGTGCCTGATGATTTTTAGACACCGGAACAAGACCCCTTCGCTCGTGAAGTCTTGGGGAGTTGGCAAGAGGTGGAGAGAAACAGGAGGTTTAGAGAGGTGAGACAAAAATTTCTTGGAAAGGGGGGCTGTTTTTTTTTCGAGTGTTCACCAAGGGGAAGCAGGTAAGGTGACCACTCGTTAGAGGTACAGGGTTATCGTGAACTGATTCAGTGGGGGCACGAGTCCTCATGGCGGGTCACTCGGGACCAGCAAAACACTGACCGAATCTTTGATATTTCATTGGGGAGGGGCAATGGCAGACATCATTTTCATGTCATTGGGCGGGCAAAGGTCACCCCCCAAGGGGGGAAAAAGGGAAGGGGCCTCTTAAAAACCTCCTTTAATTGACCCCATTTAGAGGGTGGCGTTTACCTATTGGGGCCAAACCGCCCTTTTCCAAAAGGCGGGCACCGGTATGTTTGACGCTGGGGGACTAGCGACCAGATACCCCAAAGCGGTTGCATAAAGGCGAGATACGCAACAGGGCGCTGAAAAGGGGTGGTAGAATCTTTTCTCGCGTGGGGGTGCCAGCACAAATCTCATGACAGGGGGCACGTTCCCTCAGGCGTGATGAAGGAGTCAACGCTGTAGGGATCACACACTGCTACTACCCCCTACCCCAAAGCAATGGCTTGGTGGAAAGATTCAAAGGTGTGCGAAGGGGATCTTAAAGAAGTCTGTGAGGAAAAGGGCCAGCAGTTGGGGCCGCACATTCCACGGCACTGTTTGCCCAAGGGAAGCCCCCCAGGAAAGCACAGGGTTTTCGCCATTTTAGCTGCTGTCGGGCGGACATGCGGACCGGGTCATTCTCAAAGAGCGTGGTCCGGAGCAGGAGTCCCAAGAAGTCAAAACCACATATCAATGTGGTGGGCTTACCAATGGCCGAGGAACTTAAGTCGCAAGGGGGGGGGGCAGGGGGCTAGGGTCGTCCCGAGAACAGTTGACAGGGAAGGGGAGGAAGCAATTCCCCAAAGGGGGGAGATCAAGTCCTTACGCTTCCCACGGTACAACAACGGGTATGCATTGGGGAAAGGGGCCATTTCCCCTCATTTAAAAAGGGAGATCGGGCTACCGAAACGATGTGAATGGAAATCAAAACTTTTTCCCGCAAATTTGCTCCGCAAAACATTCACGTGAGGACCAGCACTAGCGCAGCAGCAATCATTGTGGGGGTGAAGGAACCCACAGAAAAGGGGGATTTTGTTGCCTGATTTCCAGGAGAAGAGTCAACGGGATTTTCACTGTATAAGGGTAGAAAATAGGAGCAGGGGGAATTAGTGGGGTCCTAAACAATAGGGGGGCCCGACTGATAAACCAGGGAGGCAACCTAGAAACATTCGGGGATTTTAAAATCGCAGAAACCCGTACATGGGAAACCACCCGATCCCATATGCCCCAAAAATGACGGGAAGGGGGTAGAAAAGATGTTGGACCTTGGGTGATTGAAAACCCTCCCCAAACACATATATCACCCGTCGTCTTAGTGAGGAAAAATCAGGGGAGCATCGATTCTGTGTCGACTATAACGCTGAACAGTGTCACCAAGGGCGACAGAGGTCATACCAAACGGGAAAACCCTTTTTCTCAGATCCCACAACAAGAGCCTATTTCACCAGGGTAGATTTAGCAGGGTTACTGGCAAATACCCCGAGTGAGGACTCAAAGGAAGCACAGCATTTCCCACCTATGGGCAACCCGGGGGGTACTCCCTTTTGGGATGGCAACGCACCTGCAGTCTTTTCTCGGATATAGGAAGTTTTTGACGGGGTTGGGGAAAGGGGTTGTAAATTTATGGATGACATTTTTGAAGCATCCAGACATGGGGGAGCATATAGGCAGCTGGAGCAGTTTTAGAGAGGCTGAGACAAGCCAAATTTTACAGCCCAACCAACAAAGGCCAGTTGTTTTCCAAACCTGGGTTCCAGGTTTTGTTGTCGGAGGCGACAAAAGCAGCCGAAAGGGGAAAGGTGGGAAAAAGATGAATTCAGAAGACCAAAGACCAAAACAGAAATCAGGAGTCGCTAGGTTTTTTTGGGTTTTTATAGGGGTTTGTCCCAAATTTTTCTGCAATCCGAGTCCTCTCTGATTTGGGCAAGGGAGGGAACCCGGGAGTGGTCGAATGGTCAAAAGGCGAGCAACACTCCAGACGGTTTGGAAAGACAAATTCCCGCCCCCTCTTTAAACACCGATATGTCCAAACCATTTTTGTTGCGGAAATGCATCAGGTGGTGGGAAGGTGCAGTATTGTTGCGGGGCAGAAGAGGTTTGATTTCCTGTGAGATACTAGCAAGGGAAATGACAAATGTAAGAAGGGAAAAGCAAGGTGGAGAAGGGGGGTTTACTGTCGTGGGCCGGCAAAGTTCCACAAATACTTGTATGGGAAAGATTCGTGAAGAGACAGATCACCAACCCCTCAATTCCCCGCGGAGGCCAGCTGAAAAAAAAGCAGGTTCTGGTTGGCAAATGGCACTTGCAGCCCTACAGGTTGATGCATACATCCCGGGCGACGAAAGTCGGGGCTGACTATTTAAAACCGTTTCTAGCAAGCTGCAACTCAAGGAAGTCGTCATATCCGGGGGGCTTGTTGAAATAGTGGGGTTTTTTTTACAGTTATTTGATTGGATAGGGTTCATCCCCCTTGGCTATGTTCTATTTTTTTTTTTTGTGGGCTTGTTCTATTTCTTTGGGGACTTTTTTCATGTGGATGTAGTTATGCTTGGGCATACAGTCGCTTGTGTATGATGATTATTTGCAATAATGAGGGTGGGGATTTCCCAGTGAAGTGTCATGGATCGTGATCATATTATTTTGCTTTTCAAAGAATTTGAAGAGAAAATATGGCAAATCCGAGGTAGGGGGAAACGCATAAGTGCCCAGAGGTCGTTAAAAATGAGTTAAAAACGCAAAGAGCGCCTCAATGTAAATCATTGAGTGGTATTCACTAATGATGTTTTTATAATTTTAAACCCTTGGGTTTTAAAGTATTTTTAAAAAAATTTGCATGTAGGGTGTCAGCAAAATTCGGTTTTTGTTTTTTGTACCGTTTTTTGAGACAATGCGGACATGGGCCCCTTTTTCAAGGGGAAATTGTCACGGACAAAAAAAAAGAAACAAAAAAAAACTTGGGGATGCCACCAATTTTTACTGGGCATAATCCAAAAGCAGACATCTTGGCCCACGTAGACCGGCCCAGGTTTTGATCCCTCCAAATTAAAATTATGGAGAGGGTTCATGGGGGCGGTAGATCCCCCAAAAGCAAGCCCTTTTGACCGCCCTCGAGTTAGCGAGACGAGTCGTAGCGCCCGGCTCAGACCATTGGGCCAATTTCATGACCGGCCCCGACTTAAGCCCACGGCGCCCTTTTTGTAGGGAAAGGGGGGGGAAGTAGTGTGGGGGGGGGTGAAATTAAACAATCAATTAAAAGACCAATTGACCACCACAGAGAGTAAAGGGGTGTAGGCGTGACTGTCATGATTTGAATACCAAAGGAAATTTTGAGGGGATAATTTGGGAAAAATACTGACCAATGGGGTTCCGCCCCTTTTTGGACAGATCGGGAAAACAATAAGAGGGATGGAAGATGAGAGAACGGGGAACGGGGAGAACAACAGAGGACAGAAGAGAGAGGGTTTAGTGTAATCTCAGAGGGAGAAAAGCGAGAATGAGGGGAGGAGAGAAAAGAAACCAAATTGAGGAAATTTGCAAGAGATGTCTGCAAGGAAGGGCTGAGGAGGGTGTGGGGAGAGAGAAGGGGTTGCTAATTTAAAGAAGAAGAAAAGAAGAAAAGAAAAAAAAAAAAAAAAAAACCATGTCCTTTTATAAGGCAACTAGAAGAGAGAGAGAGAGAGAGTGCAAGCGTTAAAGCAGGAAGAAAGAAAAGGAAAAAAGTCGATGTTTATGTCATGTTCTATCTAAAACCCGGGGGTCGCCCCAACTTGGCCACGCCACTTTCATCGCATCCAAAATGACCAATGCCGCAGTTCAGCCCGACCGGGGCTAGCAGCCAGCCTGACCGGTGCAAGCAGACCAACACCCGTGCCAACATTTTTGCGTGTTTTTGAAAGTGACAGGAAAAAAAAAAAAAAAAAAGAAAAAAGAGACGTGTTTGTGAATGTTAAATCCCTGGCCAGGTAAAAGAAAGCTTTTATACCCGGGGTTTTTTAATGATGTTTTAGATAAAAGATTTTGTGAAATTCGAAGGAGAGAAGTTTTTTTTCATTTGTTTTCCCTTGCATTTATGTTTCGTTCTATGAACATGGTAGTAAAATTTGACTTTACTAAATGGTTTGATGGACGAATGCATGATATATAATGAGATCGAAGCAGCGGAGTGTGTTTTTGGGGTGTGCGCTAGTCCTTCCCCCCGACATCACCCCAGGTGACATAGTGCACGACGACTGACTGACGACTGGCAGGAACGGTGGTTGCACTACTGACTGACTGGCAGTGAACGGTAGGTAGGGCCCGACTGACTGACTGACTGACTGACTGCTGGAGTGAACTGGTAGGTATGCACTGCTGACGACTGACTGACTGACTGACTGGCAGGAAAATGGTGGTAGTGCAGACGATGATGGCCGTGAAAAGGTAGGTAGTGCAAGCGACTGATGATGACTGATGCTGGCAGTGAACTGGTAGACAGGCACTGACTGCTGAGACTGACTGACTATGATGACGTGACTGACTGATTTTGGGCACGAATGGTAGGAGTGCAGACTGACTGAGGGATGAACTGGAAGTTGGGGACGAGACTGACTGCTGATGATGACGACTGGCATGAACTGGTAGGGGAGTGCCTGACTGACTGAGACTACTGACTGACTGACTGACGACTGGGAGTGAAGGGAGGTATGCACTGACTGACTGACTGGCAGTGAACTGGCGGGAGTGCACTGACTGTGATGACGACTGACGACTGGGTGACTGACGACTGGCAGGAAATGGTGGGAGGGGACTGACGACTGATGGCATGAACTGGTAGGTAGTGCATGATGATGACGACTGACTGAGACGCGCAGTGAACGGGGAGGTAGTGCACGACTGACAGAAATGACTGACGGACTGGCAGTGAACTTGAGTGTGACTGACTGATGACGACTGATGACTGATGACTGAAGTGAAATGGTAGGGAGTGCCTGACTGCTGACTGGCTGAACTGGTGGAGGCACTGAGACTGACGACTGCCCTCCGTACAGGACCTAGCTTAGGAACCGGGGTAAACGCGGCGAGAGAGAGAGAAGAGAGAGAGAGAGAGAGAGAGAGAGAAGAGAGAAGAGAGAGAGAGAGAGAGAGACAGACAGACAGAGAGAGACAGAGACAGAGAGACAGAGACAGAGAGACAGAGACAGAGAGACAGACAGACAGAGACAGAGAGAGACAGAGAGACAGACGGACAGATAGACGACAGATAGACTGACAGACACAGAGAGAGAGAGAGAGAGAGAGAGAGAGAGAGAGAGAGAGAGAGAGAGAGAGAGAGAGAGAGAGAGACAGAGAGAGACAGAGAGACAGAGAGAGAGAGACAGAGAAAGAGAGAGAGGAAGAGAGCGAGAGAGACAAGAGAGAGAGAGGGAGGGAAGGAGAGGGGTGAAAGAGACAGAGAGAGAGAGAAGAAGAGAGAGAGAGAGAGGAGAGAGAAGAGAGAGAGAGAGAGAGAGAGAGAGAGAGAGAGAAAGAAAGAGATACAGAGAGAGGTAGACAGACAGACAGATAGTAGTGAGTCAGGCTGCGCCAGTGAGAAATGAAGCCCTTGACACAAAGAGAGAATATTTAATGCCTTGACAAAATCCAGACTCTTGTCTGAGAAAAACATCAGTTTGTAAGCTACCACAATCTGCATGCTACAGACTACAGGCACCTGACTGCAGATGAGATCCATCCAACAGCTAGAGGAGCGAGCGTGCTGGCCAGTACTCTTGGGAGGCATCTGCACCGCCTGTTCTGGGAGAAGCCACGGAGGAGATCAGCCCCCGCTCTTCACCATCACAGCCAGGGTTCTAACCCTCCGCCTTTCCCGCCCCCATGGTTCTACTGACTGTGCTGTCATCACCGGCTGGACTCTGTGTTCCTCTCTCCCCCCATCCACCTTCCATAATTAATGTTTGATTTACTTTTGATGTTTAAACTTTTGAAACAGACCTTTGTTTAGTTAGATTTTCATGAAAATGTTCAAATATCTAAACAACATTTTGCAATGGAACTGTGGTTCTATTGTTAGATATACTTCGTATTTAAATCAGTATTTGATGACTAAAAATGTTTATGTTTTATTATTCCAATTTCTTAAGGTTAACAGCAGCAATTTGCCTGACATTCCTGGTTATTAACCACCCACCTACTTCCGCACGGATATTACCAATGACATTTATGATTAAATAATGCGTGCATGACAATAAGTGTGTTAAATATACCAGGAACGATAATAATCTGCATAACTACAGTTATGCCTGTAAATACAGTCTACTATGGAGTTAGATCCAAATAACCATTTTACAGTGTTTCAGTGGAACGCGAGATCTATTTCCACTAGGCCTAACCTGTTATCTTTTGAGAGTCATGTTTTGGAGAAAAACTATTGCGTGTTAGCGCTCCAATCATTGAACGTGGAAAAGAAAAAGCTTCCCAAACTTAAGAACTATTACTATCCTCCTCTTTGCAGCATCAATGGGTAAATAAAAAGGTGCAAACAGCTATCTATATTAGACTTGACCTTGAGTTTACAAATATAAGCCCACTACCAGTGCCTATAGATAAACAAGATGTGTTTGCCACAGGTGCTGCCATCAAAGTAAATAAGGAATCAGTTTATAATGTTCTGTCTGTGTACTATCCTAATGGTCCTGAAGGGGTGACACAGATTGGTTAAAACATACTGAATTTACAAAGAGGAAGTGGATTGTGATGGGCGACTTAATGCTCATGCGCCCTTTTGGGATACAAGTTGTAGTAAAGTGACATCTAATAGATTTGTTTGAAAATATTGTTGATTCGAATCTAATTTTGTTAAACGACGGTAAATTACGAGAATTCCTGATGTAGTTACTCACAAGTCGAGTGCAATAGATATATCACTTGTTTCCCCAAACATAGCAGTAAACTATAGCTGGTCCACAATAGAAATTGTTTAGGAGTGATCATCTTCCCATTACAATGCTTTTTAATGAAAACATACTTGATGAACCGTCTATCTCTGAATGCAAAATTCCAAAATTTAACTATAAACTGGCCAACTGGGAAGCCTTTCAAACTATTTCTTGTGTCGCAAAATATATCACCAATTGAGAATGACGATCTAGATACTTTTTATGCAAATTTCTCAAAAGTAGTATTACTAGCAGCTGAAAATACTATCCCAAAATATAAATACAAAAAGATTGGAAAATATGTAGGCAACGTATGGTGGACAGAAGAATGCAGACTCGCTGTACAGTCAAAGCGAAAAAGCTACAAAACATGGATAAGAAATAAGTCAGATGAAAACTTTATAATCATGAAACAAGAAAAGAATAAATGTACTAAAGTTATTGCTCAAGCAAAAAAGAAGTATTGGGTTGAGTTTTGTGAAGCTGAGGTATCAGAATCAAAAGATTTATTTAAAGTTTGGAAAAAAGTAAAAGAAATGAAAAATTGCTATAAAACTCAGTCATACCCAGTAAAGTTAAAAACTGATTTCCCCACTGCTTTGGATAAAGCTGAAGCTTTTTCAGATTTATTTTCAGCTTGTAGTCAATCTAAAAATCTTCAGCCAGAAAACAGTCGTCACAGAAACAATGAGGAACAAAAAGACGAATACATGGCTCCTCCACAAGAAAACGAACATTTCCTAAACTCGCCTTTACTGTTATCAGAACTATCAAAGCACTAGATTCTATCCCTTCACATGATTCAGCTGTTGGCCTTGATGGCGTGTCCTATCAACTCATCAGACACTTACCTTCTTCGTGGAAAGTACTACTGCATTCATTATTCCAAAAATGTTGGATTAATGGCACTATTCCAAGAATCTGGAAAGATTCAGTAGTATCCCAGTACTCAAGGATGGTAAACCGAGGACATCTGTGCATAGTTACAGACCCATAGCTCTAACATCTCATGTTGGTAAACTTTTAGAAAAAATTATTCAAAAACGATTGTTATATTACTGTGAAAAAGGTGGTGTGAATTCCTGTTCAGCAAGCGGGCTTTCGAAAAGGTCGTTGTACCACAGACCATTTAGTAAAACTGACCAGTCACATTAAAAAGCAATTCTCCCGTAGAAAAAGTACTTTGGCTACATTTTTTGACGTTAAAAAGGCCTATGACTGCTATGGCACGCAAGGCTATTGTACAAATTAAAAAATGTTGGCGTTTCTGGGAGAATGTTTGATTACATTAAAAGCTTCCTAACAGAAAGAAGCATATGTACGCAGATTGAGTAACTTATTCATCTTTAGGAATGTAGACATGGGTATTCCTCGGGATCAGTTATTGCTCCCATGTTGTTCACAATCCTAATACCATGATCTTCCCAAATCTATGTCAAAAGCAATGCATGTAGTACAATATGCAGATGATATTGCTATGTGGATTAATTGTACATTAAGGAAGCATTCCAATAAAAGAACAATAAATTTTGTACAGAAGATGTACCAAAAGGAATTGGATAACTTATCTTCATATATGAAGAACAATGGATTAGAACTATCTGGAGAAAAAACATGTCTTATGTTGTTTAACAATGGTGAGAACCCAAAGACTCTACCCTCGCTTTTGCTGGATGGTCAGATTCTGGAATATAAACAAAAACTTAAGTTCCTGGGGGTATTTTTAACTCCTAAGCTGAACTGGAAAACATATTGAAAACTTAATTGATAAAACAAGAAAAAGATTAAACATTCTTAAAATTATATGTTGTCAACCATGGGGTCAGGACTGTCATAACCCTTTTACATCTATACATCTCTTTAGTCCGATCGAAATTGACTATGGGCAGGAAGTGTATTTCTCTGCACCTAATTATCTTTTAAAGAGATTGCAAAGCTTGGATAGTAAGGCCATGAAATTAGCCCTGGGAGTCCCAGTACACACAAACACTAAATAGATGTTGTAAAGAAACAAATATATTACCTCTAAATGAGAAGCGAATATTAGATGTATCCAAATATATTGTCAGAAGTCTTTCTGTTGAAAATTCAGTTACTGAAGAAATACTGATTGATTCCAGTAAAGATTTTCCTAGGAGGTCTAAAAACATATCTTACATTCAACCAATTAGAAACTACACATCTGACTTTATGTCACATTGTAATATTGATATTACTGCTATACCAGAATTTCCTGCAGTACCTCCAATGCCTCCTTGGGAGCACCTAAATGCTTCTTTGATTACAAATACACTTTGGTAAAGAAAAGTGATAATGTAAATATTTTAACAACTGAAGTTCGTGAACATCTAGAAAACAGCTATCCAAATCATCTAAAAGTGTTTACAGATGGGTCGTAATGGAATCCTCTGACAGTGGTTCAGGCTTTATAATACCAACCTTAAATTCAGGAAATCATATTATGTAGGAAAGGGGTTTTCAATCTATAACCTCAGAATTATATGCAATACTGAAGGCTTTGACTTATATATATGATACATCAATTGCTTTCTATCAAATTTTACTTTGTGTTGATTCCAAATCAGTTTTACAGTCATTAGAGCGTTGGGACTGCAAAGCTAGAAAAGATTTGCTTTTTGAAATAAAACATCTCCTGCATTGTTTCATTACACTAGGCATAAGAATTGATTTTTGTTGGGTCCCATCTCACTGTGTATAAAGGGAATGAAATAGCAGACAGTCTTGCAAAAGAAGGAGCAAACAGAAAGACGGAAAATTTACTAAACAATCCCTTAGATCTATCCTCTTATGAATTAATCCAAATTATGAAAAATGTATGCATAAGCAGAATTCTAGTCAAAAAATGGCTACTTTAACCGTTGTGCCCAAGGCACATTGTTAGATTAATTCATAAATTAAGGTTCAATGCTTGGAACACTAAATATTCTCATGGTATTTCTTGTGTATGCAGAGAAAACATTTCTGTACATCATCTTTTGTTTGAATGCTCAGTGTTGACCCCACTCTATGAGGAGAAAGGTATTCAGATGAATAACATTGATAATGTCAATACTGTCTTATATGGTTCATATGTTGCTGAAATTGGCATGGTTATTTCGCAGTCACAGGTTGCAAATTTTTTATGAAGATCAACAACTTGTGTACCGCTAGGGTATTTATTACACTCATGTCAATATGCATATATCAGATGTGGGTTTGAAAGTACTAATGTGGATGA
>CM031611.1:79010129-79017629 GCA_018398815.1 Conus ventricosus
TGCAGGATAAAATTTAATGCGTTCATCACAAAATACGGCAAAAATGTTAATGTTTATGTGGTGAACAAATTTCTAGCAAACACATCATTTTTGAATGTCAGAGGTTAAGACCTAGCTTACCAGTGATTTCTGAAAATTGTATTGAAGGCGTTTTCAAAAATGCTACTAGTTTGTTTAATATTGCGAAATGTTTACTTCATGGTCCTGTAGGACATTTGTTATAGACTAGTTGATTGTAATTTTTGTTGATGCTAATTTTTCTGACTTTTTTTTTCTCCCCCCTTATCAAAGAGACATAAATACATGCACACACACATTACGGTCCCCCTCCCCTCCTCCTCCTCCCGATCCCCTCCCTCCCCCTCCCCTCCCCCCGTCTAATATCACTATGTGGATAGACGTTAAATTGAAGACAACAACAACACCACCATGAAACGCCAGATGGGCAGGCACTGCAAAACGGACAGCTAGTTCCTCTCTACTCGACACCGTGTCAAATGTTCACTACCAAGAGGCCGGCCAGATGACCCCCCAAAAAAAAAAAAAAAAAAGCCGACATAGGTTAAACTGCTGTCAGTAAACAAAAAGGTACGAGTTTTCTAAAGCAATGACAGGAAACAAAGGCAGAAAAAAAAGAAGAAAGAAAAAAAAAAAAAACCGATAGACAACAGCAAAGAAAGACACGTAAATGATTATCATTTAAAAAATTTTAAAAAATTTAAAAAAAAAAGAAAAAAAGCAGAATCAAATACAGTTACAAAAGAGGAAGTCACTCGCAAAAAAAAAAAAAAAAACCAACATTTCCAGGAGGCGGAGGAGTTATCTGAACTGACAGCGCCCCCGATTTCCCCACGGGGACAGAGAGAAAAACATGCAGAAAGAAAGGAAGATAACAACACACATGAACGGGACACAATGACGAGTTTCTTTCTTTTCTATTGCTTACACACTCGCACCAACCAGCGCAAAAGCGACAGCTCTTCAAACATGTCTGCTGAAATCAAAACGTATAGTATTTCCTTAAATCACAGGCGAACGCTTGTTTCCTTAAAACACGTCCAAATGCTTATTCATTCAAAACACACCCAAATCCCCTTTCTAGCGCGCGCGCACGCACGCACGCACGCACACACACACACACACACACACACACACACACACACACACACACACAACACGCACACACACACACACACACACACACACACACACACAAAGACAAAGACTCACCCACGCACGCACGAACGCATGCACGCACGAACGCGCGCGCGCGCGTGCACACACACACACACACACACACACACACACACACACACACCACACACACACACACAAGCGCGCGCGAATGCGTATTTCCACAAAACATGCCTAAATACGTATTTACACAAAACACAGCCAAACGCTCATTTCCTCAAAACACACCCAAACGCTCATTTCCTCAAAACACACCCAAACGCTCATTTCCTCAAAACACACCCAAACGCTCATTTCCTCAAAACACAGCCAAACGCTCATTTCCTCAAAACACACCAAACGCTCATTTCCTCAAAACACACCCAAACGCTTATTTCCTCAAAACACACCAAATGTTCATTTTCCCATAACACACCCAAACGCTCATTTCCTCAAAACACACCCACATGCTTCTTTCCTCAAAACACACCCAAACCCTTATTTCCTCAAAACACACCCAAACGCTCATTTCCTCAAAACACACACCAAATGCTTCTTTCCTCAAAACACACCCAAACTCTTATTTCCTCAAAACACACCCAAACGCTTATTTCATCAAAACACACCCAAACGCTACTTTCCTCAAAACACACTTAAATGCACATTTCCTCAAAACACCCAAATCCTTCTTCCTCAAAACACAACCGAATCCTCATTTCCCAAAACACCCCAACATGCTTATTTCCTCAAAACACACCCAAACGCTACTTTCCTCAAAACACACTTAAATGCACATTTCCTCAAAAAACCCAAATCCTTCTTCCTCAAAACACAACCGAATCCTCATTTCCCAAAACACCCCAACATGCTTATTTCCTCAAAACACACCCATAAACTGATTTCCTTAAACCACACCAAATGCATACTTCGATTCCTCAAAACATACGGAAATGTTTATTTCCTGAAAATACAAAACAAAAAGCTAATTTCTTAAACTGCAAAGTTTCACACACACACACACACACACACACACACACACACACACACACACACACACACACACACACACACCAACAAATGCTTCTTTCATCCAAAATACCTATTCATGCTTCTTTCAGCAAAATGCACATAAATATACGCAAACACTTTTGTCCGCAAAAATAAGTGACGACAAGACAAGCACTTGCTGTTCAAATTTACATAAACAGGCATATGCACTTACTTAATCGTGTGACATGTACGCTAGTTCTCTAAAACCACTTGTGTCCTCAAATACGGTCTACAAGCAATTCCGAGGTCCAATTCACACATTCAAGCGTGTTCACCTCATTACAGAATGAAATTCAAATTAGACTCTCTCTCCTCTCTCTCTCTCCCTCTCTCCTCTCTTCTCTCCCTCTTTCTCTTCTTCTCCCCTCTTTCTTCCCCTCACTTCACTCCTTTCCTTTCTGTCTCCCCTCCTCCTCTCTCTCTGTCTCGCTCGTTCTCCACTTACACAAAATCATAATCTCGCTATTGCCCACCATCACTCTCTCTCTCTCTCCCTCCTCTCTCTCTCTTCCTCTCCTTCACTCTCCTTCCACTCTCTCTCTCTCTCTCCTCACTCACTCTTCTCCCTCTCTTTCCCCTTTCTCTTTCTGTCTCTCCCCCCCCCCCTCTCTCCTGTCCTCGCTCGTTCACTTATACAGAAATCATAATCTCGCTATTGCCCACCACCGCCGACAATCAACCGTGTTCATTCACAGAAGACGAAGAGCCTCACAAAACGTTCCCCTAGATATAATCATACGCCTTCTCCTCACCTCCCCCTTTTCCCCTTTTGCCGTCCCCCCCCCCCCCCCACCCGATGCCCCCCTCCCCCCCCACACACCATTCACTGTACTCATGTACATCATCCACCACCCACGAATCACCCCGTCCGTCATCATCCTCCAAGCACACCTCTCTTCTCCGGAGACTCTACTATCAGCTATTTACACAGAACAAAGCATAAATGGAAAGGAAAACCCATATAATGAGTGCCAACCATCTCTTTTGTCTGCTCCAATCTCTCTATCTTTTCTCACACACACACACATACACACACACACACACACACGCGCGCGCGCGCGCGCGCGCGCATACAGAGAGAGAGACAGACAGAGACAGCAAGCGACAGAGACAGAGAGACAGAAAAAGGGAAAGAGAGAGAGAGAGAGAGAGAGAGAGAGAGAGAGAGAGAGAGAGAGAGAGGGCTTCAGACACTTTTACTGACAATGACTTGAATAGTCTTTGTGTGAAGGGGGATAAGATCATGTTTGCAGCGCCAGGGGAAAAACAATAGAATTTCTGGAATGGAATGGTTAAAGCAAATAGCGAAGTAAGTAGATGTTGTAAACAAAGCACTTAACAACAGAACAACAGAAAAACCAAAGCGGATTCGTCCCGATAGCAAATCAAATTCATGTTAGAAGAAGAGAGAAACAAAACGTTTGATTACACACACACACACACACACACAGACACACGCGCGCGCGCGCGCGCTCGCATTTATAAACGTGACGTACTTGATGAAAACATGTCGTATGTTGATAACTATGCAAAGATTTATTACCAGTCAAACACAAAAACGTACAGAGAGAGCGAGAGAGAGAGAGGGTCTTCCTCTTGACAGTATATATATATACAGACAGGGGGGGGGTGGGGGGTGTCTTTTGTGACAGCATCACCTCAAAACAGCAGCTCACACCACCCAAACATTAAGCACACATGATCAAACGCTACCCAAGTTAGGTCAGCCGCCATTCTCCGTATGACTGATGTTCACACCAGCTGCCAAGAAGGCTCTTCGTCTTTTTCAGATACTTTGACCTCAATCTTTGTTCACTAGGTCCCTGTTATTTCTTTTCTCTCGATCTGTGTCTAGTTTTAACCCCCCCCCCCCCCCCCCATCCCACCCCTTCTCCCTCCTTCTTTCCTCCCAAAGAGGGGAAGAAAAAAAGTAACGCCGCTTGCCTGCCCGCATAGATAGCGCCGCCCAGACGTGGATCGTTATTATCGTAGAGGCAGTAACTGCTAAATCCACCTCTGCATGACGTGTCTGATTCAGAAATTCCCTTGAAAGCAAGTCGAGCCAACTCGACCTAACGTGGGCTGTGGCCACACACCACAATGTAGGATTTTTTGCACTAGAACACTATAAACTTCTTGTAAGCGTTTTGAGGCCTACCATAAATTTGAGCCAGCATTTAATAAAGACTTATTGCCCACCAATTATTTCCCTTGCTTTGGGGAAATCTTCACCGATGAAATCACAAACGATCTTCAAATACATGCCCTTCCCCTTAGTTGACACACATTTCAGGCCTTTGCGCTCGCCCGTGATCCTATCTTTGCGCCAGCTTCAAGAGAACAAAATGGTCCCATTGTTTTGATTGTATTCTGCCTGCTTGAACCACCAGGCCATTTGAAAGAAAAGGAGGAGAATCAACTTTCAGACAAAATACAAATTCTAACAACAATCCGATTGCGCCTGTCTATAAATAGCACATTAATTTTTGGTGTGTAGTCGGTTCAGCGAGCAAAAGGCCGCTCCGACAGCATGTGTCAATAGAAAGAGTAAGATAGGGACTTGCCCGCTTGCATCTCTTCATATGCATGTGATAGGCTTTAATGGACAGGGAAATGAACATCAGAGCGAAAACGCAAAAAAGACAAAAATTAGAAGGGTCCTCAGGAGACCGAAGACCTCTGTCAAGGTCGCAGGAATCCTGCACCCACCCTGTCATCCTGACCTGCACCAAACTTTAATATGGTTCGTGCTTAGACCTCATTCTATCTTGAAGATGGCATTGATGGGTGGAGACATTAATAGCATACAGCAAAAACGGAGAACAGAAGAAAACTGGAACGACACTAAAGGAGAGTGCAGACCCGGGTGGAAAGGTTCGTCCGGTCGCCCTTTCATCTGGATTGGCATCAACATTTAATGGGTTTGTCCTTGGGGGCATATATTCGTCTTCCCGCTCTGTCTTCTTCAAACGGGTTCAGTCGTTTAAAGCTTAACGTTACTGATAAACAAAGAAGGCAACCTCCTTGAGGGAGGTAAAAGGTACAGGCGAGAAAGAAATCAAGGAGAGAGAGAGAGACAGAAGAGAGAGAGAGAGAGAGAGAGAGAGAGAGAGAGAGGGGGGGGGGGGTGAGGGAGGAGGGAGAGACAGAGAGAGAGAGAGAGAGAGAAAAGAGAGAGAGAGAGAGAGAGAGAGAGAGAGAGAGAGAGTGAGAGTGAGACAGACACACAGACGGACAGACAGACAGAACAGAGACAGAGACAAAAGAAATGGACAATAAAGAAGGGAGAGGCTTCAGGAAGAGGAGATTACGAGCTATCTGGTACAATGGTGCTACATGGTATCACAGACAGGTGGGAGAGGGGCGGAGCTCGTGGGTTCTAATCTCAAAAGAAACAGTACATCAAAACAGAAACCATCACACCTGGCTTCCTCTTTCTTAGAGATGTTTAATGTTCAACTGGCTGAAATGGACAGATGGAACACACGGTCGCATTCTATCCACTTCAACAACAACAAAAAATCTTTGGCAGTGTTACTCAACATACTTCTTGACGAGCACTGCATGTGTATGTATCTCTCAGGCCTGGATGACAGCGGGATGTATCGTAAAAAGAAGCAAAGAACGAAGCCCTGTCCGTCCGTGTAGTGTCAGTTTAAAACAAATTACGGAGAATCTTCGTCGTTACTAGTCACCATGAAAGAATGAAAAATGAACCAAATCACGAAGCCTTTTATGTGCTGCTCTCGAAGTGAACTTCATTTCGATTTCCCTGCAGTGACTATATAGCGAGTGCGTGTCAAAGTCCTCAGAGTCGGCAGATCCGGTGGGAGTTCTGTCGCTGGAGGGGTGGTTTCCTGCTAGAAAGAGACGACCACTACATCTGATTCAGCCACTAGGCACTTTACTGTGGTCACTCAGGGACTTAGCAGATGGTGTTCTGTGGACGATAGACCCTAAACAGTCAGACCTGAACCCCACAGAAGTGACTCAGCTGCAGCGCACAGTCTCCCCCTTGTGAATTGTTTCATGATGGGGTTGATACTGGCCACTCGCTGTGGACCTTGGCCGCGCGCTGGGACTGCGACAAAATGTGTGTGGAGTTGACCTGGCTTTGAACGTGCAAGGAACGACTTTTATTTTCTATCCGACGGTAGTAAAATAATGCTGAACATTTCTTTTTTCGGCAGATGTTTGCAAAAACACTGCTCTTGCCAAAATGGTAGGTCGTGGCATTTACCACAAGCCTGACGCATGATCACCTGTCCTGGGGAGTTGGGCATCCACCACTGTCCGACCATGCAATGTCTGGAATAGAAGGGGTAGCCACCACAGAGAGGGCATGGAAGAAAGGGGGAGCAACAAAACATGGAAGAAAGAGACGGGAGGTAACAAAGGACAACACATTAGTGAAAACGAGATACAGGAGAGGTAGAACATGAAACAAGAGAGGCAAATTGCCTATCCGACTCACGTGCGATGGTGTATTATGGTGTCATACGGGTAAGCCAGTCCCAAACGTGGAAGGTCGTCGAGAACAGCGCTGTGCGACATTTGGTTCAGTGAGGCAACTCGCTCACTCTGAGCCTATCAACACGCTTTCTTTTCATTTTAGGCAGCCGGTACATTCAAGACATCAGATATTCGCCGTGAAAGGAAAAACAGGAGTGGAGTGGTGTGTGTGTGTGTGTGTGTGTGTGTGGTGGCGACAGGGGGGTGGGGAAGGGCGGTATAGGGAGGGCACGCTGCCTCTTTTTTTTTTTTTTCTGTCCCAACCTCTGCGCTACCTCAGAGGCAGTGCACCCACGCCGCTCATTCCGATACCCCGTCCACAGCCATAGCCCGGCTGGCCCCGCCGCAGCCCCGGCACCAGCAATCCACAGGGAGCAGTCAATGTCAAGTCGTCAAGAGGCAACCCACCGGAGGAGACACTGCACTGCTGCCGAGTCACTTCGGTGGTGTTCAGTGGCGCCTGTTCTGATCTAACATACGCAGGACACCACCTACTAAGCCCCCTACTGACGACAATAATTGCTCAGTCGCGGAGCCGGCGTGAGTGAGCTCTCCCTCCGGAGGGCGCCACCACGTCCGTCCAACGACAGCCCCCATTGACTCGCCGATACCGGTGACCCCGACGGAAGCAAACCAAGGCCACAGACGCGGAGAGGACATCGAAATTGAGGTCACCATGAAGTAGGGCATGAAGGGCCACAGAATTTGAGACATGTTTTTAAAATGCTGATCAATGGGAATGAGGATGATTAAGATGATGCTACG
>CM031611.1:79032629-79067629 GCA_018398815.1 Conus ventricosus
CATGCATCTCCTTGCTTTACACCATTTGTACAAATTATGCAGTCTGTAACATCTCCACCACACCTAACTCTTGCTTTTACACAATTATACATGCTCTTAATGCATCGGTGTATCTTGCCCTTTATTCCACTCTTCTGAAGTATTGGCAAAAGTAATTTTCTAGATATTGAATAAAATGCCTTTTCAAAATCAATAAATGCTACGTAAAGTTTGCGATTAAATGAAAACTGCTTCTGTATAACTGCCAAGAGTGTAAACATTTGGTCGATAGTTGAATAACCTTTCTTAAAGCCCGCTTGCCACTCACCTGTACTATTATTATGTTCGACCCACTCTTGTAATCTATAGTTAATTATAGAACTGTATAACTTACTACTTATATCACAAAGTGATATGCCCCGGTAACTGCTTGGGTCATTGACTTCACCTTTCTTGAATAATGGCAATATGATCGATTCTGTCCACTTATCAGGATATATCCCTTTGTCAAACAGTGCACTGAAAAATCTGACAAAGAAGTCAACTACAACATTTCCAGCATTTTTTTAATAATTCACCAATTATACCATCGGGGCCTGCAGCTTTTCTGTTCTTGAGTTTTTTTTAATTGCAGCGATTACTTCTAATGTTGAGATCGGTCGGTCGAGGTAACCCGCTTCGCTATCAGTATCAAGAATAGTCTCCTCTTCTTCTACCTCTTCTGCCTCTTCTACCTCTTCTACCTCTTCTGCCTCTTCTGTATCTTCTTCAAGAAGTTCTTTGAAATGCTGATACCAATTATTGACAGAAATATTGTTACGCATATTACTTTTTCTAACCGACATTTTGCGCATATGCTTCCAAAACTCTTGCTGATCTTTTACTGTGTTGAAATAAGTTGCGTAGTAAAGTAGTAAAGTCTTTCTCCTTACCCGAGTCACTTATAGTCTATGGAGACGACGTGGCTATTGATTTGAAGAAGATTCTCTTTACAAGGTTCTTATTCTCCCTTCGAGTTTTACAATAGACGTGTCTGTCTTCATCGTCTAAGGTCTATCTATATATTCTTAGAAGTTGTTTCACGTGTTGTTTTGGTCTTACAACATTCATGGTCAAACCACTCATCATCCTTTTGAACGTTATCTACTCGTATGTGTTTCCTCATGCACTGTGCCTGTTTTTTTTATACAAGCAGAGAGAGAGGAGAGAGAGAGAGAGAGAGAGAGAGAGAGAGAGAGAGAGAGATTCCTGCTGGGCAGTCCTGATTCCTGTTATGCCGTTCTCTCTCTCTCTCTCTCTCTCTCTCTCTCTCTCTCTCTCTCTCTCTCTCTCTTCTCTCTCTCTCCCCCCCCTCTCTCTCTCTCCCTTTTCTTAATTTTGTTCAAGCAGTGTTCCCCATGTCAAATAGCAGGTTTTGCTGATGACATTAAACTGTATTCATTGTCATTGTCTCCTCTTCTTCCTCCTCCTCCTCCTCTTCTTTTCCTCTGTGTGTGTGTGTTTTTTTTTTGTTTTTTTTTTAGTCTTCTTTCTCCACTTCATCTGTCTCTCCACCCCCACCCCCACCCACCCTCCCTCCCTCACCACCACCACCACCACCACCACCACGCTTCCTTAGCTTCCTCCCCCTTGTTCAAAGCATCGTTGTTGTGGGAGGGAGAAGTGGTCTCGAGGTTGCACAAGTGTTTCACAACGTCAGGCTGGCCTTCAAAGCCTTTACAGCGGGCGGGAGCTCGCCTGCGTTTCAGACAACCTGATCCCTGTGTCTTCTCTTCAGCCTTAACTCTTCGTTTTTTTTTTCTTCTCCTGTCTTTCAACCCTTTCTCCATTCCTCCGTCTCCATGTCTTCCTTCCCTGCCTTTTCTTTCCATCCGCCCGTTTCCTATGACTGTCCTTTTTTCTTTCTTTTTTTTTTTCTTTTCTTTCGCTCATGGCTCTTATTTCTTCCTCCTCCTCCTCCTTCTTCTTTCCTTTCCGTTTCATCTCTTTTTCTTCACCACCCTCCCCCCTCCCCCACTCAACACCCCCCCCCCCCACCCCCATCCCCGCTTTCCTCGCTCCCTTTCTTTCTTCCTTCCTTCCAACCTGTCTTGTTATTAATAGCCGAATGATTTGTCAAAGATCAAACAGATAAGAAATCATTCAACTTTCTGGAAGGTTTGTTTGTTTGTTTGTTTTTAACCACAAAAAAAAAAAAATTGGAAGAAGACACGCACTAGAAAGAAAACCGACAACACAAAAAGTTCAAGAGGTGATACAAATGCTCCCCATTTGTGGCCAAGGTGGCTACAGTATCAGCGTCACATTTCTGTGAGGGAAAAAAAAAAAAAAAAAAAAAGGACACATCTCGATGCTTCTGTTTTCATTTTTTTTTTCTTCCTCTCCATTTTCTACGCTTCCCACTTCACTCCCTTCTCTCCACCCCCCTCTTCTCTCCCCTCCCCTCCCCCTCACTATGACTTCTTTGGATCTCATTGTCGTTCCCTCACCATAGACAGCCCCAGCAGACATGTTCGTCATGCAAAACCCCTAGCATCGCAGTTCACGTGGGCGGGGTGTGTGGATTGGGTGGGTGTGTGTGGGGAGGGGGGGGGAGGGCAGACAACATGACGTCCCCATGAGACAACCCATCGGAGAAGACACTGTGCTGCTCTGACGACGAGTCACTTCGATGGATGGCACTCAGTGAACGACTTCTTCCGAGACACAAGAAGACCACCCAGTAACACCGCCCCCCCCCCCCCCCCCCCCCCCCCCCCCCCCCCCCCCCCCCCCTCGCCACTGACAATAACGCTGTAGTGGAGAAGCCAGTGTAAGAATGCGCGCCCCCCCCCCCCCTCCCCCGCTCCAGACAGCACGATCACGTCCATCCAAATCATCCAGGTTTGTTTTTTTTTCGTACATTACAAAGTAACCCGAAGGAGCTTTTACCAGTTTTTCTTCTCTTCTTTCTTCACATGTGACAGTTCTAGTAACACTCGTAGACATCCCCCTCTCCCCCCAAAAAACAACAACAAACTTCTGCTTTTTAGTCTGGCGATGAACAGGACAACTAAATTACACCCACTGTGTCGAAAGGGTCAAAATCCGTGGTTGTCTGGTCTGAACAAATACAGTATTTCTCCCCAAACCAGTGAAGCGCAAAACGTTTAGCGACTGGGCGAGAAAAAATGGTTTTTTTTTTTTTACCCAGGACGGGGGGGGGGGGGGGGGGGGGGGGCGGAGAGGGAGAAAGGGAAAGAGGAAGTCACGTGACACATCAGCAGTCTCTCTATGCCCAAAGACATTTTTTTTCTAAAATCATGGGCTGATCTACATTTTCAGACCTTCAGACAGTTTTTAGATCTCAACGTTGTTTTTTTTTATACGCAGAAAACTAACGCGAACAAACCATTGCACTCATTCCTTTTCAGTAAATCGAGACTTTTTCTTTAATGTTACCTCTGCCCTTCCTCTCGCCCCCCCCCCCCCCGCCCTGCCCAACCCTCCCTCCCTTCCTCTCTCTCTCTCTCTCTCTCTCTCTCTCTCTCTCTCTCTCTCTCCTGTTGTACACCTTGAGCGCGACATACACAACAGTGAAGTCCATCTATAATCAACATGAGCCACAGTGTCGTGGATAAACAGTCAGTGGCATTACCCTGTGAGACAGGTCTCCAATCGGTCAGTGGATATGACCAGCAACGTTGAAGATACGTGTCGAATGGTGAGAAAGGTCTCGAATCGGTCAGTGGATATGTCCAGCAACGTTGAAGATACGTGTCGAATGGTGAGAAAGGTCTCGAATCGGTCAGTGGATATGACCAGCAACGTTGAAGATACGTGTCGAATGGTGAGAAAGGTCTCGAATCGGTCAGTGGATATGTCCAGCAACGTTGAAGATACGTGTCGAATGGTGAGAAAGGTCTCGAATCGGTCAGTGGATATGACCAGCAACGTGAAGATATGTGTCGAAGGGTGAGAAAGGTCTCGAATCGGTCAGTGGATATGACCAGCAACGTGAAGATACGTGTCGAAGGGTAGAAAGGTCTCGAATCGGTCAGTGGATATGACCAGCAACGTTGAAGATACGTGTCGAATGGTGAGAAAGGTCTGGAATCGGGCAGTGAATATGACCAGCAACGTTGAAGATACGTGTCGAATGGTGTAGGAACATGGAGCGCTTGAAATTACCTTAAGGCTGCTGGGCCATAGAAACTCACGCCTCGCGTCTTACGCCTCATGCTTCGAAGCCTCATGCGTGACCAGAAAAATGAACAGACATGGCCATACAACTCCAGTCACGCTTCACGCTTCAAGGTTCACGCGTCGGGTTCACGCGTGAGGGGAGAAGTGGGACTGCTCTTTTTTTTTTTTCTTTTTTTTTTCGATGCGTGAAGTTCAGGTTCCTGGTTACCAGTGGCCAGTTCAATATGGATGACTACAACTTTTGAAAGGTTATTGAGAAACAACGTAGACAAACGAATCGCAAGACAAAACGCGACGCGTTTCGACCTCTTAGGTCTTCTTCAGGCAAGATAAACAACACTCGGGACTCCGAAAATGAAGAACGAGCAATCGCTTATCTTCATCCAATTCCGCGCAAGATAGGCGTTGAATAAAAACGATGCTGTCAGGAAGGGGGAAAATTAATTGTTTTCAATATTTTGATCATCATCATTACCATTATCATTATCATTATTCCTTTCAGTATTATTCTCATCATTACTACCTCGACTCACAAATCATTACTACTCCTTCCTCACAGCCTCGTTTTCATTCAACGCCTATTTTGCACAGATTATATAAACTTTTGTTAATGTCAGCAACACAAAATTCAATACAAGTTGTCTTTTCCATGCGTGAGTAGCACGGCGTGAGATCCTATGGCGCCCACAGCATGAAACGTGAGACGTGAAGCATGAGGCGTGAGACGTGATGCATGAGGCGTGAGACGTGACGCATGAGGCGTGAGACGTGACGCATGAGGCGTGAGACGTGACGCATGAGGCGTGAGACGTGATGCATGAGGCGTGAGACGTGAAGCATGAAACGTGAGACGTGATGCATAAGGCGTGAGACGTGAAGCATGAAACGTGAGACGTGAAGTATGAGGCGTGAGATGTGAAGCATGAAACGTGAGACGTGAAGCATGAAACGTGAGACATGAAACATGAGGCGTGAGCCGTGAAGCATGAAACGTGAGACGTGAGACGTGAAGCATGAGACGTGAGACGTGAAGCATGAACCATGAGACGTGAAGCATGAGGTGTGAGACGTGAAGCATGAAACGTAAGACGTGAAGGATGAGGCGTGAGACGTGAAGCATGAGGCGTGAGACGTGAAGCATGAGGCGTGAGACGTGATGCATGGAACGTGGACGTAAAGCGTGAGGCGTGAGACGTGATGCATAAGGCGTGAGACGTGATGCATGGAACGTGAGATGTAAAGCGTGAGGCGTGAGACGCGACGCATGAGTTCCTATGGCCCAGCAGCCTAACCTGATAGAACGCAACGTGAAACGGCCTGGAAACCAGCACAACTTGGGCACTGGTGCTTGTCAGTCGAGCAGATCACCGGGGGTGCAGTCGGAACTCTCACCACAGACATTGTTGAATGTTTTGAAGGACTAGCGAGAAAAATGGACGGGGGTGCAGTCGGAACTCTTAACACAGACATTGTAGAATGTTTTGAAGGACTAACGAGAAAAATGGACGGGGGTGCAGTCGGAACTCTCACCACAGACATTGTAGAATGTTTTGAAGGACTAGCGAGAAAAATGGACGGGGGTGCAGTCGGAACTCTTAACACAGACATTGTAGAATGTTTTGAAGGACTAACGAGAAAAATGGACGGGGGTGCAGTCGGAACTCTTAACACAGACATTGTAGAATGTTTTGAAGGACTAACGAGAAAAACGGACAATTTCATTTATTACTCTCAAGGATTCTTTCTTTCTTTCTTTCTGCGTACGCAGGCTGATACTCCTGTGGACACTCCATGTGTAGACAGGCAAGTATTGATCCCATCTACCCAACGAAGGGAGTGGAGTTTTGTGTGTATGACCGTTTTTTATCCCGCCATTAAGGCAGCCATACTCCATCTTCGGGGAAGGTGCATGCTATGTGTAACGTGTCATCCATACCAACGGCCAAACTGGACTTCTCTTCCGAAAGTTGGTGATGGGATTTGACGTGTGTGCAAGATGTTATGCGTGCGTTCACACAAGGAACCTCGGTTTATAGTCTCATTCGAAGGACTGTATGGGAAATGGAGTCAGAACCAATGTTAACTCCGAGGGGAAAATCCCCCTGTACCAAGACAGCCCGGCGGAGATTCGAACCCGCAACCCCAGGATCACGAGTCCGGTGCTCTACCAACTGGGCTATTCCGGCCCCACTCTCAAGGATGATGTAGATTTAATTTGAAGCAAACGGAGACTGACAACGGGAGCTAATCATGATTATAGCTCTGTAATTATTGTATGAGAAAACGGTGTTGACTGAAAAGATGGAGCAAACATATTCGGTATTCAGCACTATACATCAGTTTCCGAGATTAGGGTCCCTTTTCGCGTTAAAATTTAATGCATTGCTTCAGTTGAACTTCCCATATTGTTATGTAATCTTCCATCCCCATCCCCTTCTTGTTGTGAATGGACTTAAACAGCTTGGCATTCTCCCTCTCCCTCCCTCCCTCCTCTCTCTCTCTCTCTCTCTCTCTCTCTCTCTCTCTCTCTCTCTCTCTCTCTCTCTCTCTCTCTCTGTCTGTCTCAGCAATGACGAAAATTTTTTTTTAAACCCTGAGAGAAACAAACACACTTCTGTAAAATGCCCCCACCCCCCTCCCCACCCCACAGACACCCCCCACCCCCACCAACACCACCACTATCACCCTCCGCTCCGCCCTCTCTACCTCCTCCCCTCCCCCTCACCACACCACCACCACCTACCCGCTCACCAACTGCGATAACGTAACCCAGACGACTACGCTTGACAACAGTAAACAACAACAGACCTGTTCCCGAAAGCCTTGGAGGGTGGGTAGTGGGTAGGTAGGGAGGGAGGGGCGGGGGGGGGGGAGGGGGCGGGGCAGGGACAGACACACTGCTGTTTGTGATCTTTGATGCAAGAGAATATTGTTCAAGGCAAGTACAGTGTCTTTCTTTCTTCCTCTCTCTTTCTCTCTCTCTCTCTCTCTCTCTCTCTCTCTCTCTCTCTCTCTCTCTCTCTCTCTCCCTCCCTCTCTCTCTCTCTCTCTCTCTCTCTCTTTCTTTCTTTCTTAACGTCCTACCGGATGGCGAAGCTGGCTGGCTGGCTGTTTATGCCTGGTTCACACGAGTGCAACAATGAGGCAACAATGGGTGGCAACTCCAAGTTGCCTATGTGTTGCTACATTGTTGCTTCAAAAGTTGTCACTACAGCAACTCATTATAAACCAATTAGACCCCATTGGATTTTCCCAATAAAAGTTGCCTATGAAGTTGTCACAGCCAAAAGTTGAACGTCGGGAGATATAACTTTTGGTGGTGTTGGCAACTTTTGCATGACAACTTCAAGTTGCTTTTGTGTGAACAGCTTGGCAACACAAGTATATCCGGTAGGCAACAAAAAAGGGGCGGAGCGAAGTGCATGCGTGCGACAAAAAGCGGCACGTGCCGCCACGCTTTTCTCGCTTTTTTCCACACGGCTGCTTTTATAGCAAAAAAACGGACGTCACTGCAGTTGCCTCATCCTGTTTTCAACCGAGCCAACAAAGCCAACAAAGCTGGCAACTTTTCCAGAAGTTGCTTGCAAAAGTTGCAACCTACGTGGCAACTACAAGGAAAGTAGGTCGCGCACGTAGGCCAAGCCAGCAAAAAAAAGGGGCGGAGCTACGGAGTTGCCATATAGTTGCCTCTTGCGTTCACATATGACGAAGCAACTTTGGCCAAAATCTATTTTTGATTTGTTGCACATCGAGTTGGCAACTTTCGGGGTCTATTTGTTGGCAGTAAAAGTTGCTCTCGTGTGAACCTAGCATTAGGGCCAGGGCCTTATCAGGACCACGACCTAAACGGAGAGAACTCGTTCTGATTTGGAAGCAGAGAGCGTGAGACGACGTCATCGATGCAAACAGAGCGAAATGGTCGATGGTTCTGGACTCACTCTACTACCCTCGTTAAAGTCTGGCAACCGAGGTAAGACTGTAACGTTTGTCCCGCGAACATGAGAGCAGTTTCCACTTACATTGTTCGTGCAGTTTCGTGAAGTGCCTCAAAGCAGATTTTTTTGGGAAACATTTTTGCCACGTGCAAAACAACAACGACGACGATAACAACACAGAGGCACGCACACACAACACAAAACAAAAACACCAACACCAAAAACTACACACACACACACACACACACACGCACGCACGCACACACGCACGCACGCACGCACGCACGCACGTATGCACGCACGCACGCACGCACGTATTCACGCACGCACGAAACGCACCGCACAAAACCACACACACACAAAACACAAAACCCCACACACACACACACACATCTTCTTCCCTCCCATTAATCCTCACTCCTTCCTGTCTCGTCTCGTCATTTAAAAAAGTATCTTAAGCGCCTCTCTCTCTGTCTCTGTCTCTGTCTCTCTCTCTCTCTCTTTTCTCCTCTCTCCTCTCTCTCTCTCTCTCGTGAGCAGCAAAGAGATTCAAAACCGAAATCTTGACGTTGTTCCATCGTGACCATTGTTTCGTTGTTAACTGTTGACAAACATCCGAAAATCTGGACAGGACCTGTTCTCGTTGTACTCTATAAAAATTCCGTGATCGGGAAATACACAATGCGATTACATATTTTGTGTGTGTGTGTCATATATTGGTGAGATTCATTACCATTCTTGTGCATGTACAGTCCCCGTTGCTTGACCTTGAGAGTGGGCTTTGTAAAATTACCCACAATAAACCATCATTCATTCACTCATTCATCTGTGGTTAGTGGTTTGAAATAACGACAAATGGTTTTTAAGCCATAAAAGTTCAGATGACGTGATCTGCCCATCTTGTACAAGCGAAAGTGAAAACTGAGGAACACTCTTTGTTTCATTGAAACTGCTTATTCTGACCAACGAAAAGGCTGCAGAGTGTTGAATTCTGTTTCATGCCACCACACAGCTCGAAGTATTGCTATGTTGCCTGTAAACGTGAAGATGGGGTTGAAAAAGGGATTTAGCATCGCTGAAGCCATGTTTTGATCTAGCTATCGCTGAAGCCATGTATGGATCTAGCTATCGCCGAAGCCATGTATGGATCTAGCTATCCGCTGAAGCCATGAAACGGATCAGCTATCGCTGAAGCCATGTATGCGAGAAAGATCATCGAGCAAATGCACCGTTAATTTGGGGACTTTCCCATGTGTATCGTTGTCTGTGAGGGCCGGTGGTGGAGTGGGGGACAGGGGGAAAGGGGAAGGAAGAGGAGGGGAAAAAGGGGACAGGAAGGGAAAAGGAAGGAGAGAACTATTATTTGTCTGTTTTTGGCTCACCCCTCTCCACCGGCCAAGGCCGGTTCCGAGCTGCCGAGCCAGAACCAGACAATAATAGTTCTCTAATAACCCAAGCTCAATAACCAAAAAAATAACGACCCAAACAACAAGGGAACACAGGGAAGAAGAGAAAAAGAAGACGCGACGACGACGACGACGCCGAAGATAAAGAAGAAGAAGAAGAAGAAGGAGAAGGAAAAGGGGGGGTGGGGGTTGGAGAGAAGAGAGAGAGAGAAGAGAGAGAGAGAGAGAGAGAGAGTTATATTTTTGATATAAAATCCACACACTTATCCCAGCAGTCTTCCACTGAAAGCTAGTGACACACACGCACACATGCACACACACGAGTGCGCTAAAGTGAACCATACTTCCCCGCTTGCCGCGAAGGGAATTCAATGACTTTCAAAAGCCTTTTGAAATTTGAAAGAAACTCTTATCACAGCAATCACACATGGGCATGCGTTTTCGGGGGTTGACTCTAATGCCGGCATTTCTACGTTCTCTAGGGTGCATTTTATGAATAGCGATCGATTCTATGCCTGCAGTTCTGAATAGCGAGATTTCTATAATGGCTTGAAAGGATTTTGCTCAGTTCATTCTCGCCTGAGGTAAAACAATATAGAAAATGTTTCTTACATTCTCCTATCATAAGTCAAGATTTAATCATGTGATAGTTAAAAGACGTCACATCCGCCCCAACACGTTGTTAAACGTTGGCAACCGGGCCGTAGATGTCTTGTCAGTTCTCTTGGTGGCGTTTTTGCTGTGCAGGTGTGTGGTGTTTTTTTCTGTGAGAGAAGTGTTTGCATATGGCACAAAATATACTGCAGTTTCAGAAGACAGTGTGGAATTCTGATTAGAAAAAGTTCTTGAATCACAAATACCTTTTCAAACAACTTTATAGATTAAATTATTTGGGTGTGGAAGACATGGAATCAGCTACAACTTTTCCACAAGCTCAAAATCTTCCATACCACCGCCAACACCAACGGAATTGTGGACAGAGGAAGAAAAGAATGCTTTACATGGAAATATAAGATACTTTGAAAAAATGAATGAAGTAGCTCGTAAAGCAACGGGTTTAAAGCTGGCAAGTTTTGTGAACTACTGACGATTGGGAAAGACGGCGGTTCTAAAACAGAAACAGCAAATAACCACCTGTCTGTCAAGTTTTCTGAACTACTGTGACGGGCTTTTAAAAATAGTAACGGTTACGCTAACCCCCCTGGCCAGCAGCAAAGGGTGGGCTGTTGAGACCACAGGGACGGCCTAACAGCGTGCAGACCTGCGCGGCGGGTTTTGGGCTACTGGCGATAGTATGACGGGTTCTAAAAAATAGTAACAGTTACGCGAACCGCCTGGCAAACATTTCTCCTAAAACTTGCTTCAACGTGGCTGCTTGAATTTACGACTTCAAGTGTGGACACAAAAAGCCCCCTTCACTTTCCACAAGCACTGTCCTGTCTATTGTGTGTTTGTTTTCTTGTTTGTTTGTTGTTTGTTTGTGTTTGTGTTTGTTGTTTGTTTGTGTGTGTGTGTGGTGTTTTGTCCCACCCTACGCACCACACACCCCCACCCCCACCCCACCCCCGCATGCACACACTCAAGTCATCCTCAAGTCCCTCCACAAGTTCTTACTCAAGTCATCCTCAAGTCACTTCTAAGTTTTAACTGAAGTTACCCCAAGTCACTTCTAAGTCATCCTCAAGTTCTTGCTCAAGTCATCAAGTTGTCCTCAAGTCACTTCTAAGTTCTTAACTGAAGTCGCCTCAAGTCATCCACAAGTTCTACTCAAGTCATCCTCAAGTCACTTCTAAGTTCTTAACTGAAGTCGTCCTCAAGTCCCCAAGTTCTTACTCAAGTCAACCTAAGATCATAACTAAGTCACCTCTAAGTACAACAAAGTTCTTATTCAAGTTATCTTATCAAAAAAAAATAAAATCTATGTTTTTAATCTAAATAGTAGATGTCTAATATAGTACACACACGCCTCAAAAAATGCGCCATCGTTGAGGAAATGTCTTGCTCAGCGTCCTCTGCGCGAAATCGGTCAGCATAGATCTTAATGAAGTTCTTACATCCTAAGCAACCACATTGATTACAATTCTGGTCTATGGAAATGTCTTTTTATAGACTCCAATGTCTTTTTTTATTGACTTCATCATTTTAAACAAATAATAATCCGCCATGTTTTATAAAAAAATTTAAAAAAATATTGCATTAAAAATTGGTCAAAATGATGTTTGTTTTTTGGCGTTTTGGCGTGCTTTTGTCTCTGTATTTAGTGGTTCAGGTTGTTTTAACTTCTTTTGTTTTTGTTGCCATTGTGTATATATTTATAACCGAATAACCGCCCCCAGCAGCAGCAAGGACGCAAAAAATGGAAACATTTTTAAGTTCAATTTTCCTGAAGACTTTGGGGCCCTTGAATGCAGGGTTTTTATAGCGGCATTAAATCAATTGTTCGGGGCTTTGGGTGGTTTTAGTTTTCTTTATGAGTTTATCTTGATTGAACATTTTTTTTTTTGTCTTTCCACCTGCTAATTTTTTTTCCTGTTTTAAACCCCCGGGAAGGGGATGCTTTGCTGGTCATTTTCCCCTGTTTCAGTGTTTTCTGATTCTGCTGTTTTTCGGGCTGGGGTCTTTTTTTAAGGAAATAAAATCTTTTTTGATTAAAATTTAAATCCCATGATTAATGGCATAACAATGTTCCAAATCTGAAATACAGATCCACCCAGAGACCTAATGACTTAGTTAAAACGGACCCTGTTTTAAAATCATACGTAAATTGTTCAAATCAGGGGAGAAAAACAAACTGACATTTGTGTACAAACAAAGAACCTTTGGGCCCACACTTTTTACCATTTTTGATCCAAGTTGCGCTTCATCCCTGTTATGAAAATTTAAAAGTCTTGCGGCGACATCTTTTGATCGTCATGTGAACTTTCCGGGAACTGTTTTGTTTTTTTTCCACATGCTCCCAAAGAATACATTTTTCTTTTTTTGGCATAAAGCTTGCCTCAACCGGGTCTTTGTAATCATAATTCAGGAAGGTTTTAATAGATCATGGGTGTTCATGTTTTTATTTTTTAAATTTTTTTTATTTTAAAAAATGAGCGCCGAAAAACTTTTCCCAACTTGTAAACCATTCTGCTGTTTTTGGGGGGGCCTAATATAGGATATCAATGTTTGAAAAAAGGCTTTTAAAAGAATTAAACCACGATTTTGGGCAAACTAGCTTTGGGGTTCAGCAAAGCGATTGCGTTAACGCTTCGTTCGCTAAAAAGATTTTCTAGTAAAGAAAGGAATTCCAGACAGTATAAATATGTAAAAAAAAAATACATTTTAAAAAAGGTTCACTCGAAGTGAAGGGGGCGCGTGGTGAATGCTCTTGTTTTAGCGGAATAATTACCGTTAGTAAACTGGGGGATGAGGTGAAGAAAAAGACATAAAAAAGTGTGAGCAACTAGCTAAAGCACAAGATCGCTTGAAAAGCAAAATTTTAAAACAGTTGTTTTTATTAATAACAAACTGAAAAAAAAAAGGGCATGAGCTTACACATTTAAAATGTTTACAGCAAAAAACAATATTATCTTGTAACGGCAAAACCCATTGAGACATTGCCCCACCAAAAACAGCGACTTTTATCATCCATAGAAAAACAAAAGATGCAAGAAATCGGGTTTATTGTCGTTGGAGACCGTCGTGTATTTTTGTTGCACCCAAAAATTGGGTGAATAAAAAATGAACAAAATCTTATTCGCCCAAAGGATATTGGAAGGGGGTCACGCAATACAAAAGCTAAGCCCAAACGGCAGGGGGCATGAACAAACCAAAAAAAGGTTATCTAAACAAGCTTTTTGGGAATTTTTTTTACCTGCCCTAGACAATACAAAAACCCCACTTTGTGAACAAACCCCCAAAAGACCCCCATCAAATGGATCTTTTAATTTACCCCGATCGATTTAAAGAAAAAAAATTTTAAATACGCACTAATCATGACATGCTTTTAAGATACAAAGATGGACCTTAAAAGAAAAGGTGCTTTTGCTGTTGTGTTGCCCTACAACTGATTACCAACGGGGCCCCCTTTAAATTTCCCCCGCATTTCAAATCGAGAGGAAAAAGAATTAAAGGGCCAAATGAATCAAATTTTTGTTAAAAAAATAAGGGTTCCTTAAAAGAGGCATCCCCGGAGTTTTACAGATCACAGCTTTAGTTAAACTTTAACAAACAGTTATCTGAAAGACTTTTCCCCCTACCATAAACACGAGAGCTTATTGCAATTCCGTAACACAGAATGGGTTAGAAGACGCCCTTTTTGCGCGCAATGAATAATGAAGAAATTTTAAAGGGGTAAAAACCAAAAAAGCAATCAAAAGAAAAACAAAAAAGTTTCGAAAACCCAGTACAACCAAAACTATTTCCCTTTGGATTGAAGTAAGGTACCCTTTTTTAGGGGGAAGCAGAAGGGGACACTGCACAGGGCAACCGATCCAGTTTGGATTTTGATCCCCTATAAATAAAAAGAATTGTAAAGATGAATCCGCCCGTGTATTTTTTACGAGAAACTGACACAACAAAACAACCAGCCCTCAAAGATCTTTTGTAAGGAAGAACTGCAGATAATCCCACCAGACACAGTTCCGTTTAAATTTTAATAACGTAAATATATTTGAGTTAAAATGGAAGCTCAGGACGAAGTGCAGAACGAAACAAGAATGGTAAAGGAAGAGCCCTTTGAAAATGATACGGAATCATTTGATGCGTGTAATGCTATTAGGGGAACATTTTTGAGGATTAATCAATCCCATGCTAAATCATCCAGATCACCTACAACTCAAACCCCCAAATTGGGAAAAAGAATATCTTGAAATAATAGAAAAAATTCGAGCGCATCAAGCAAACATGAGAAAAGATTAAATGAATTGGATGAAGCTGATTGATCTTATAATAAAAGTTGATGAAAAAATAAAAACCCCCCCCTGTTTATGCGTCCACCAGTGCCCTTTGCATAGAAAACTCTGGTTTAACAAACACACGTTTTGTTTTGTTCTATCTAACGACTTCTTTGTTACAACAGTTGTGTTGATCTCAGTAGATTAATCGCAGTTTTACGTTGTCATGATGAAAAGTCTTATTGCCAAAACAATGCTTTTTTGTAGTTCCATGTGATATGTTTGACTGCACAACGCTGCGAGATAATCCCTTTGCTTTCTTAATGATTTTCTCCTGCTCGAAATACTGTACATTTTCGACCTTAAACCAATAAACTCCTTAATCACCTTTCCAGATAATTCACCCTTCATCTTTCCTAAAACCTTTTTATTAACGGATGAATGCAAAGGCGAATCTTTAGGATAATCGGATGTTCGTACCATCCTGCATTCCTTTAGGCCACTTCCGATTTCCATGTCTTATAGATGTCTTCAGTAGGGATATCTATAACAAAACTATCTGTATCTGTGTAAAGCACTCTGGCCTCTGATAAAAAGGGCTTAAAGTAGTCATAAAGAAATTCTAAAAACAAAAGCTTTGATAATTCTAAAACAGTAAACCCCATAAATACGGGTTTTGTCCAATTTGACTTTCTTTTTTTTCATCATTATACCAAAAAGCTATCATGAAATCTTCTAAAGTCCTGATAATTAGGTTTTGAAGTCAGCTTAATTGCTTCGTTCTCTTTGGTGACCAATCTGACATCCTTACGCTTGTGTGGATTCTCCATAGTCTTTCCGAAACAGCTGTTGTTCATTAACTTGAAAAAGTCTTTTTCCTGAAGCATCTGTGGATTTAGTTCTAAGATCAGTGTTCTTCATGATGTATGGTTTCATGAACTGTTCTTGATCAAAAGCAATTATGCGATGAACAGCTGTCAACTTTAAACCATGTTTTAATAAAATTGTAGAAGTCTGTAATGACAGACATAATTTTTTTTGCCCCGAAGATTAGGCACAAGTTAGGCGCTCTCTTGGATTCATCTTAGGCTTTCTGCAGCTAACGGATAGTCATTATGCAGGTCATGGTTCATGAGGTTTATTCTAAGTCAACTTCTAGAATGTACCACGCTGTTGATCGGGCGTTAACTGTTCAACCACTTTAATGCCTTTAATATTTTTCGGATTGCCCTTCTGTGTACATTTTAAAGTTACGTAATGGAATTGATTGGCCATTGCCCATCCATACAGATTGTTTGCATCTAAATACAGAGATAGTTAGACCTTTTCTTGGATCATAGTTGTCCAAGAAATTTGTTGTTTGCTTTACAGTAATGATGCACGCCAAACTAATTCCTCCACGCAATCCTTTTCAATCATCTGAATCATTGGTAAATCTGACAATAAATCAATTTGTACTCCCAGTAAACTTTAAGAAAGCGTCCCAACTCATCCCGGGCGCAGAAATGTAATGCGCGGGATCCAGGCAAATAATGTTTCATGCAGTCTTTCTATAATTTTCAAAAACGTCCGCCAACAAACAACATCAGCCATTAAGTAGGAGTCATGATAGTCTCCCATCGTTTTAACCACTCTAACTTCTGCCACGCATCTTGAGCATGTTGGTAATCAGAATCACTGATGTCCTTTCCTCTAAGGCTAGAAAAGAACGCGCCTTTAGGAGGAAGTGTATTTTCATCAAACCTTTCCCACTGTTCATGTACTCATAAGGAAAAAACGCCCCTTTCTAACAAGAGTTGGTAAAAATATTCTTCCTTAGGGGCCCAGGACTTTAAGGACATAGCCAGCGACTCTAATGAACCCATCATGTGCTGCATAGAGTCATAAAAAGACATGTTATTAAAGTGAAACACATGTACTTTTCTGATGACTGTGCGATGCATGACCCCCCTGAAGGCATCCCCCCACTGCTTTCATTATAAGATGAGAGTCGTAACCTCGCAAGTTATAAAGAAATGGGCAGTTTCCCATGTCTAGGATCAAACTTTAGTTGAAGATTGCATTTCCCTGTGCGCCGCTCCTCTGAACTTTCCGCTAATGTGATCAGGGTCTCTTATTTTTTGGATTTGTTGCTTCTTCACTGAGTTCTAAACCGAAAAATCCAACAGTGAGTGGCTGAGTCATACTGTTGTTGGTCTTCAGGCGTCATCATGTTTTTCAGATAAATTCAGTTTATTAGAACAGTCATTGCGCACTTGCTGCATCGCTAAAAATCTTCTAGCGGGCATCTGGTCCTCTATATAATTCTGGCGTTGAATGAGCGCCATCCGACCTAACAATAATGAAAGCAAATGAACAGATCTGATAAATTACTCATTAAGACTGTTTTTCGAAGTTTTTTGTGGCGCTGGCCCTTCATAAGGAACAATGAGCGATTCGAAGTCTGCGAAAACCCAACGTATGGAAATTTTGCTTTTTTTTCCATTTCCCTTAAAACTAATTTTAAGATCCGGGGGGGGGGTGTAATTAGTTCTGTATTACAGTCAACGGGGCCGATACAATGTTTTTTATGTTCGCTCGCTGCTTTAACGGATGGAATTCTTGTTAAACATTTTCTGCAAAATTCTTGTTTGTTATGTTTTTGAAGTATGCGCCAATAATCTACTCATTGTTCGTATTAATGTGTAATGGGTAGCCCCGCTGGTGAAAGCATCAGCAGCAAGTCAACATGATTTTTGTCTGGCTCGCCAATCGTTGGACTTTCTGGACACTTTAAATCGGTTGTAGATTTGTTTCCTCACCCCATGTGTAGACATTAACAGTTTTTGGTTTGTTTTGTTCTTCAAACTGATCAATTTGGTCTATACCAAGGGGAAAGGATATTCCACTAAAGTTAAGATCATTGATGTAAGGGTGAAGTTAGACACTCTCTCTGCGTTTTGCGGGCGTAATCCCAGCCCTTGCGAGAACACACCACATGAAACATTTGTTGTCTGTATTCTTTATGTTTAGAACTGCTCGTTTTGCTACTAATGCTGGAGGTATTAAAAAGTAAGACCTGCCTACAATCGGCGCATACTTAGACTGTTTTAATCTAATCTCTAAGACTTCGCCCTCTGACCAACCAGAGCCTCTCATTTTGGCTTCTTCAGCAGCCGAAACAAACTGTGTAAGCAGTTGGTCTGCCCAACCAGGCGTTAAGTCATTACGAGAAAGAATAACCTGCTGTTTAGTTGAGACCCAAAACTTCTAGATTTTCTTCTTTTATTGTTACATAGCCCGATTAAAACAGCTAACATTACTTTAAACCGGTGGGTCTATTGTTAGTTTACCTGGAACTTGAGAAATAGCATGAGCAACACTTGCCCGTACGCTTGCTGGATTAATGACTTCTAAATCAATATCATTCAGTGCTCTTGATAAATTTTCTTGCATTGCTTCAAAAAATTCGTCTGGTCCTTCATATAATTTATCCATGCTGATTTTCTTTTCCCTAACTCAAAATATTTATTTAATTTAAAAAAAAATAATTAATCAAAAACAACGGTCTTTTTGTGCTTGGACTCATAAACTAAAGTATAAAAACACCCTTTGGCGTTGTTAATGTGAGCTGTTTAGAACAAGTTTAATGTTTCGTTTACTTTTTTTAAACATTCCTTTTTTACCCTGCTCGGCGTCTGGCTGTTGAGAAAAATTTGCCCTCGCCCTTTTTTTGAAGATCAAACTTTTGTCTTTTAAATAGTCATCAAAATGGGCCTGTAAACGACAAAATTTCTTCATCCGTGATTTTTGAGTCAGCTACGCTTTATTTTTTGTCAGTTTGAACGAACAAAAGTTTAGCTGTTATTAGTTGAACCATAGCTGTGTGCTTTTGGAGTTTAGTTTTTAAATTTTTGCTAGCAGCACCCCACGCTAATGAACAAGGCCAAGAGCTAAAGACAAACCGCCTAGAGGTAAAGCTGCGGGCGCACCTACCCGTTGCTAAGAGACCTACGCTCGTTTCCCGCTGATAGAGCACTAATAGTCGATGCTCCGTATTAACATATGTAACAGCATTAAAGGCAGCAGAATACCTTCGTTGGTTTTGCTGATTTTGAAAGGTCCTGCCTATTTTTTTTTGCATTTGTGTAATGTTTTGTTTAAACTGAAGGTTTTTATGCCGGGGCTATCTCTTCTCTCGGGGGACTCTGGCACTGTAGGGACATTTGGATAAACCTGAACAGACATGCTTTTTTAAAATGAAAAAATAATTTAGTATTGATATCTTTTAATCTGTTTTCTTGAATATTCAGCTGCGCATCAATATTAAAAACAAAAGTGCATTAAGTTTATCGTCATCTTTTTCTTTGTCAATTTGAATGTTTATTACGTCTCTAACAGTTCTCCCCTTCCATGCAACTGATTATCCTCTGTCGATCTTAGGTCAATCCATAAACCGTATTTTGTTGTTTAAATAATCATCAAGCCTAACATTGTGAAGGTGGGAGATCTTTAGACACAAGGTCTACTGTTGGACTTCTATGCCTCCCGCCTCCAAACAATTTTTCTTATTTCGTCCAAAAAGTGATAAGGTTAAGCCCGCTAGCGTAGATTTGGTTAGGGCTAAACCCCCAATCGAACATTGTACTTCGTTATTTTAGGATTAATAAACTTTTCACTTCCTCTTTTGAATGGGTTCTTCATCTTCACACAGCAATAAAATACCTTTAAGCGATCTTTCCGCAGCACTAAAACTAAAATTCCATATAGTGTCTGCCCTGCTTCTGGGATATGTTGTATGATGAATCACTCTTTCGTAATATATTGCTAATTTGACTGATATTGTTGCTCAATCAGCCTCGCTAAGTTAGGTCGCTAACAACGTCAAACTCTAACGCGATGTCAGAAATGCTGTACTTGCTTCGGTGTCTGTTGATCTGATAACACGTTTGTATTCATTAAAAAGTTAGTTCATATACAATCTGTCTTTTTCATGCTCCTTGAAAGTAAAGGCGCATGCGCCCCTTAACAACTCAAAATCCAAGGGGATGGAAAAGCGATTTCCATACCATAACTTACAGCTACATACTTTTTGGGCCCTCTTTAGCATCTTCAGCGCCTATTCGTGTTTTAGTGCTTCATATAAATTTCGATTCCTTGAAACGCAAGATCAGCCCTTTCATTCCCGGTTAGCCATAATCAAAATAGGTTAAAAAAATGTCTGCATTGTGTAAAGAAAATATTTCTTGCCCCTCAAGTTTTATAGAAATTTTCTTAACGATGGCCCCTCCCAGATTCGGACAACTGTCCTGTTGGGGTCTGTTGCGATTCGAGTTCTATTTTAAAAGTAAGTTGTGCAGAGCTTGGCACAATCACTTCATCTGCTCCTAGGTCGAAATTTGACAGTAAGAATTGATCCGCATCAATAGTAGACGGATTATTTGGAACAGTAATATTCCGTTTATTTCCCTTCACCGCCCCAAAGGCTCTTTCAGTCTTCTATGCGGGTCAAGAATCGAGCCATAAGTTTGTGACATTTTTTTATAAAACAAAATAAAAAGTTTTATTAAAGAAACATGGCAGGCATTTTAAGGTGAAGAAGATTATGATGTTTTTGATTCTGGAGACGACATAGTGAAACGGCTCCTTTGATACAACCATCGCACTCATTGCTGTATGAATTAGCAGAAAGTCGGCGAAATTACAGAAAGTAAGGCCGAACCCTTTACAAAAGTTTAGGGCCCAGAACCTCCCCATGTATAGACCTTAATTTTGAAGTAAAAGATGGTGGCCATTTGTATGGAAAAACGATCAAGGAGAATCTTTCAGCTTACAACTAAACGAGACCCATCAAAGTTTGTAAGCCCTGAATACAATTAAACAAAGACTTAGGGTGGGAGATCCGAAATCGTCTTGGCATGCTAAACCAAAATTAGATAGGGATGCAGTTGCTAAAAATTCAAAACACGCTAAAAAAACTTCCAACAGATAACCAAATGCAAAACATGGAACTTAAAGATTTAAGTCCAACAGCGGGTGAATTAATAGAAGCCCGAAACCAGTTTTTCCGAAGAAAACAGCATTAAAAAAAAATTAATGATTCCCCGCACCCATGCTAGAAATAGCGGCTCTTGACATGCTTTAAGAACCATTAGAGGCGAATTAACAAACAATTTAGCAAAACTGGTGAAATAGATGACATATAAAAAAAAGTAAAAGAAAAACTCGTTGAGGCTGATGACGCCAACTTAGGGCATGAAAATAAAGAAAGAATAACCCAAAGACTAAACGATCTTGAACAAGAAAGATCAGCAAGACTAGAAGTGTTGTCTACTAACCGAGAACAATTACGAACTCAATGAGCAGAATAAGAGAAACTATCCAAAGAATTTTATAAAGAAGACACAACACTAGCAAAAGAATAAAAACACTGTTTAGAGAGCAAGGAGTCACATTAGCAAGCGTTATAACAGCCTTAGGGTTTGCAATAAGTACACTGGTGATGGCTATTACAGGCGGCGGGGGTCAAAAACCCAGTACCTCCACCCCATCGCCTCCGCCTGAATAAATCATGGGGAAAAAAACAGCTTGATCCCTCTTGCAGGTTTATTTAAAAAAATTAGCCAGTAAAAAGCCAAGACCTTAAACCGGGTATATTAGGGGGTGTTGTTAGCTGGCTTTTTTCTACTGCAAGCAAAGTAGTTGGCTTTAAAGGCCGAGCACTTATGGGGATTAGTTCTCTTAATAGCGGTTAATATTTTTAAAATAAAGACCAAGTAATCCTAGGCCAGTTAATCCAAGAACAAGCGCTGTCTTTTCCCTATTCATGGTCATTATTTTTTGGACTTCTTCAACGCTTTAGGCTTTGAGCCACGGGATTGGATGACTTATTCTTTGGGGGGTCATCTTGTTTGTTTACTGCTTGCAATATTACTGGGTCAGAATTTATTTCGTTTTTTCCCAACTTTCTGTTCATTGCCTGCCACGAGGATTTCATTATTGTATTTTATTATTGTTCCTATCTGACCTAGGTCAAAGGCAGCATGTAATAAACCATTTCCAACAGCAAAGTCTACTTTCGATCTTGCAAATTGTAAAACATTTTGGTACCTTTTAATACTTGAAGGGAAAACAACTGTAGAATTAATTGGCGTCCTCTAAATTTGCTAAGTATTTTTTTTGTGCGTCAAAGCCAGTAGAAGGGCGTTAGCTCGATCTTGTTTGTGCTTTCGAGCCTAGCAAACACCCAAAAGTAAGTACGAACAGAGTCTTTATTTTGTTCTATTCCTGCTTTATTAGGCCCTTAGAAGCGTCTAAGATAAATGTTGTCCATGCTGTTTTATGCCTTTTCTCTATGGACCCTAGGTGAACAGTTTTGTGCCTGAAGAGAAAGAGTGTAAGGAGGATTCCAGTCATACTTAACTTTTTTGTGCAACTGCCCCAAAAATAAGGGGTGCCCCAAACCATGATAAGATCCAACTTTTATCTAAAGTCTGTCTTAACATTAATATTGAATTCGTTACAGATCCTTTCAAAAGCCTTCATGTCTATTCGGTTGCTGAATGGGTTAAACGGTTTGTCATTTGGCAATGGAGCTTGCAGTTCAGTCAAAATAAAGTCTGAAGGTGTAATAAAAATGAAATCTGTACACTGACCTCACCAAAGGATCAGGATGATTTAGATGATCAGCATACGACACTCCACACCCAGTTGTTGCACAAAACACAGCAAAGTTTAACTGGTTCTGATAAAACTGCATCGGATGACTGAACCACACTTTTGCGATGTAGTCTTTTTTAATAGGGGGGGTTAAGATATCTGCTTAATGGAGTACTCACCTTTACTTGAAAGGTGTCAGTCTGGGTCACAGAAATGACAAGAGTATCAGTTGTTATATTTTTAAGATTGTAGTGCGGCCCAACAGAATATTTTGCATCAGTATATTTGAATGCGCTCATTTTTATTTCGTTTAAAAAATGTTTGTAACAATAACAACTCAAGACCGTCCTTCGTTTTTAGAACATGCTATTGATAACAATTGCGGGGCCAGAATGGTTGCACTTCATGAAATATTTTACAAAGTCGTATGGTTTAATATAAGTGAATCCAAGGAGAATAATAAGATTAAAAAAGTTAATAATAAAGGACAATTAGTTAGCCAGTTAACCATACCTGATGGTTATTACGGGTTTTGCTCACTAAAAGAAGCAATGAGTAACTTTGACATTACTCTCAAACTTAACAATGCAAATCTGAAAACAATGTTGACCTTTAAGCCTGAAGAAGAAGAAGTAGGGTACTATTTTGATAAAGAGCTAGCTAAAATGTTAGGCTTTACAACTGCCAATCAGTCCATTCATAGTTTTAGAGTTGCGCCAAACAAAACTACTTATGAGGGAGAAAATCCGCTCGATCTTGCATTACATTCATTACTCTATGTTCATTTGGACGAGCTAAGCACTGATGAAAACTTATATGATGGAAGGCCCTCAACTGTTTTAAGAGCTCTTCCGTCAGGGAAAGCTGCATATTGCGATTATGAAATTATACAATTCCCTAATTTACAGTTTAAAAGATTAGTTTGTGGAAGGGTCGGATCATTTAATATAAAAATTGCAGACAAAACAGGTAAAATCGTGAAATGTGATAACCTGCACATTGTTTTGGAAATAAAATAATTAGTTGTACTAAAAAATAATGTCGCGTGGGCCAGAAGAATCGGGAGTTACATTAGCACCTGTGAGGTGTATAACTTTAGAATTAAAAGACCTTGCAGACGTTGCAGACTTTGAACAGAATGGTGAGATAGGCACTTTGTATGGTTTTGAGTACACTAAAGATGGTGATTATAAACGCAAAGAGGTTGACGACAACAAAAGGTTTCCTAAACTAGAGCAACTACGCAATCTAGAAGCAAATAATGTTGGCCAGTATGAATATAAAATAGTTCGAAAACCTGACCTCAAATGGCACTTAGAACCATATTTAGAATGGGAAATAAAATTTGAATTCATAAGCCCATTTACATTTTTTAGCCGTCAAAAAAGTTTCAGAAAAGCATTTAACTCTGGCCCTTTACATGTCAGTCTTATGCCAGACGACAATAGTCGGAAAGAGATTGAAATAACGCCATATGGGAAAAAACAGTACATCCTCCACAGAAGAGAAATGGTTTTAAAGAAAGCTTCTACAAAATTACAGTTCTTTCCAAGCAGAAAATTAGGAGACACGTTCACAATGATATTTGAAATTTCTGTCTTTAAAGATGTGGAGAGGGATGGGGTTGTGGGCGTTAGTGACGACCTTATAAAAGGAATTAATATTAGCTGGCAAAACTTAGACGTTAAACGCCTTACAGTTACCATCGTCGTTCTTCACAATGGTGAGGATATTAAGATCATAACAACAAGTAACAAAATCAATGTTGACTTAAATAGAAACAATCTTACAGAACTGAATTGGATTAATCTTACACATTTAGGCCTCATAGGATTTTATTATACTGAACAAGTTTTGACAGAGAGTATGATAAAAATAATAACTGGATTAGATTAAATTCTGTTATAAAACTATGGAGCAGTTAAACTTTATGACAAAAACCCCTCATTGTTCATTAATTTGTGGACAAACTGGTTGTGGAAAAACAATATTTATCCTTGACCTGTTACAAACAGTTTATCGTTATAATTTTGATCATATTGTAATTTTCTGCCCAACACTTAAATGGAACAAAGCATATCATAATAGAAGGTTTATATGGACAGATGATAACATATTTTTAGTTGATCCCAGCAATAAACTGAGTGAATGTTTAGAACACTTTTATAGATTGTTTGAGGGAACGCAAACGCTATTTATTATAGATGACTGTTCAGCAGAAAGAGACATAGTTAAAAAAAGAAAAACTTTGTCAAAACTAGCCTTTAGTGGAAGACATGCTGGAATAAGTGTGTGGATTTTATGTCAAAAATATAACTCAGTTTTAAAAGACTTTAGAGAACAGTTAAAGACTGTAGTTTTTATTTCACATGAAAGACAGAGACTCATTTGAAGAATGTTTGCGTGAAAATGATGTTATTGAAAACGATCAAGAAAAACATAGGATTAAGCAAAAATTAAAATCTGAAAAGTTTAGTAAATTAGTATTGAAAACAGATAACCCTACACAATATGTTTGTTTGTAGGGTCGTTATTTTTTTGGTTATTGAAGTCTTGCTTATTAGAGAACTATTATTTGTCTGGTTTTGGCTCGGCAGCTCGGAACCAGCCAAGGCCGGTGGAGAGCGGGTGAGCCAAAACAGACAAATAATAGTTCTCTGAAGGAATGGTCGAGACGTGTGTTTGAGCGAGCGTGTGTTCGTGAGAAACTTCAGCTTTTCGATCGGTGAATACGATTGTTCTCCCCCTCGTCTATAGGGCTCAAGAGTTGAACAGACAATCTCTCTCTCTCTCTCTCCTCTCTCTCTCTCTCTCTCTCTTCATCTTCTTGCTCTGTTGTCGAAACTGCTGTGGGGGGAGGGGGGAGGGTTCCGCAAAGATGGATGAGGAAAAGACACCCAAACCTCACACCCACGTACACTTGCGCTGGCGACTATACCCAAGAGGACTGGGTGACAATGGAGAGAGAGGGGAGGAGGGCTAGGAGTAGTGGGGGATTGGGGAGGAAGGAGTGGGTAAGGTTGGGGGATGGAGTGGGCTAAATCACACGCGCGCTTGAAACCAGAAACAGATTCCAGTCACAAAAGATCTGATGCAGTGTGTTTCCTTGAGGCACCGATGAATGTTGGCTCGGCCATTTAATTTCACAGTGAGCTTCCACGGGAAATCGGGCGAGGCGAAGAGAAATGAGAAACACGTTTCAATGTCGCGTTAAGATCGCCCCCCCCCCCCCCCCCCCCCCCCCCCCCCCCGATGTGGTTTTTTTTCTGGAAAATTACACTCAGAAGGGGAGAAAGAGATGTCTTTTGTCTTGACGTGCAGCCAGTTTCGTTCCTCACTTCAAATTTGATTCGTGAAATATAAAATAATCAAACATTTCATGTAGACTTTTTTTTAATTAGTATTATTATTAACCAGAACAATTCTTTTTAAATCAGAACAAATTCTACGAACTAAAATACTTAACCTACGAAATAATAATTCAAGGCGTTGATTTTCTCCCCCCCCCCCCCCCCCCCCCCGCAAAAAAAAAAAAAAAAAAAGACTACTGACATTTTACCACCCATCCAGATAGTAATCATATACATACATTTAAAAAATATACATACAATTTGCATCTAGCACCTAAGAATGAACCTGTAGTCTCTTTTTGAAATACTTGACAAGAGCATTTAAATGCATCTTTTACCGAAAATTTCTGCGAATATTTCTGTACATCTCTGCTTGTAATATTACACTAACATTCCTGTATGCAAACGGCTGTAGTAAAATTAAGAAAACGTTCCTAACCATCTCTCACTGGCATGCCTACTGTTAACAATCAAGTAAACAAAGAACTCTCTCTCTCCCTCTCTCTCTCTCCTCTCTCTCTCTCTCTCTCTCTCTCTCTCTCTCATTGTGTGTGTGTGCGCGTGCGTGCGTGCGTACATGCGTGCGTGTGTGCATGCGCGCGCGCGTATGTGTGTGTGTGTGTGTTAGTGTGTATGGTGTTAGTGTGTTAGTGTGTTAGTGTGTGTGTGTGTGTGTGTGTGTGTGTGTGTGTGTGTGTGTGTGTGTGGTGATATCTGCCATAAGCACGTAAAAATTGTTCAACATTCAACGTGGAGAAGTTCAGTCTATACTTTAGTGTCTAGACACATAAATTCAGTACTCAACAACTCCGAACTTTTCTCAACTCTTCTGTACTTCCACAAAAGAAGCATCCAAGCGACCAAACCAGTGCCGCAGCTGATACCCCACCCACCATGATGGAAGCAGTGCGGTGTAAGTACTTGAAGAACGCCCACAACAGACACAATACCTTGTAGTTGCCTGGTTGGAATCTGTAGCTGGGTATGCCGAGGTTCACGGTTCGAATCCCAGACAGGACATTTCCCTTTTAACTGTTATCGATATTGTTCCAAAGGGCGAACAACTAGTGTTGAATAGAAGAAGAGTACTACGTACCAACACTGACGATTTAGAAAATGCATAACGTGTGTTATTATATCATCGTCTGTTAACATGTTGGAACTATCCCCAATGCAATGTCTTAAAGTGATGTTATAAACATAAGACCTTGATGCAGGGAAGTAACTCAGTAGTAATCTGATGGCAAAAGTGGAAGTACGCAACCACGAAATACCACGTTTGAGGGCACGGAATTTTTTTTTTTTTTTTTTTTTGTGCATTATAAACGCTAAACGATGCTGAAAATTAGAGCAGCCGTGCATAATATCAAGCACTTATGCTTGATTCTTCACTTTCAAGGTTATTCCAGGCCATGGTGCGATTTTTCAGACTGTTCCAAGACCTGGAAAATGGACTTAAAATTTCCAGACTTTCCCAGACTTTCTAAGACCTGTATGAACCCTGGTGAAATATGACCCTGAAGTTAAATCAGAATACGCACATGCCTGTATATGAGAAAAAGGACTGAAGCCAGATTTATTCGATGGCGTGCATTCAAGGGTTACATGTTTGTTTTCTGTTGGTGTTACTTTGGGGTGGACTTGGCGCATGCGCCTTTCGTTTCTGACCCTGCTCCGATCTGCTTCACCATCATTCAGCACTAACGCGCTTGGACTCGGACGCGCGCGCGCACGCACGCACGCACATGCACATGCACGCACACACACACACACGCAAAACACACACACACATACACACACTTGCGCGCGCGCGTGCGCACGCACGCACGCACGCACACACACACACACACACACACACACACACACACACGAAGAGAGAGAGAGAGAGAGAGAGAGAGAGAGAGAGAGAGAGAGAGAGAGAGACATAGACAGATAGACAGACAGACAGACAGAGGCAGGCGGACAGAGGGACAGACAGAGCCAGAGATAAAGACAGACAAATGGGCAGACAGACAGACAGACAGACAAGACAATTAGCCAGAAAAGAGAGAGAGAGAGAGAGAGAGGAGAGAGAGAGAGAGAGAGAGAGAGAGAGAGAGAGAGAGAGAGAGAGAGAGAGAGATTCGGATTCGGATTCGGATAATTTATTCAAGCATAGGCCATTGCCCCTCTTGAAGGGGTACACTTTTCAATTCTCGAACATTGCAACATTTCCTTAGTATCTATACACACACAGTCATAAATGCATATTATGTATTTTAAGTTTGAAGTTTGATGAGATGAAGGCAGAGATGAAACAATTCCGTGACAGTTTTGCTGCCCTACATGGTGATGTTGAATCCCTGAAGGAGGAGGTGAAGGACCTTCAACATGAGAACGCAGACCTACGCAACACCAACGACAACCTGATGAAGAGGATCCAGGACTTGGAGAGGAAGACAGACGACCTGGAGGGACGGTCGAAGCGGAACAACGTTATCTTCTATGGACTTTCCCGCAAAGACAGCGAGACACCGCAAGACTGTGAAAGCATTGTGAAGGACCTGCTTAAAGAAAAACTTGAAATAAGTGGTGATATAGAATTCGACCGCGTTCATCGCCTTAACTCCAAGCAGAATTCACCAGTTATTGGACGCTGCACCTTTTTCAAGGACAAAGAAAAAATTCTAAAGGCAAAACAGAAACTGAAGGGCACTCAGGTGTTTTTGGGAGAGGACTTCTCGTTCCGGGTGAGGGAAATAAGAAGACAGCTTACCCCTCATCTGAAGAAAGCACGTAGTGAGGGAAAGCGTGTCACTATGGTGTTCGACCATCTCCTTATTGAGGGTAAAAGGTACGGACCAGTCGATGGACAAAATCTCTGTGAAATTCAATAGGGGGTGGCCTGCCCGCAATGACACCGGTGACACCGGCAACTGAACTGTACGACGTGTTAACAGTCCGTGCAGAACGGGAACTGAGCCGCACAGAAAGCGAGTCGTGTGCTGTGAAAGACAAGCTTGATGACAGAGTTGGCACTGAGTTGTCCGGGGTGAAAGGACGGGGTCAAATGGGATCACGGACGAAAGAACTGTTGTTAATAATCCTCATGACTGTTTTGATAATGTTGTTTTTTCTGATTTTTGTACAACATATGATGCATTAAACAAATGCACTGATGTCATAAGCGAGGGGAAGGATGTACATATTTACAATGAATTGAACATTGATCTGTTTAATGAAGTTAACGAAAGAAGAGAAGGTAGTGTGAAATTGTATCAAAAGAAAGAAGTGATATTAGTGTGGAAAGTGATATTTGCGAGAGTGTACATGAACGAATGGATGACCACAGAACAAATAATGTTAATATGCATGAAAATGTATCATCGATATGTTCTAATTCACACCATCTTGATGGAAATCGTACCAGTTATTTATTTTTACACTGGAATGTTAATGGACTTCTTTCTAAAATTAATCAAAAGGAATTTCTATCTTACCTATTCAATTTCGACATTATATGTCTTGTTGAAACGTTTGTAGAGAATCTGACTCTTAATATTTTCACAAACTATACAAGCTTTATAAAGCCAGGCATAAAACTTTCAAATCAAGGGAGACGATCTGGGGTATAATGTGTCTTGTTAGAAATGAGATAGTGCCTTTCATTCATGAGATCAAGGTATATAATCCCAATGTACTTTTGCTCCTGATTGACAAGAATTTGTTTAATTTATCAGAGAATGTTTTGTATGTGTGTTCGTATGTGCCCCCTGAAGGCTCGCCTTTTTATACCCACTTAGATATTGACAACGGCATTAATTCACTTGAAGAGTGTATTGTTGACTGTATACTTGAATATGGCAATGTGCATGTGATCCTCTCCGGTGATTTAAACAGCAGAACTGCAAATTTTTCTCCTGATATTTTACATGACGATGCATTTGGTACTAGTATTGAAAGTTGCTCTGCGTATTTTAATAGAAAATCAACTGACCAGGTACTGAATAACTACGGAAAAAATGTGTTGAATATGTACACTACTCTTGGTTTTTATATTCTGAATGGTGTATGTAATGGAGACCTTGATGGACATTATACGTTTGTTTCTCTGTCTGGAAACAGTGTTCATGATTATTTCTTGCTTTCTAAAGAATTATTCTTCGTTGTATTCTCGTCTTGTAGATTAGTAGTTTCAGAGAGAGTAGAATCTGATCACTTACCACTTGAATTTCATTTAAATGTGGTTAAGAATGCTACCATTTCTTCTGGAGTTGAAAATGTGAATAAGTATATTGAAAAGTTTGTGTGGAATAGTGATGTAACACAGTCTTATTTGGATGCAATGCATTCCTCTGAAGTGTTAAGCTTACTTAATTATGCGTTTAATTTGATTGAGCATGACTACAATGAAGCTCTGAATGTTTTTGTTGAGACTGTTAAAACTTATGGAGCTTGTTTGAAGAAACGAATTTATATTGATAATTTAACTAAAAGTAGTGACTGGTATGATAAAGAATGTAAATCAAGTAAGGGAAAAGCGAAACGTTTATTGCAAGTTTTTCGGCAAACGAAAGATCCAACCGATAGTGACGCTTACTGTGTAGCGAGAAGAGAATATAAGAATCTTTTACAGCGAAAAGAAAAAGAACATAATGATTTACTACTGGATAAGTTAACTGGGTCAATAAATAATCAAAAAGAATTCTGGGAGAACATGCATAGAATTTCTGTTAAAAGAAAGCAAGCTAATAATTTAACAATAGATGACTGGTCTGAACACTTTAAAAGTCTGCTTGAAAGAGATACAGTAACAGAAGAAAATTATGCGGGTGTCAATAGAATCGACAACGAACAAGAGGAAAATGCTTACATGAATCGCCCTATATCTAGGGAAGAAGTAGTGTTAGCCATAAGAAAATTAAAGAATGGCAAAGCTGCCGGACCCGACGAGGTTATCGGGGAAATGTTAAAAAATGTGGGAGAGCCAGTTGTTGATTTTTTCGTCAAGCTATGTAATACGTTATTTGACAAGGGTGTTTTTCCGGAAAACTGGACAAAATCCATTGTAGTCCCTTTATTTAAAAAAGGAAATCCAAATGATCCAAGCAACTACAGAGGCATATCTTTATGTGATACAAGTAGCAAGATTTATAGCACTATAATAAACAACCGTCTACAGGAATGGATAGAAGAGCAAAACCTTACAGGTGAACATCAAGCAGGATTTAAAAAAGGTTATTCCACTATCGATCATATGTTCACGCTGGTAGCCTTAATACAAAAACAATTTTGTATGAATCGTAAACTTCATGTAGCTTTCATTGATTTTGAGAAAGCTTTCGACTCTATAGAAAGAAATTTACTGTGGCCTATTCTTTTAAAAAATGGTATAAAAGGTAAGCTTTTTCGGTGTATTAATAGCATGTACATAAACGTTAAAAGTAGAATTCGATCTGGAGATAAATTAACAGATTACATCAACTGTACACGGGAGTGAAACAAGGTGATGTTACCAGTCCTGTATTGTTTTCACTATTCATTAATGAACTGGCATTAGAAGTAATCAGATGTGGGAGACATGGCGCAAGGTTCACATATGATTTTCTGAATTATTCATTTTGTTATTGGCAGATGATGTAGTTCTATTGTCTGAAACCGTTGTTGGATTACAGACGCAGTTTAATAGTCTACACCGCGCAGCCTCAGAACTTCATTTGAATATAAACATGACCAAAAGCAATATAGTGGTGTTTAGAAAAGGTGGATATTTGGCCGACAGAGAAAGGTGGACTTATAATGGGATCCTAATACCTGTGTTGAATATATACAAATACTTGGGAATCTATTTTTCTACTAGGCTGAGTTTTACTGCAGCATGCCGGGATCTTGTGAGCAGAGCAAAAGGGGCTTTATTATGTGTTTTGCAAAATTTGTACAAATTGAAGAATAATTCTCTTGATCTTTATCTGAAGTTATTTGATGCTCAAATTCAACCGATTGTTCAATATGGTGCAGAGATATGGGGTCTTGAAAATGCAGCTCTTTATCCTGAAAAATTACACATGTTCGCACTTAAAAGGTTTTTAGGAGTGGAAATGAGAACACCAAATGACCTCATCTATGGGGAGACGAACAAGTATCCTATATATATATCAATTCAATTGTGCAGTGTATGAGATACTGGTTAAAATTAACACGACTAGAAGAGAGTAGATTACCACGGAAAGCCTACAGAATGTTATTTGATTTAGATGCACGGAATAAAAGAAATTGGGTCTCAAATGTTAGATGCAGATTATATGCGTATGGTTTTGGTTATGTATGGGAGAACCAAGGTGTTGAAGAAATGCGTCAATTTTTGTATCATTTTAAAGACAGATTGATATCGTGTAGGTGGCAAGAATGGGATTTACATGTGAATAACAGTGAACAGTTTCAAGTGTATAGAACATTTTGTTCTGTAAACGATGATAAAATCTATTTGAAGTTGAATTTAGACAGGCATTTAAAATTTGTATTGACAAGGTTTAGACTTGGCGTGTCTGAAATTGCGTGTCACTACTATCGTTATAGATTACATACAGAAAAAGATTTGATTTGTCCATTGTGTAGAAATGCCAAGGAAGATGAAGTTCACATTCTTTTATGCTGTCCTGCATTAACTAATTTACGAAAACAGTACATACCTTTGAAATTCTATAAGTATCCAAGCCAGTTTCGATTGAGTTTACTGTTGGCATCTAAGAATGAACACATTGTCAGAAAATTATCAGTATTCCTATATAAAGCGTTTAAAATACGATCTGCTGCTATATCTTAAGAGAGAGAGACAGAGACACAGAGAGAGAGAGAGAGAGAGAGAGAGAGAGAGACAGACAGACAGACAGACAGAGACAGACAGAGAGAGAGACAGACACAGACAGAATGAGAGAGAGCGAGAGAGAGAGCGAGCGAGAGAGAGAGAGAGAGAGAGAGAGAGAGAGAGAGAGAGAGAGAGAGAGAGAGAGAGAGAGAGAGAGGAGAGAGAATGAAAAGGCAACTGAACGGAACAGACGGAGAGAGAGAGACATGGCACAGGAAACAGTCCAATCAGGGAGTGAGTGACAACACAACAGGAAAGATGCGGCGCGATAAAGGAGGAGATGAGATGAGGGAAATACGCCAATTCCACACTGTCATTATACGCCAATCCCACACTGTCATTATACGCCAATTCCGCACTGTCATTATACGCCAATTGCACACTATCATTATACGCCCATTATCGGTCACCAGCCCTGACGCCCTCTTTCCTTCCTCTATCCCAGCCATGGATATCATCTCCGACCATCTTCACCTACCCTCCGCCCTCTCTCTCTCTCTCTCTCTCTCTCTCTCTCTCTCTCTCTCTCTCTCTCTCTAACACACACACACACACGCACGCACGCACGCACGCACGCACGCACCCACCCACACACACACACAACACACACACACACACACACACACACACACACACACACACACACACACACGAGATAAGCATAGATACATACACACACAAACACGTGTGTGCGCACGCACCCGGACGCAAACAGGCAGAGACAGATGAGCAGCGAAAGAAAGACGGATACAAAAAAAAAGACAAGACAAGAGGAGACGTTTACAGAAATAAGGAAAGCGACAGAGGGAGGGGGGGGGGGGGAGAGAAACAGAGCAAGAGAGAGAGGGTGGGAGAAAGACAGGGATGGAGGGAGAGGTAGGTAGAGATAGAGACAGGGGCAGAGATGTGCTACCGGAAAGGACGGAGAGGCATCAATTTCGAGACAGACAGACAGACAGACAGAGAGACACTGAGAGACCGAGACAGAGAGACAGACAGACAGACAGAGAGACACTGAGAGACCGAGACAGAGAGACAGACAGACAGACAGAGAGACACTGAGAGACCGAGACAGAGCGACAGACAGACAGACAGAGAGACACTGAGAGACCGAGACAGAGAGACAGACAAACAGACAGAGAGACACTGAGAGACAGAGACAGAGAGACAGACAGACGAGAGACACTGAGAGACCGAGACAGAGAGACAGACAGACAGACAGAGAGACAATGAGAGACCGAGACAGAGAGACAGACAGACAGACAGAGAGACACGAGAGACCGAGACTGAGAGACCGAGACAGACAGACAGAGAGACACTGAGAGAAACGAGACTGAGAGACCGAGACAGACAGACAGAGAGACACTGAGAGACCGAGACAGAGAGCCAGACAGACAGACAGAGAGACACTGAGAGACCGAGACAGAGAGACAGACAGACAGAGAGAGACAGACAGACAGACAGAGAGACACTGAGAGACCGAGACAGAGAGACAGACAGACAGACAGAGAGACACTGAGAGACCGAGACAGAGAGACAGACAGAGAGACACTAAGAGACCGAGACTGAGAGACCGAGACAGACAGGCAGAGAGACACTGAGAGACCGAGACAGAGAGACAGACAGACAGACGGAGAGACACTGAGAGACCGAGACAGAGAGACAGAGAGACACTGAGAGACCGAGACAGAGAGACAGACAGACAGACAGAGAGACACTGAGAGACCGAGACAGAGAGACAGACAGACAGACAGAGAGACACTGAGAGACCGAGACAGAGAGACAGACAGACAGAGAGACACTGAGAGACCGAAGCAGAGAGCCACAGAGAGAGAGAGAGAGAGAGAGAGAGAGAGAGAGAGAGAGAGAGAGAGAGAGAGAGAGAGAGAGAGAGAGAGAGAGAGAGACCGAGACCAAGACAGAGAGACCGACGGAAACAAATGGAGACATAAACAAGGACAGAGAGAAGAGGAGGGGGTAGAGGCGGGAGCAGAAAGAGGAACAGAAGGGACAGGATGGGGATACCCGAAGGCACAGAGAGAGAGAGAGAGAGAGAGAGAGAGAGAGAGAGAGAGAGAGAGAGAGAGAGAGAGAGAGAGAGAGAGAGAGAGAGATTGATTCAGATTCAGATTCAGATGTTTTAATCATATATAGGTCATTGCCCTTCGTACTGGGGAGTAATTGAACAATCATTTCACACAACGTTTTTATTATATATATATACAAATGATACGGTTAAAGATAACGTTTTACGAGACAGCAACTTGACGGAGCTGAAACGCTTTGAGAGAGAGAGAGAGAGAGAGAGAGAGAGAGAGAGAGAGAGAGAGAGAGAGAGAGAGAGAGAGAGAGAGAGAGAGAGAAAGAGGAGAGAGAGAGAAGAAGAAGAGAGAGGAGAGAGAGAGAGAGAGAGAGAGAGAGAGAGAGAGAGAGAATAGCAGCTGTCCGCTTGACCCCCTGGTGACCTTGTCTTGAACCGCAGCGCACACACACACACACACACACACACACACACACACACACACACACACACACACACACACTCACACACACACACACACACTCACACACACACACACACACACACACACACAACACACACACACACACACTGACCACTAGGTAACGTGAGGTCAGTATGTGCCGCACTAATTCACCTGTTGAATGTGCAAGAAAGCTAGCGGTGTGTCACTCACTTCGTATCGTAACACAACAGACGGAGGGAGGTGGGCGGAGAGACAGAGGCGGGAGAGGAAGGGATGAAAGAATAAGAGGGAGGTGGAAAGGGG
>CM031611.1:79086549-79089049 GCA_018398815.1 Conus ventricosus
AACAGACCCACAGATATTTTCAGTTCTGTCCCACCCTCGATGCCAAAGATGCCAATTATGACTCGACCTGAAGCGGAAAAATCTGCTGGAACGGCATGGTTACTGCTTCAACTGTGCGCATTGCCAAAACACTGGACTTGTATCCAAAACGACCGGAAAGAAAAAACCCACAGAAGAACTGGAGTCCTGTTCGAATTCCACGAAGAGTTCACATGCCTGCAGCAGAATGTACTACAGTGCAGGTTCTAGAAGCTTAGAGCAGCTGTTTGGGAATTCGTTTACGTAGGGGAGAAACAAGGCGGGGCCAACACTGAGCTCTTCGGGACTCCAAGCTAGCAGAACAGCCTCTGATTTTATACATCCAGAACAACTGCGTGCCATCTATCTCCCTGGAAGCTAAGGGTCTAGGTGTTGACCAAACCAGATATTGCATGATGACGGAGCTTGGGGGTGAGTAGGAATGGCAAACTTGTCAAATGCCTCGGAAAAGTCCATCACCAAGATGCCAATCTGTTTTTCTTCACACACACACACACACACACACACCACACACACACACACACACACACACACAGACCGGGCGCGCGCGCGCATACACACACACACACACACACACACACACACACACACACACACACACACACACACACACACACACTTTTTTTCAAACATGGCGTGCTGTGTCGCTGTCCACAGGAGCGGAACGTGAACGCAAGGACTGTGACGGGGGACCGCCCTTTCCACATCCTCCTAGCCTCCCACACTGCAACCTGCAGGAAGGACAGCTGGTCAGTGCTTAGAACTCGTCTCACGTCTGTCCCTAAGCGTTTCACAGTCTCAGACATTCCAGCCGTTGTTGGAATCTTAGTGCTGGTGGACATGATCAGACAGCAAACCCTTGGAGTGGGAAAAGTAATCGAAGAGAAAAATGTAGAATGCAGCGCTACCTTCTTCTCCTCCTCCCCCCCCCCCCCCCCCCCCCCCCCCCCCCACTCCCTAATTTTCTCCTGTTTGATTTTGGATGTTATTGTAATGGTATTTTTTTGTTTGTATTTTCCTCAGTTGTATTTTTTGTTGGAACGTCTGTGATTTCGCGCTGCTTTAAAACCCTTGTGTTCCAGTCGCCATTGCTGTGGGTAATTGCAGTCAATTTTCAGTTTAGTTTTTTTTTCCTACTGAACAATTTCCATGTTTCTGTTTTAATTCGGTACATTGCATTTATTGTTTATGTAGTTATTGATTGTTTGTATATTTTATTTACTTTCATTTACCTACTCATTTATTTTATTTTTTATTCCTGCTGCTTGCAGGATCCACTGTTTTCCCCCATTTATTTGTCTCCTGTTACAGCCCGAGCTGCTGCCAGCATCAATTTTTTTTTTCTGACTGTTCTCCTGTTAAAGTTCTTGCTGTTGCCTTTTGCATTTTCTCAGGTCCCACTTCTGTTTTGTTATAGTTGTTAATGACTTACAATTTGTTTCTCTGGGCCGTAAATTTCATAGTTCCATTTCTTTCTTGTTATAATTCTTGCCGCTTATGATGATAGAATTTATTTCTTTGGCTCCAATTTTCTAGTTCCATTTTCTTTCTTGTTATAATGCTTGCCGCTGATGTATGATAGAATTTATTTTTTTGGGCGTAATTTCCATTTCTTCTTGTTATAATTCTTTCTGCTTATGATGATAGAATTTGTTGCTTTGGACCGTAATTTTCCAATTCTCTTTCTGCCCTAACGGTTCTGATGTCCTTTTCCTTTCTTTGTTGTTACAGTTCTGACAACTTGCTGTTGATAGCAGTTTCCATCTCCTCCCCCCCCCCCCCCTCCCCCCCCCCCCCATCTTTCCAGTTCCTAATGTTACGCTGGGCGCAGTCCATTTCTTCACTTCACAGGTTTGGCTGCTGATCGCAGTTTCCGTTTCTCCCCTCTTCCTCTTTCCGTGCGGGTGACTGCACGTGGCAGCGACCACTTCCAGTTTCTTTTTGAGTGGCGGGACTTGCATGAGTGACTGCAGAGTGAGCAAAACCACTTTCCAGTTTCTTTTTGAGTGGCGGACTTGCATGAGTGATTTGCAAGTGCATGCGACCACTTTCCATTTCTTTTTGATGGCCGGTACTTGCATGATTGCTGCAGAGTGAGCAAACCATCTTTCCAGTTTCTTTTGATGGCGGACTGCATGATGTGACTGCAGAGTGCAGCGAACCACTTTCCAGTTATTCTTTTTGAGTGGCGGGACTTGCATGATTGACTGCAGAGTGCACCGACCACTTTCCAGTTCTTTTTGAGTGGCGGGCTGCATGATTTACTGCAGAGTGCAGCGACCACTTTCCAGTTTCTTTGATGGCGGACTTGCATGATGTGACACATGAGTGCAGCGACCACTTTCCAGTTTCTTTTTGAGTGGCGGGACTTGCATGATGTGACACATGGTGCAGCGACCACTTTCCAGTTTCTTTTTGAGTGGCGGGACTTGCATGATGTGACAGCAGAGTGCAGCGACCA
>CM031611.1:79094049-79099654 GCA_018398815.1 Conus ventricosus
GAAGTTAACAGACCTGCTTCACATTCTTACCATTTTAAAAGATTCGTTTGAAATCAGTGTATTTCAGTCACTCGACCTGTACGGCGCCATATAGAAGGGGAAAAAAAAAGAAAAAAGTAGCAAACATGCATATAGAAACAACAACAACAACAACAACAAAAACCCGAAGGTGCGGTAGGACCCAGAGAAGTACTGTCCTCCAGTGGCGAACAAACCAGCTGGGAGCAATCCTGCACCACCCTAGTCTGCAAACATGCAGACAGAAATAGGCACTGAAGAAAACCAATGTGGTGGAGGGTCTCTGTGACAATGCGATTTGCCAGCCAGTCGGGTTGTGACTTGTCGAGTTTCGGGGACATTTTTTGCCGTGGACGTTTCATCGTGTGACACGCCTTAAAACGAAACAGCTTCAAAATCCTCATGCTCTGAATTGCTTGCTTCTGTGTGGAATGGGGGGTTTCGCCTGGGAACACTGGCGTGGGACTAACGCCATGAAGAACAGTCTGAAAATCTTCATTCTGAAATTCTTCATTCTGAAATTCTTCATTCTGAAAATCTTCCTGCTACACTCTGTCATGAGCATTCTGACTGCGTTATTATATTATTATTATTATATATTATTATATTATTATCATTGTTACTACGATTCTTATCATTACTATTATCATTATCATAATTACAACTATTATCATTATTATTCGTATCAGTATCATTTTTCTTTGTCTTAATGTTGTTATAAATTACATCATTATAACTATCATTGCTATCATTATAATCATTTTGTTATTTTGTTTATCATCATTATCAACATCATTACTATTATTATTATTATTATTATTATTATTATTATCAACAACATTATCATTACCATTATTATTATTATCATCATTATTACTATTACCGTCATTGTTATTGCTATTATTGTTGTTGTTGCTGATGCTGCTGTTGTCATTTTAAGGCAATACTGTTGGCAAATGAAGGCCGGGAAAATCAATAATAAAATAAAACAGTAACAATGGAACCATAGCGCATTTCCTTTTTTCATAAGGACGTACAAGCAGCAAACAACAACAACAACAACAAATCAAACAAACAAACAAATAAGCCTCTTTATTCTCACGATTGAACGAAAGGAAATGTCAAAGGGTTTCCACGTCTCTGGTCCGTGTTCACCGCCTGTCTCCTAAACATCCATCTACACTTTGACGCTAGCATACAGTTCTAAAGTTTCTGCCGTGTCTAGCCTTGATGACGTAACTGCAGGGGGTCACATGAGGGAGAACGCAGCACACAGGCGGGTGAACGCGTCACGTGCACGCATCAAGTCTCCCCATCCTGGCAGGGAGGGAAGAGCTTCTCTCTGCAGGTAGTTTCCGAGTGGACCCTGGAAGACACACCATTGTTAATAATAATTTAGGGTGTAGGATTACCGAATGTTACATTCCAAAACTAAAGTAAACTCACAACACAAGCTGCAAATGAAGGCTTGTTTAATACGTAAAAACAAAACAGATAAGAGAATTTTCGACGAAGACGTCTCTTTCAGAATAACAGATATAAACAAGCAAGAAATAACATCCCCCAGAAGGCTGCCATCAGGAGAAATATCATTAAATAGGCGTTACTTTGCATTTTATTTTCATGCTTTTTTAAAAATCACAACTGGCTCGTTCTCAGTAATGCTGCAGTATTCTGTCCAGGACGGGGGAAATCGTGATGGTATTGCTTAAGTGCACTAAGTTGATGTATTATTAGTCAGGCTTAACACACCAAGGTTATCTTTGCACTCATACACGCATATGCACACTCATGCGTCCACCAAACATTTACCTCTCTCTGGGAATGGGATGTCACGCATTCGTTTCTCTCCAAACACGACTGAGCACAAGAATTACAATTTCTATGCTACTTATAATCAAACATGAAAAATCCAATTACACAAAATGAACAAATCAGCACATGAAAGATCAATACTTCCTAATCCCGGGTTATAATAAAATGACTTCTTACCACTGGCCAGGTTTTCACACACACAACCACGCTTTCACACCACACCACAGTTCTTGAACAATTTCTTCAAGTCTTTCTTCAGCACGCTTGATGGTTGATGCCCTTGGTTGACTGGGTCCAGTTTCAGGAACTGGGTCTTCGTGGTCGTCTCTGGGATCGCAGTAGAACTCTTCTTCTTCGTCTCTTCACTCCACCTCTGTTCAATTTTCAGTTTGTCTGCTCACTCCACCTTCTGGCTTCAAACTTATTTCTTCTCTTCCAGCTGCCTTTAACGTCAAGACCTTTGCTGTCTCTTCTATCTCCAGATACACTTTCATCATCTGACCCTTTCTCGTCCAGCTCACTCCTCTCTCTCTCTGCTCTAACCTCTGACCTTCTCTCTCATCTATCCTGGGTATGAATCATTTCTCACGTTGTTCTACTCTCATTATATACGTGATGAAACAAAGGATTCCTTTTATCCTTATGTAGCTTTCTCAAACCTTATTCACAATACCATTCATCATTCTGTATTATCTCCACATTATCATCATTATCACACACTATACCGTATTATCTAATTTGTATTCAGCTTAACTTTCTGCGCTTAGCTCCCCTTTAAGGCATCGAAATCCAGCCGAATCGATTACTATAACACAGTAATATGGAACCATAGGCGCTATCTTTTCTAAACCCTCACAGCAACAAAAACAACAGACCAGCAACAAAAAACCAAAACAGTGTTCCCACAGAACACAACCGAATGAATCCAAGACTCCTGTCCTTTCACGCCTGTCTTACCACACAGAACATACAGCTGACTGGAGCATTTAGGCGCTCACATGGGAGCGGCCAGGCGGGGTTACATCCTTCCCAATTTCCCCACCGGCAGGTCGAAACTCTCCTAGGTGTTTGATGGTCCCTGGACACACACCTTGTTTTAATTACCGTTCGGTCCGTGTCCAAATAGTAACACAACCCTGAAATAATTGCCTTTATAGTACCAATAAGGTCTTTACCGAAATTTTTAAATAACGGACATAACGCCATTTTCCCCAAGGGGTCCATATTGGGCCTTATTGTTATTTAGTTTCAAACGGCTCGCTAGTAACGCATATTCGTTTGTACAGTGTTGCTTTGGCAAATAAGCTCATTTTGACTATTGTGCGCGTGTTGTATGCCAGATTTAAGATTATGTATTTTCTACTTCTGTGATAATCGGCAAGTAATCTGTGTGATTGCAATCTGCGTTTTGTTTGTTTATTTGTCCATCTGGGTAGTACTAGCATTTGTACCCGGATTTGCCTTGTCTCACTGCATTCCTCCTACACCCTTCTCCCTCCTCCCATTATAAAATTAGTGATTACGCAATTACCGCTTGAACAGCTCGTATCCTGTGTGTGTGTGTGCTTGTTGATGTGGAAAATGTGCTACATACTGATATCTGCGGGCTACAGATTGTTCTGAGCATTCGCAGCGAACAGGATGTTGCGCAGCGTGGGCGGAAAATTGTATATTCTGCCATGACAAAAAAAAAAGATAGCATGGTACTGGAAACAGAGCTAGAGTCATGAGTTCTTGGCCCCAGCCTTCCTGCTAATGTCGTGACTGGTAGCCGAGTAGTTTTACTCTTATCGAGTAAGACTCATTGTTCGAATTTGGACAGAGTTTATGCTGTAAAGTTCAAGTTTGACCTAAGACGGTGACGAAGATCACATATACCTATCTCCTAGCCGATGCGTGCAGTCATCTAGATGTGATGTTATTACGAAACTTCCCACAAAAAATGATGCCATTTCTATATAAGATTGGCTGTACAATATGCTTAGTGGTTGACAAATCAGTCTTCTTGGCTGCCATGTGGACCACGTTTCTTTGTTTGATCCTTTAAACCTACTTATTGTCTGTATTTAAACTCACATCTGGAAATAGCTAACATCATAACCTGTAGAGTGTTTGTTTACAAGTCATCACAAGTTATGTCGTCGGCCCCGTTTATCTGTTTAACTTATCTATTCCGTTTAAGAGAATTCGATGTCTGTGCTATCTTTGTCTACCTGGAAAATCACCCCGCGCATGACCGCAGGCATTGTTTGCATTGTTCGATTCTGCAGACAGATAAACCATTCAGAATCCCTCCAAACCTGAAAGAGTGTTTACCATGTTCCAGAGGTGGGCGTAAAGAAGAAATAGTCTTGTGCCGTTCGCATACAGGCCACTACTTTTACACGCATTCTTACCTTTTAAAAGATGAAGGAGCTCCGTGGTGCATTCCATGTCATGTACCACTCACAATTAAACATACTCTTTTAGAATGTTGGGACTTACATGATGTGAGACATAAACATTTTACAGCAGACTCCATAAAAACCTGGTTCTGAATTGTCCCACCTGATGTGATCTTTGAATTTCTGAAAGAGATTAACATTTTTCATCAGATCTAAGATTTTACGGAAGACAGATTTTTAGCTAAGTTTCCGGTGTGTTTTTAGAAGGTGTATTTTTAAGGGTTGTGCGACTGATTTTTTTTTTTTTTGATATGACTTGTGAGTTGACATCAATACGGTGACAGCCCTGATATGGCCCTTTGTGGTCGGCTGGGCTATAAGCAACATTACCTTACCTAACCTTTTTTGTGTCTACTTTGGTGACACTTGTCTGCGTGGACTGTTTTCTTTTTCCTTCCAAGATCACTTGGATGACGGTTGCTCGCATCCTTTTCGCTCATTTATCTCTACTGGTTCATGTCGTGTTTATTTCTTTATATGCTGGGAGCAAGAATGGTCGTTTGTATTTTCATGTGTTGTTCACGTGTACAATATTTAAACTGCTTTATCGCCCTTGTGGGCGTGTGTAGCTGTCCCTTGATCCTTCCTGTTGGGCCTTTCGAATGTACGTTGTGGGCATCGTGTATTCTGTTCGTCTGTCTGTTGTCACTTGGTCCGATTCTCTCTCTCTCTCTCTCTCTCTCCTCTCTCTCTCTCTCTCTTCTCTCTCTCTCTCTCTCTCTCTCTCTCTCTCTCTCGTGTGTGAAACCTCTCCGACACTTCAGTTTCCCCTATGTGTTGACTTCTTTGATGTTTCGGACCAAGGGTACCACGTCATCAGAGAAATTGCTTACAAAAAATTCCTGATATAGCATAGACCTTATATCAGATACATCGTTTTTTTTGGTTTAAAAAAAAAAAGAAAAGAAAGAAAAAACCCACAACCACCACTATTACCAAACCCAAGCTTCACCCCACCCCCTTCCTCAAAATGAGAACAACATCAAACAAACAAAACATTTCCCCCAAACCAGCAGTCGCAATATGTATTTAAAAAAAGAAGAAGAAAGAACCCAATTTCAATTAATCTGTCTCTTCTGGCTCTTCTTGGTGACGTCATGTTTGCCTAAACCCCTATGTACATATATAGTCTCCCCTCACCCCTACTTTTTGTTTTGTTTAATGCTCTATTATTGATGGGCTTGCACCCGTTTAAAATTGTCTATTTTTCTGTTGTTGTTGTTGTTCAAATACGTATAGGCCAGTTGCCCTCCTCCCCCCTCCCCTACCTCCCTTCCCAAGACACATTCATTATGATCATCATTACAATGAACACCATCATCACTGTT
>CM031611.1:79100938-79103438 GCA_018398815.1 Conus ventricosus
CACCCCCTCCACACACACACACACACACACACCACACACAAACCTATGGTGCTGTATGTTCCTTATCCAAGTCTGATACAACGTTCAGAAAATGCGTGGTCAGGCAACTGCCAATTCTTCTCAAATCTTTCTGCTGACGTTTACCAATGATTCCTCTAAGCCATCAGCTGTATAAAGTGACGCACTGTGCCTGGCACATGTGGTGGAGAACGTACTGAAACAGTAAATCAGATATTTGACCGCAGTCTGAAACAACCTGCATGCAATGATACCTCCTTGATGACATTGACGAAACCGGTAATCGTACGTACGTTGGAGCTTGGTGTTTTATTTTGAATGACTTTTGTTTTCTGCATGGCACCACGTTAAAAAAAAAAAACCAACAACAACAAACAAATAAACCCAAACCCCAAAAACTCTAAAAAACAAAACCAAAAAGAAAATCTGACGAGCAGACATGGCTGATCTGAACGCGCAGAAAAAGCCGATGATGTACAACTTCATCTCCTCGAACCTAAATTTCTAAGTGTACTCGTGATAAGTTCTGTCAACGAAAAGAACATCATCATGTTGTCTTCCTCTCTGAAGGAGAAAAAATGCGCCTACAAGTTATTGATCTGTTGAAAGGCAATGATCACAGTTACAGGTAGCATTTAAGACACAGCGCAAAGAAAAACCAAGGCGGAATATAGGTAGATATGAACACACGAAACACGGTGTGAAGTCACGTGGATTAAGTACGGTGTCAAACAACAAGTTAGTTTTCTACATTCATGCCCTATTCAATCGTTTTAAGCAAAATGCATGAAAAATGCACAAAACACTAGTCCCCAACTAGGAGTCAGAATGAGTCTGACCGTCGTTCAGACTGGGAATGAGAATGGGTCATTCTCAGGTTGACTGCTGTGCGAGCATTTTTTGTTTTGTGCCTCTCTTATGTCTGCTGTTTGTGACGCCTGGAGATATACTTGTCGAAAATGTACTTCTCTGTTTCGTATTGAATTTCAAATCTGCGTTATGTTTTACGTTATGTCAATGTTGATTTACTTTTCTCCTTTTCAGTAAAGCTGAGCTCTGTTTTATTTCTTTACGCTAAGATTTCTCTTGTAAATGTCTGGGTCCTTTGGGAACCGAATGAATTACGATCAGATTCTTGAATAATAAGGCAATGACGTAAAAAAAAAAACACAATATATACGTAACGACAAACACGTATTCGTCCGTTTACTTACATGCTTTCTTACGTCATTGCCTATACGTATTTATTTTTCATGTAATGTCATCAATCCTGAAGACGGTCTATGACCGAAATGCTTAAGATTTTTCTTCTGCGTTTTTTTTCTCTCCCAAGTCTTCTGAACATCCTCAAAATAGTTTGTATAATTGACAGACGATCGGTGGTCAAAATCATTTCTACGATCAGATTCCTTTACAAATGTACGGGGATTCATGCTGATGATTAATGTGTGTATACCACATAGCCAGGGAGTTCTGTTTTCTTCTTCTTCTTCTTCTTTTTTTTTTATAGCTGGCCTACCATTAAGTTCTGACGCATAAACTGAGCGGTCAGGAGGTACTGCTAAGGTCTGCTTTATTAAAAACCAGGGGATTGATAGGCATGAATGGGTGATGAGGGAAAAGGGGTTGATGAGTGTATATAGCTGGAAGGTAAAAGGCGTCACCTGGATGGACAGTGATAGGGGAGGAGAAGTGATGAACAGGGAGCTGGTGACGTCATAGCTGTCGTCATAGGTCACCACTGTGACATCACCGCCACTGGTTATTATCTCCAGCTACCCGCCTACCCCTGGTGGATCACAGAAATAAAGGAAGGCGTGAATATATAACTAATTAAAAAACAGATTCACTGAGGCATTCATGAAAGCATCCTGAACGCATACACAGCGCACGCAAAACATAAAAGCCAGTGATGTACACTTTACTTGTCAAACGACCTTTCAAATGTGAAAATGAAAAATTGGTAGTGTTTCATTCCATGAAGATTTTATCACATGTTCCTCAACACTACTACGTCAAGCCCATGAACAATAAAAAAGCCTGACGAAACTAGTCACAACTGTTCCTTCGCTAGAAAAGTTCAAATACGGTTTGATTTTTCATTGATTGTTCCATGCTGTTACGCAGTCGACATACGCTCTGATCAGGTCGAAGATTCGGTCCAAAATGGCTCAAAGACATACGGATCACACACACTGTGTGTGATCTGTAGTAAGAATCACTACGGAAGCTATCAGCACTGCAAAATCCGCACGCTGTGTCTGTGTGAGATCTGCGGTCAGAATCATGAGGGAAGTTATCGGTAATGAGAGCTGTGTGCGTTACGTTTCTGTGTGACCTGTGATCAGAATCATGTGCGAAGCGTTAGTCATAAGACCACTGCTTTGTGTCCGACTGTGACCCGTGGTCTATACTTCTATACTAGTGAGAAGCTATGTGCTCTGACAACTATACACTCGCTCTGTATAATTATAATATATGA
>CM031611.1:79105938-79108438 GCA_018398815.1 Conus ventricosus
CTTCTCTCTCTCTCTCTCTCTCTCGCACACCCACACCACACACACACACACACACCACACACACCACACACACACACACACCACACCACAGATCCCAAAAATACACACATAAACACACACACACATACACATACATCACAGCCACGCAACACGCAAACACACACCACAACACACACACACACACACAACACCACACACACACACACACACAAAAACACACCCCGCACCACGCACGCACCCCCCACGCACGCACGCACGCACGCACGCACACACACCCACACACCACACACATTGCCGGACGTCCATCGGGAAACGAGGGAAAAAAAAAAATTTTAAACGTCTCCTACACACGCGAAAGAAAATATCAACTAATACATCAAGGGGTTTTCAAAGGCAGATCAACCATCATCACCTTACCAAATTTAAAAAACCCAAATAAAATATCAGTTTGCTTAAAGGGAAAAAAGTAGGGGCTATTTTTTTTTGATACAAAAAAGCGTACGACAATAGGCACTTGATACTTATAAAGAAAATCCATTGGCTTATCGGGTTGCATGTAAATTTTTCAAGACTTTTCTAGCAGATGACAACAGAAAAAAAAGGAAAAAACACTTACCAAAATTAAAACCATTCATTGGGAATTCCACAGGACGAGTAGCACCAATATTTTTAAATATTTTAACCATGACCTACCTCATCGTGTCAATCATTGAAGGGGTTAAATATGCTATTTCTGCATAGGGAGAAAGGACTAGAACAAACCACTCCGTGAGATCGCTAAAATTACACTAAAAAATTGTATCAAGGAACTTGATAATATAAAGGGTTTTATGATTCAAAAGGGTTTAAAATTTGTCTCCAAGAAATCACATATGATCTTTTGACTCGGTTACATCGAAGAGATTTGCCTTCTTTCAGTCTAGAAGGCAGTTATCAATTATCCAGTCGGTTAATTTTTAGGAGAACCTTCAAAAAATTTGTCAAAAAAAGGCATTTAGAATACGTAAGATGAAACTAAAAAGGTCAAACTTCCTAAAAATTGCAGCAAACAACAGGGGGGGAAAAAGACATTTTCCACTTTACACTATAAAGCACTTTTCGTTCAAATTAACATATCCCCAAGAGTATTCTCTCTCCCCCCAAAATACCTTAAAAAAAGCAAAATAGACAGAAAACCCTAAAACTTCCCTTGGGGTTTCCAGTTTAACATTTTCATTAAAAAATATGCTGAAATTGGTTATTACCTTTTGAAAAAATGAAATTTGCATCACTAAATTTTCCCAAAGGGAGTACTCATTCCCAAATTAAAATTTATGATAAGTGTGCGAAAAATCAGACACGGATTTTCCCAAAAACAAAGTCGGTTTGCCTCTTTAGAAACAATAGGACTTTCACAATGACATTTTTCAAGGGGACAGGAATCAATAAGAAAGAAATCACTGTTACTGTTCACGCAGTCCCTAAATGGAAAATATCAGCCTTTTTGATACAATTATACAAATAAAGAAAAATTGGTCCCCCTTTACGCTTCTGTAAAACTCATATTTTTTTTGCACTACCCACCATCTAAAAATTTACACTGATGGCTCAAGCTAGTAATGACATGTTGGGGCGCATTTGTAATCCCAGCTTTTAAAAACAGAAAAGCACCCTTTGGAAAACATTTTTTCAAATTTTTCAGCAGAAATTATTTTCTTTTTTGATGGGGTTTTAATTTTCTGCTGATCTTCCTTTTAGTCTATTCAGTATTATTTTTCGTTTATTCTAAATCGTTTTAGACGCGCTACAGTCATATAATCTAAAAAAAGAGGTGAAATTTTTGCGAAATTTGTTACAATCCATTTTTTGCGCTGCGCGAAAAGTATCTCATTTTCTTGGGTTCCATCACATTGTAATTTTTTGTAAGAAAACGGCGGACAGAACCAAAAAGGGGGCAATGAACATTAAAAATTCGTATTTTAAAATTCCTTTCTTTTTCTGAAAGTTTTTCCCTTTAAAAACGAAAACTTTTTGGAATCATGTGAAAATTTTGGGGTTCATTTGTAAATTTACGAAAAAGGGAAAATTTTTTAAAGCAAAAATATACATTCCCTGGGAAAATCTGTGTAAAAAAACCCAACACTGTCACCCTGGTCTACAATTTGACGAATGCTCTCGTCAAATTCAACACAGGGAAATCGCTGCGGTGGGAAATAACACCGTCCATTTATTCTACAGTCCATTTGAAAACGGGGTTTTTTCCCCCTTTGATTGTGACAACGGTTTCAGATTTATTTTTAAGAATATTTTATTAACGATTTGCTTAGGGATTTGGGGAAAAGGTAAACGGAGCCCCGTTGGCTCATGATTTAATGTTTCAAATTTTTTGAGTTTTGTTTGTGAAAAAATTTCATTTTTGAAGGGAAATGGTAGGAATTCAGAGATAGAAGACGGGATTGGGGTTTTTTTTTCCGTTAATTTCAAGCATTGTGAAAAGACGTTAAAAAGGGAAAAACGAACG
>CM031611.1:79114790-79154790 GCA_018398815.1 Conus ventricosus
GTTCTGCCTTCATTTGATTTTTTTTCCTTCTTTTCTGCCTCATGGTGAATTGGTCCAGCAGGTTGTTTCTACATGATGGCGGCAGAAGAAGCTGAAATGGAAGTCTCCAAACAGTTCTTTGGCTATAGGAATGGCAGATGTCCAAACTCTGCGAATAAACAAACATTTTTTTTTTTGCAAGCAGAATTTTCTTTACGTCAAGCGGAATTGAATAGTAGAATGACGTTCATTTGAGCATGATAAACTCCGCCGAAGGCAGGATGGTTGCGACTCTATATATGCAGAGTGAAACTAGTCTGTCTGTGTAGTTGCAGGGAGTTTTTGTCCGATACAGAGTGAAACTAGTCTTTGTGCTGTGACAGGGCCTACTGGTCCTGTACACAGAACTGGTTTGTGTAGAAGCGGGTAGTTTTGTCCGATATACAGAGTGAAACTAGTCTGCCTTTGTGCTGTGACAGGGTGCATTTATCGTGTGTACAGGCTGAAACCAATCCATGTTTGTGCAGTGACAAGGAGTGTCTGTCCTTTATACAGAGTGAAACTAGTTCATGTCTGTGGCGACAGGGAGTTCTTTGGCTCATGCAGGAGAGAAGCTGCTGTCAATGTTTGGGTAGTATCAGGGAGCTTTGTTTGTCTTAAGGTAAGAAGATAAAGTCAAGCAAGGCTTTGTGTATACAGATACCCGCAACACTGGACTGGAAATTTGAGCATCCTCTACAGAGATGCATCCAATTATTGGATGAAACTCGACTATGTCGTTCCAGTTTTCTCTTTTGAGTCCACGGCACATCCTTCTATCCATCTGTCTGTCTTTCTGCATTTATGTATCTATATATAGAGAGAGAGAGAGAGGATAGACAGATAGACAGAAAGACAGACAGATAGATACAGAGAAACAAATATACAGATATATGGATGGATATAAAACACACACACACACACACACACACACACACACACACACACACACACACACACACACACACACACACTCTTACTTGAACTAGGACTGAAAAATCAACAAAACATATGTCTCTGATACAATACCAGCTAGCAATCTCCCAGCCTGCAACCTCTGGCACAACCATTGTGCCATAAATGTATTCAATACATTCATTTTGGTTTGAAAAAAGCTGAACTGACTGTTAAAAATTAATTACAACAAAAACTGCAATGAACTGTAACGATAAAGTTCAAAACCTTGCCCAGTTTGACACCCATCACATTTGTACAGTGATGAAGAGCTAAGTAATATCTCATCACAAAGATGAGGTTCAGAACCCATCCAAGCTAGAAACACACACACACACACACGCATGCGTGCACACACACACACTCATGCACACACACACACACACCCTCACTCACACACACACACACACGCTCACACACACACACACGCTCACACACACACACACACACATCTATAACCTAACGAACAGACAAGTAACAACTCACCACAGTGGTGATGCTCAAGAGCCAGCTCAACAGGATGGAGAGGACCACTTTGAGGAACATGGTCTTGTCATTCGTGCTGTCATAGATTTTCTCTGCCAGCTGTCTGGCTTCCCTGCTGAGCTGCTGTGTCCCATCCCTTCCTGCTTCATCTGAACATCCATGCATTTTAACAGTCATTCCACGTCACCGTTTCACTTGACTACATCATGCTGCCACTTCATCTGAACATCCATGCATTTTAACAGTCATTCCACGTCACCGTTTCACTTGACTACATCATGCTGCCACTTCATCTGAACATCCATGCATTTTAACAGTCATTCCACGTCACCGTTTCACTCGACTACATCATGCTGCCACTTCATCTGAACATCCATGCATTTTAACAGTCATTCCACGTCACCGTTTCACTTGACTACATCATGCTGCCACTTATTTCATATGTCTGTCACTTAATCTATGTCATCCTGTCAACTAATCAACCCATGTTAGGTGCCTGTGTCCATGTTACTCTGTCACCTATCTTACTCTGTCTCTGAATCCCAGTCATTCTATCACTTAATCTATGCAATGTTATCAGTTAGTCCATGTCACACTGATGCCACTGTCACCTAATCTGTGTCCTGTCACATTAAACTATTACGTTCTGTAATTTGGTTCACTTGTGTCTTTATTTCATTTACTTTCTATCTGTCCCTTACTTATCAACTTAATCACTTCATAGATGTATCCATGTAATTTCTCACTCGTTCGATACGTGCCATTCTATTATTTGGTAATCTATTATAACTTTCTCACTTAATCTACACCACTCTGTCCCTTCATCTAATCATTCTCTCTCTTGACCATGTCATTTTGTCACTAACTCCATGCGACTGTCACTAAATCCATATCACTCTGTCATTTCATCCACATCACTCTGTCACTTAGTCTGTATTTTGTTGTCACTTACTGCATGCTATCCTGCTTGCCACTCAATCCATGCCTTTATGTCATTAAACTCTCGTCACTCTGCCACTCATGTTTAGTGGCTGGTCCTACATGGAAATGCATTGTTGTGGTGGCAGGCCGGTTATGTTTGTAATCTGGAAACAAGAATGTTTCAACAGCCAATGGCGTTGATGTGGTGACAACTGACAGACTGCATGACAAAACAGCTGACTGATGCTGAACACTGGGAAAGTAAACAAGAAGACACAGTGAAACAGGAAGTTGACGATGTGATGGAATTATGAAGGACCACCGACGACTGCACAGAAAGACGTCCATGCCGTGGAACTGTGGGTAAAAGATGGCATGCCAAGGTATTCATAGAGTCAGAGAACTGAATCATGCGTGTGCTCTCTTGGTGGGGTATCCATCACACTGTAACTGTGTGAAGTGTGTGCTAAAATTTTCCCCCAAAGTCATGTTCTAAACAACCTGTGGGTTGGACTTGCTCCAAGAGGGTTAAATCACTGTTTTCCTATACTTAAGATATTCAGCTTCAAATATTAAACCCATCTTTTGGCGTCATATACTTTACCATGTCAGATCATAGCATTCAACGGCAGTTAGTCAGCTCTGCCAGGCCGAATTTTTTGTGGCTAATGCAGTAATAAGACCATCACGTGACGCCCACCCTACTTCCGGCAGGGAAGAAGCCGGTGTAAACTTCCTGTTCCTCATTTTCAACTTCGGCCTGCAGCTTAAGCAAGATGAGTCTTGTGCTCTGTCTCGCCTTTCTTCTGCCTTATGTAAAGATTGTGTGTTTGCTTCTTTACCTATTCAGTTTGTGGCTTGCGCTAAACCCTGGGTACACTTGCCGTGTGAGGCTTTGACTGGCGTGCTTTTTCTTCATTTCACGCCTGTATTGCTCTCGCGATTTTTACGATTGTCATATCGATCTCGCGTCTTGTCTTTCATCGTTATTCCAAAATCGGCACCCACGCCAAGTCAACATCGCTTCCCCTCACTGGGTTCGCATCCTCATCATTTATTGTTGTTTTGTACCTGCTCTCGGTCCTTGCGCGTTAGTGTTTTTCCCATCTATTGTTTTGGCTACAACAACTTTGAAGGAATACCATATGCTTGAGACACAGAGAATTCACAAACAGTAGCTGACAATGGATATTGATGTGATGCAGCCCAGCTGGCATGAATATCAATTATTTTGTAGATAAGCGCGCACACACACCTCTTTAATAATTTACAGTTGCAGTACACAGACACACTGACACCAAAATTACACACAAGGAAAGATGAAAGACAGACTATCACTAAAAGCACACATGTATGCAAGGGCAATATACAGCAAGTAAAGGAAAAAGATGCTGTGCATGTACAGGCGATGTGAAGCCAACTCACGGCGCTGACAGAAGGCAGGGAAGACCTGGCACAGCATGTCCTCTATCATTTCTATGGTGGCCACCCTGCTGTCGTCAAACAGACCGTCCCCCTCTCCGTCCCTTTCTGGCACAATCAGCTGCTCCGCCACCTGGTCCATCTGCAGCCACACACCACACAGCCTCAAAACACTTCTGCCCCAGTCCACGCCTGCTCACGGCACCGCTCATTGTGTATTGGCACCACCCCTCCACTTCTCGTTCCTTCATCACACTAACAAACGGCACAGACATCAGTGAACATAATCCTCATGTTGTCCTTTGACTCACAGTTTCATGAGACACAAGAGCACTTTCCATCAAATCCCAGTGCCTGCTTCACCTTCTTCAGCCCACTGCCCCTTCATACTGTGTTCCCCCCGATGAAGATGCTAAAGGTCACCCTCAAAAGTCAAAGAGATACACAGGTTTGTTTGTACCTGTAGGGTGCCAAGAGTGTAAGATTCTTTCACTTCACCATATAGACAGCCATTATCCATTTTTGGAGGACGGTTTCTCCTTTCCAGGATGGCAAAGATTAATGTGGTGTGAGCCTGTCCCTGACTGTTGGCCATCTCTTCATAGCTCTGCATCATTAAGCAACAGTCCAGGACTCCACTGAGTACAGCCTGTCCTGACCAGAGGACATCTCTTCATAGCTCTGCATCATTAAGCAACAGTCACAGGACTCCACTGAGTACATCCCATCCCTGACCAGAGGCCATCTCTTCATAGCTCTTCATCATTAGGCAACAGTCACAGGACTCCACTGACTACAGCCTGTCCCTGACTGTAGGCCATCTCTTCATAGCTCTTCACCATTAGGCAACGGTCACAGGACTCCACTGAGTACATCCCATCCCTGACTAGAGGCCATCTCTTCATAGCTCTTCATCATTAGGCAACAGTCACAGGACTCCACTGACTACAGCCTGTCCCTGACTGTAGGCCATCTCTTCATAGCTCTTCACCATTAGGCAACAGTCACAGGACTGCACTGACTACAGCCTGTCCCTGACTGTAGGCCATCTCTTCATAGCTCTTCATCATTAGGCAACAGTCACAGGACTTCACTGAGTACAGCCTGTCCTGACCAAAGGACATCTCTTCATAGCTCTTCACCATTAAGCAACGGTCACAGGACTCCACTGAGTACAGCCTGTCCCTGACCAGAGGCCATCTCTTCATAGCTCTTCATCATTAGGCAACAGTCACAGGACTCCACTGAGTACATCCCATCCCTGACTAGAGGCCATCTCTTCATAGCTCTTCATCATTAAGCAACAGTCACAGGACTCCACTGAGTACATCCTATCCCTGACTGTAGGCCATCTCTTCATAGCTCTTCATCATTAGGCAACAGTCACAGGACTCCACTGAGTACATCCCATCCCTGACTAGAGGCCATCTCTTCATAGCTCTTCATCATTAAGCAACAGTCACAGGATTCCACTGAGTACATCCCATCCCTGACTGGAGGCCATCTCTTCATAGCTCTTCATCATTAAGCAACAGTCACAGGACTCCACCGAGTACATCCCATCCCTGACTAGAGGCCATCTCTTCATAGCTCTTCATCATTAGGCAACAGTCACAGGACTCCACTGACTACAGCCTGTCCCTGACTGTAGGCCATCTCTTCATAGCTCTTCATCATTAAGCAATGGTCACAGGACTTCACTGAGTACAGCCTGTCCTGACCAGAGGACATCTCTTCATAGCTCTTCATCATTAAGCAACGGTCACAGGACTCCACTGATTACAGCCTATCCTGACAAGAGGCCATCTCTTCATCATTAAGCAACAGTCACAGGACTCCACTGAGTGCAGCCTATCCCTGACCAGAAGCATCTCTTCATAGCTCTGCATCATCAAACAACAGTGAGAGGACAGCAAAAGGGATCCAGTAAATTGACTTCAATCCATAAGAAGCTTCAAAACCATAAGAGGGAGGACTGTGAGACAGCACGGCATCATGAAACAACAGGTAGGTGCCACAGCTGTGGTCCTGGGAACCCACGTACGCGTTTCACACACTGAAAGGCGAGGATAGGACACAGCTTTATTAAGTCTTTCCCTCCCTTTGTCTAAACTTTCTGCCAGCAAATTGGCTCACTGCGGCCGGCAGCTGAAAAATTATCTGCTGACGAACACATTACCACAAGCTAGTCTGGCTGCTGCTCCCCATGGCCGGATGTCTCCTCAATGAGAAGCTCAATGTTCTTTGTCTGCGTTTTAAGGAAAACAACCACACTGAATACTTAGTATCGGGTCCCAGCTGATGAAAAGATTTAAGCTACCTTGTTGCAGAGATGACATCTTTGACCCAAACGGTCTGAAACCAAGGGCAACCATGTCTGCAACATTTTTCAAACAGAGCACATCTGGAATTCACTCGGGTTGGCAACATGTCAGACCTGCACAGGCATGTGATTACAGAGTTTTGCTCAGATTACATACTCTGCTGGATACCTTTTTTTCATATCCACTGAAAGTGAGACTGATATTTTCCCCCTTTTCTCCGATTTTGCTATTGCCACACTAACAAAACAAGTGTAAACAAGACTGTCTTCCCTTACGATTTGGTCACATTGGTGCTGATCAGCTAAAACATCAAACTTTTGTGTTTTGCCCTTTCTGCTGGGATGTAGCACTGAGCTACAATGTTTTCATACAGACACTGTAATTTCCAGGTAATAAAGCGTGCTGTTCTATAAACTGCATCCACCAGTTATTTTAAAAATCAAAAAGAGCAACACATAGACTGCAGCTGATCACTTTGCTCTAAGAAAATAGCAATGAAAACTGATAATGAAAGTGGCGAACACTAAGTGTGAACAAAGCTTTCATACTGCTGAGGTATGAATATCATGGAATCACAAGCAAACGGGAAAGGGCATTACATACTATGACAAAAAAAACAACAACGAATCAGCCATCGGATTCTTTTTCATCGCTCAGCAGCACTAAAACCACTGAAGAACTATTTTCAATGTCAGACATGAAAGGTTTCGAAAACTCTTTAATGACACTGGCTGTGTTGTCTGCAGACTTCCAGTACTTCTCCTTCTGTGTTTGTGCTCGCCGTGATTTCTCCACTGTCTGCAGCCAACTCTTCTGGTTTTCTTAAATTGGTAATAATCATGGACTGCTGCAATCTTCTGCAATAGGAAAATTTGCCATGTGATGTATACATCACCGTCGGATCATTCACCTGACCTTCTGCACATTTTTGTACAGTTGCCTTTAGCTGAGCTAGATCAGACCTTCAATCTGAAATCTGCGTCACAGGCTTGGCTTCTCAACTGTGGCATTTTTGCTAAATCCCGTGGTGGTGACAAGTCGCTAATGAAGCAAAAATTGTATTCAGCCCTTGATAAAAAACGCTCACTTCGCATGTCGCTCAAGCTTGAATCATTCTTTTCGTAAAAAGTGCTGAAAGCTGATCTCTGAAAACATTTTTAAGTTTTTCCCGATTTCTGAAAACATTTAAGTTTTTCTGATCAATTGCAGATCAGAAGATAACTCAATGGCAAGGTAAGAATAGAACTGAAAAAAATCCACAGACCACTGCCAGAATAGATGCTGGAGGGATTAGAGTTTGTGGGGGAAAGGAGCTTGAAAAGTACAGAAGACAACGTCAAACATAAAAGTAGCAAAATCAAGACTTCAGCAACACAGCTGCGTCTAAGTGCCACTGCTATGCACAGGCCATCACAGAGAATTGCATTTAAGCTTGTAGTCATCACCATTAAGTCCAATCACTATCAACTTGTTTTCAATCAGTTAGAAAAAAAAAGTTATCAACGTTTCACTTTGAGAACTTGCGACCGAAGTGAACAACATATATATGCAAGACATCAAGGCTGCCCTCCATGAACTCTCAAAACAGTCTGTCATTACGCTTCAGTGGATTCTCTCACTGTGGGATCATGGGCAACAACAAAGCTGATGCTCTATCCAAGGTAGGCAGCAAAATGGAGCAGTTCAGACACCCCGTGACCTACAGGGAGGCCAAGACCATCCTCCACAACCAGGGCTGCCTACCCCTTCCGCCACTTTCAGGGACATACTTTTTCAAAACCAGGGACACAGACTGATTTCCAGGGACACATGCAGCGGTAGCACATATCACAACCACATCAACATTAAAGTGAAAGCTTACCTTTATTTACACTATGTACAACTTCTTCTACCATGGCTTTTGGTTAATTCAGGTCCTGCACTGCAGGCTGAAGAGAACGGTAATAGGCACTCTTCACAATGAGCCGAGGAATGGGGTATTGTGAGGATGGTCAGCATCACTGTTGGGAGGTATTTAAAAGAAAGTTCTCCGTCTTCCTTCAGCTTGCTGATTTCTCTCCAGGTTTCATCCACCCTCTTGGTATCTGCAATGCACTGCCTAATGTCTGCACACTGATACCTTTTAAAACTCCAAGCGGATTTCAGTCTCTGTAGCATCAGGGTGTTTCAGTTTTGGGAAAAACCCGATTAAGAAAGTAGGCCACAGAAGGAAAAACTGGTGTCCCTTGCTTCCCTGGGATCTACTACCTCTGCATGCAGGAGGAGTTCATCTGACAGTGGCAGTTTCTTTAAAATATAGGAACAGCTGTCTTGTAGAACTCCTGGACACTGTTGTAGAACTCCTCTATTTTTTCTGGCCTCAAGTGGTTTTTCTCAGCATGAGCAATAAACACACTTGCCTCATCTCTATGATGGAAATCACTGTTCTGGCAATGTTGTATTTTGCCTTGAAGTTTTAACCTCTGTCACAGAAGTGAACATCATAGACGATGTGTTCACACCTAAGCATTAATGATTTAAAAAGCATGCAGGGTTTTTTTTCAAAACATGAATCTTTGGCTCCTCACCCTGTAGGGTTGTGTTGACTTCATAAAACACTTTGGTCACATCACCAGAAACATGCAGTAAGCTTGTGGTTGGAGACTGGAACTTTCTCTTCAGATCCCCAGACTTCGTCTTCAATCGATTCTGTGGCAGATTCCTCCTCAGCTTGAAAAATCATACAAGGCTCCCAGTTTTTCAATGAGTCTTGGAAGACACTTGCCAATGCTGAGCCACCTGGTGTTGACATGTTTCAGAATCTTGGATTCCCTCAAACTGTGTAGGACTTGCATGCATTTGAAGCTGCCTGACGCTTACTACTTTTGTCCAGGGAGTAGCAGACATCAAGAAGAAGTCGGCTCACATCCAGAGGCAAACAGTTTGCACCTGCAAACACACACACACACACACACACTCAGTAAAACAGAGAAAAAGAGAGATGGGGGAGGGAGAGCGGCATATAAAATACAAATAGTTACCTTTCAATACCAGAGAGAGAGAGAGAGAGAGTGAGCACACACACACACACACACACACACACACCACACACACACACACACACATTCAATAAAACCCGAAAGACATAGAAAAAGAGAGAGGAGAGAGAGAGAGAGAGAGGAGAGAGAGAGAGAGAGAGAGAGAGAGGAGAGGTGAGAGAGAGAGAGAGAGAGAGAGCGAGAGAGAGAGAGCAGGTTAAAAAATGATTAAAATGACCTTTCTCTGCAGAAATGTGGATGAGGTGGCACACACAGCCTGAGACGTACAAGTTCTTGTGCTCCTTTAGCATGCAGCCAAAGACCCCTTTGTCTCTCCCCACCATGACATTGGCATTGTCACATCCGAGGGCCAGACAGTTTTCCCATGGAATGCTGTGGACCTCAAACTCCTTCCTGATGAGGTCAAAAATCTTCACACCTGAAAACAGCCAAGACCCAAACCAAATTCAATACCCCAGAATATGAGAGAGACAGAGAGAGAGAGAGAGAGAGAGAGAGAGAGAGGTGAGAGAGAGAAGAGAGAGAGAGAGAAGAGACAGACAGACAGAGAGAGAGAGAGAGAGAGAGAGAGGAGAGAGAGAGAAGTTATGACTTAAAATTTGTGGCTCTTGTCTTCAGATGAAACACAAAATAAAAAATTACTATATTGCTACTACCACTGCTGCTACTTCAACTACCACCACTATCATGACCACTAATCATTAGGTTAATAATTCATTACATCTTATACAGCACATTTGTGCTAGAAAAAACAGAGTTGGGAATACATATGGTGTGTAATAATGTATGGTATGGTATAGTACCACCACTATCATGACCACTAATATTAGGTTAATAATTCATTACATCTTATATAGCGCATTTGTACCAGAGGAAACTGAGCTGGGAATATATGGAGTTTGATGAAAAACTTATATTGCTTAATATATATGGGGTAAAACACTACAACACACAGAGAGAGAGAGAGAGAGAGAGAGAGAGAGGAGAGAGAGAGAGAGAGAGTGAGAGAGAGAGAGAGACTGTACACACACCCATTTAGATTTATATGCCAAAAATGGCTAAATTAACACTGCAGACTGGCTAATCTTTCAGAAAACATTAATATGACAGCACACCCCAGCAGATGTACTTAAAACTTAGAAAATAATACATATTTATTGTAAGCACAAACATGTGCAAAAAGAAGTGTAAAAAAATAAACAAAATTTTAAGTGATGAAAAACGAAATAATGAGACAGCAGATAAACAGCTTAAACGTGTTTTCTTGTTGCTGTTGTTTTTAAAGTGAGCAATACTTTAGTTAAAACAACATATTATATATATATATATATATATATATATATATATAAAATATATATATATATATGCCTATAGCCTACCCTTTTTTTAAACTAAAGTATTGCTCACTTAAAAAATAAAAAAAAAATTAAAAAAACCTCAGTCCTAAACAAAACTGAAGAAAAGTTACTAACCTGTTGCTGATCCTTCAATCGCTGGCACAGCTAGTGCCTCCGATCGCACCTCCATAGTGTTTTGGATCAACAGTCCTCACAATCAGTGAAAAGTTTCTGTCCTCCTTTGTCATTGCTTCCATCTGTTGAAATTGTGAAAGGCTGTTTTTTCATTCTATCCCCGAGAGTAAGGGTAACTTGGGCAGCATTTTCTTTCAAAATCGCCGTGCCTTTGCTTCTAGCGCACTGAAATTTCTTTGCGATGTCCGAGTCAGGAAACATCAATTTAACTCCTTTGTTTAACTTGTCCAACGCGGCCATCGGCAAATTCAGTTCAGCTGCAAGGTCAACCATCAACGTTTCAGCTCTTATGACGTCAAAAGTTTCCTGACTGGTTGACGTCTGAGCACGTTGAAAGAATCCCCTAATGTTGCAAGATTTCTCGCTCTCACGAATTTTTGTGTTCTTCTTGTGCTTCTCAGTAGCGACGTGACGGGTTATTTCGTCCCTACCTCCAGATCCGATGGAGAACTCACACGCACAAATTTCACACGACGCGTATGTCTCGATCTTGCCACGCTTGATGAACGGCCAGGTTTCCGTATATTTCGACAGGAACGTCTGCTGACGTTTCTTCTTCTTGACAGTAGCCCCATTGTCGAGATCGCCATCGGCATTTTTTCGTTTTCCCTGTTTCGCGTCCATTTTTCTCGCTTTCAAAACTCGGGAAGACGGTGTATGCGCATGCGCACTGATCAGTTCGGCAATGTTCGGGTCTTTTCGACGGATTTGGTCGGGATGGCCACGACCAAAGTCGGTCAGTCGGTGATCGGCTAACGAACTCGACTTCGTTTTTTTTTTTTTTCTCCCGGATTTTTTTTTTCGCGGGACATCGAATAAAAAAGTGGATTCCAGGGACAGGCTGCATGATTTTATTATTTCGGGGGACAAATACGGATACTCCGGGACGGTAGGCAGCCCTGCACAACCAGTTTCAGTCCCAGTGGAAGAGAAGGCTGGGTGCAGAGAGTGGTGCTGACCCGGTCCACCAGCTTCAAAGGCACCAGCAGACAATCCTCTTCAGACTGAGGACCGGCCACTGCCACCTTAACCACTTGAAGATCACCTACACTGACCAGTGTCCATGCGGCACTGGACCCCAGACCCCTGAACATGTCCTCCTGTGCTGTCCTCCTCACGCAGCTCTACGACACAAACCTGGCCGGGGGGAGCGGAGTTACAGGCGCAGCTTTGGGGAGCCCGTTCTGACCTGGAGAAGACCGCGGGCTTCATCATGGCGGCCGGGCTACAAGTCTGACGCATCCAGCTTCAATGGAACGCACAGAGAGAGAGAGAGAGAACTTGCGACCAGAAAGAAATGGATGGACACAAATCAAAACAAGGAACACTTACGAAGTTAACACCTTTCCAGACTCACAAACTTTGTAAACTTATGGCAGTGTGCATGTCTTGGTCAAATAACACCTTTCCAGACTCACAAACTTTGTAAACTTATGGCAGTGTGCATGTCTTGGTCAAATAACACCTTTCCAGACTCACAAACTTTGTAAACTTATGGCAGTGTGCATGTCTTGGTCAAATAACACCTTTCCACACTCACAAACTTTGTAAACTTATGGCAGTGTGCATGTCTTGGTCAAATAACACCTTTCCAGACTCACAAACTTTGTAAACTTATGGCAGTGTGCATGTCTTGGTCAAATAACACCTTTCCACACTCACAAACTTTGTAAACTTATGGCAGTGTGCATGTCTTGGTCAAATAACACCTTTCCAGACTCACAAACTTTGTAAACTTATGGCAGTGTGCATGTCTTGGTCAAATAACACCTTTCCAGACTCACAAACTTTGTAAACTTATGGCAGTGTGCATGTCTTGGTCAAATAACACCTTTCCAGACTCACAAACTTTGTAAACTTATGGCAGTGTGCATGTCTTGGTCAAATAACACCTTTCCACACTCACAAACTTTGTAAACTTATGGCAGTGTGCATGTCTTGGTCAAATAACACCTTTCCACACTCACAAACTTTGTAAACTTATGGCAGTGTGCATGTCTTGGTCAAATAACACCTTTCCAGACTCACAAACTTTGTAAACTTATGGCAGTGTGCATGTCTTGGTCAAATAACACCTTTCCACACTCACAAACTTTGAAAACTTATGGCAGTGTGCATGTCTTGGTCAAATAACACCTTTCCAGACTCACAAACTTTGTAAACTTATGGCAGTGTGCATGTCTTGGTCAAATAACACCTTTCCACACTCACAAACTTTGTAAACTTATGGCAGTGTGCATGTCTTGGTCAAATAACACCTTTCCACACTCACAAACTTTGTAAATTTATGGCAGTGTGCATGTCTTGGTCAAATAACACCTTTCCAGACTCACAAACTTTGTAAACTTATGGCAGTGTGCATGTCTTGGTCAAATAACACCTTTCCAGACTCACAAACTTTGTAAACTTATGGCAGTGTGCATGTCTTGGTCAAATAACACCTTTCCACACTCACAAACTTTGTAAACTTATGGCAGTGTGCATGTCTTGGTCAAATAACACCTTTCCACACTCACAAACTTTGTAAACTTATGGCAGTGTGCATGTCTTGGTCAAATAACACCTTTCCACACTCACAAACTTTGTAAACTTATGGCAGTGTGCATGTCTTGGTCAAATAACACCTTTCCAGACTCACAAACTTTGTAAACTTATGGCAGTGTACATGTCTTGGTCAAATGACACCTTTCCACACTCCACAAACTTTGTTAAACTTATGGCAGTGTGCATGTCTTGGTCAAATAACACCTTTCCACACTCACAAACTTTGTAAACTTATGGCAGTGTGCATGTCTTGGTCAAATAACACCTTTCCACACTCACAAACTTTGTAAAACTTATGGCAGTGTACATGTCTTGGTCAAATAACACCTTTCCAGACTCACAAACTTTGTAAACTTATGGCAGTGTGCATGTCTTGGTCAAATAACACTTTCCAGACTCACAAACTTTGTAAACTTATGGCAGTGTGCATGTCTTGATCAAATAACACCTTTCCAGACTCACAAACTTTGTAAACTTATGGCAGTGTGCATGTCTTGGTCAAATAACACCTTTCCAGACTCACAAACTTTGTAAACTTATGGCAGTGTACATGTCTTGGTCAAATAATGCTGCTGAAACATGCAAAAGTAACACTATGCACTTGACACTTGTCATAACTCTGCTGCAAAATGTGAGATCAACTTTTATCACAAGTGTCAGTGACATACAGAGACACAACGTTACCATTTTCAGGCCGGTCTTAAGTGCTTCGGAGGTGACGAAAGCTCCCACTTTAACGCACATGATAGCTGGCAGACAGGTCAGCCATGTGCAGGTCTTCCCCACTTTAAAGGCACCTGACAACGCACAGAAAAAGCACTGAATGGACCAGGGGGTCTTTACTCACACCAAATGTGCAAGTCAAAGTCTTACCTGACCTCACATAAAGAAATCACTGTATTAATTACAGTCAAAAGAACTTCAAACTGGACATGCTAGAATCTCACTTGATAAGGCACAGAAAAACACTGTGTGGACAAAATAGTAAGTAAGGAAAAGCAAAGTGGGTATCTAGAATCTTACTTTATCATACACGGCCAAATTTCTGAAATTATTTTATCAGAGTAAAGTTCAAAACAAAGTGACTGAGGGCGGAAAATAAAACAAATTTTAGAAGGAGAAGGATCAGTTACAACCAAAGACACAGACAAACAAAGCACAAGATAAAACACAATGCATTTCGACCTCTGGGTCTTCTTCAGCAAAAACAAATAACATTTAGGACAGTAAAATGAAGAACGAGAAACCACTTATCTTCTCATATTCGGCGCAAAATCAAAATGCTAGTGCAAGTTCTATTAAGAACCTCAAAGTGACCTAGATCCTACCTCACGCACATTCACGGAACAAGCTAACAGATTTGTAAAAATACACACAACTGCACCTGCCTACCTCACAGCACACTTGAAAGTTGTAACTAAACAGAAAAAAAAAGAATAGTAGAAATATATAGAGCAATGCACTAAAAACCTTTTCTTTCTACATTTGTATGTGAACGTGCATATGTCTTTATTCCACGCGTATACTTCATTTTCTTCCATCAGTGCGAGCGCATGTGTGTGCACCAGCGCGCGTGTGTGTGTCTGTGTATTGTATGTGTGTGCAAGTGCAATAAAAAGAGATAGAGAGAGAAGAGAGACTGGCTATATGCGCTTGTGCATGCATGCATGCAATGCATGTGTGCGCCGTGTGTGAGCGTGTGTGGTGTGTAGTGTGTGTGTGAGTGTGTGTGTGTGTGTGTGTGTGTGAGAGTGTGTGTGTGTTTGTGTGTTTGTGTCACTGTCTGTCTGTGTCCCTTTCTGACTGACAGTCTGTGGATATGTTGTTAAATGTGTGTGTGGCTAATGTCTCATATTACACATACATTAACTGCCATACAAAAAGTCAGCTTGATATGAAACAACTTAGTTGGGACTAAAACAATAGCACTGCAGAAGAGATAGATCACACAGAAATCAGTCATAACTTTGAGGGACAAGCAGTGGGCCTACATTAGGTGCGCCCGTAGTCAAAAGCAATAAGTGTTTAACAATTCACACCGAACCAGAAGTGCTTGGCCACGCACAATCATAATTGCCGTTTTCCCCATTTTTTTAGTTTTGGTACCAACATTCACCCATAAATCTTCCAGAGTTGGACTCCTCTCCTCACACCCTATCCCCATTTTTTTTTTCCTCCCTTCACATGATGGCAACGACCAAGACACACCACTGCTTTCCCTTCAGGTACTTATTGAAATGCCACTGCCACAATGTAACATGCAGTGCCAAAATTGCACCAGGTCCATGAGCCAATCCAAATGTCCACAACTTCGCACTTGTACACAAAATGCTCTCCTACTGTCAAATCATGAGTGGTTTCATTTTTCAAAACAAGAGCATATTTAGGAACATGACCAATGACAAGCCAATGTTGAATGCAGAGAAGAACACAGAATCCTCCTGATCAGACCACCCCCATAAGGCTCCAACGCCATGCTGAACCACTGGCAGGTCCCGATCTTGACAAAATGGGCCAGTTGACTGTTGGCAGTCAGAGGGCGTTAAAACAGAAATATGTTAAAAAAATGTTGCTGGCTACTTATTTATTCAAGATAGCAACGACAAAAAAAGTCAGTGTAGCCCTAGGATAAGCTGGTCCCCCTAAGACTGATGAAAGCAAGTGTTGTGTACAGCCATGTGTGTGCTGTTTCAATCCTATGGATAAGCTGTCCTAAGGACTTATGAAAGCAAGTGATGTTCAGCCTTGTTGTGTGCTGTTTCTAGCCTATGGATAAAGCTGGTCCTAAGACGAGAAAGCACGTGTTGTGTACAGCCTTGTTGTGTGTCTGTTCTAGCCAATGGATAAGCTGGTCCAAAGACTAGGAAAGCAAGAGTTGTGTACAGCCTAGAAGTATCTGTATTCTAACCTATGGATAGCCTGGTCCTAAGACTATGAAAAGCAAGTGTAAGAAAAGAATAAGATAAAGTTGCTTATAGCCCTAGCCGACCGCAGAGGGCCCACATCAGGGCTGTCACCACGTTAAAAATCACTCACAAAGATTTCATTAAAAAAAAAAAAAAAAAAAAAAAAAAAAAAACTTTCACACATCTCGTTTAAAATGACATCGTCTACAAACGAACCAGAAACTTTGTTAAAAATCCTTCTCCGTAAAATCTCAAATCAGATGAAAAATGTTAATATCTCTCAAAACCCAGATCACGTCAGTCGGGGACATTCCCTGAACAGATTCTTCATGACTCCGCTGTAAAATGTTTGTCTCACATCGAGCAAGTCCCAACACACTAAAAAGAACATGTTTCATTGTGAGTGGTGCATGCCTTGGAATGCACCACGGAGCTTCCTTCACGCTTTAAAAGGTAAGAATGGGTAAAAAACGAATGGCCGTGTGCAGCCGGCACAGAACCGTTTCCTCTTACGACCACCCGACTTAGATGGGAGAAGTCTTTAAGGTTTGACGGATCTGAAAGAGTTTGTTAATCGTCTGAGTGTTCCAATCCTCCTGCCAGAGGTCTCTCACATAATCGAAAATATTTTAGTTCACATCTGAGCAGGGAAAAAGATTGGACAGTTTTTCTCTCTTGTGGCGTTCTGGCTAAACGATCAACCATTTCGTTTCCCGCCGAGTGCCAACATGCCATGAACCCAAGCAATAGTAATGATGTAACGGGGCGCCTTCACTTGCAAAAAAGTCAAAAAAAATAAAAGTTCTGGATGCAGAAGATGCGGACAGCTATGGCCTCCAAGCTGTCAGCGAATCCGACAGAACCGAAAGTCCCTCCTCGAAGAAAGGGTAATTATCTCCAAAGCCAGTACTAGAGCATAAGTTCAGCAGATATGACGAAGCATCTGAATGTATAAGTTCCAACAATATCAGAGAAGAGCCCAGGGCAGTAGGCTGCACAGGCCCCACCATCCTCAGACTTGGAACCGTCCAGTGACAACTATTTGATAGTATGGGGAATTTGAACAGAGCTCTGCAATACAAATCCTTGAACGCCAGAGAGCTGGTAACTCCTTATCGGAAAAAGCAGCAGATCCAAAACGAAACTCTGGTGTGAAAAAAGGTCAAGGAGGTTGATCCGGAACTTGGAAAAATCGAAACTACTCCCAGGTCACTACTGCATTCCGCACGTGAGGCTTGACATACGAAGCCCAAACGCGGAATACATTTCGGGTATTTCAAACATACTTTGGAACTGAGGTCCAAAACACATTCATAAGGCAGGATTCTGTGGATCTGGAGAACAGTCGGGATAAATAAAATTCAAAGGGACAGTTTCAAGCCTGGATTGGACAGTGAAGGTTCACCTGCCACTGCGTACAGTCTGTACACAGGGGTGGGTGCGTAACGCACCAAACAGAGACGCAGCCTTGATGGTGGATAGGTCCAAGAGTTGAAGGTAAGATGATTCTTGCGGAGCCGTACACAGACACAACCGTAGTCCATTAAGAACGGACCAGGGCTCATGTGAGGTTCAACAAAGATTTCTTAACAGCGCCCCAGTCGGTGTGTGCTACACCCGCAGAATATTCATTGCCTTTGGCAAGCAGTTTTGAGGTTTTTAATATGGCTGAGAAAGTTAAGTTTTTGGTCCAAAAATGACTCCCAGAAATTTTGGCCTCTTTAACATCTGGAATGGGAGAGATTCCCTACTTAGAAGTTCCGGATCTGGAAAAAACTGACGAAGTTATTGAAGTTAATACATGGGTTATTGTAGCAGAAAAAGTGAAACCTTTATCCTCCGCCCACGATGGATTTTATCTACCGCAAAGCTGGAAGCCTGCGCAGGACACTCCGGTACAGTCTTTCGCAGTTAGCGTAACAGCAAAATACCACCACAAACAAATGAAGCACAGTCTGACCCGCATGACAACTGATTTCACAAAGTTGTTGATTTTAATACTAAAGAGGCAGGAGACAGTATGGCTCCCCTGGGGAACACCCAACCTCCCTGCTCGAGGACATCAGAGAGAGTGTTGCCATCCCGGACGAAACTGTCCCCGTATCAGCCAAAAATTTATGAATAAAAAGAGGAAGATGACCTCGAAAACCCAGATCGGGATCATGAAGTATCCCCGACTTCCAGTGGTATCGTAGGCCTTCTCCAATGTTCAAAGAAAATTGCCACTGCTGCTGTCTGTTTAAAAAAGCCGATCTCTAAGTGTAGATACCCAACGAATTAACACCTGGTCACTGAACTACGATGTATTTTGCGGAAAACCACACTGTTCATTCGCCAAAAAGGCCATCGGTTTCGATTTTCCACATAGCCTAGCATTGACCATTTTTTCCATCAGTTTAACAGACACAGCTGGTCAAAGCTAAATGAACGGTAGTATAGATGGATTAAAAGATCTTTTCCCCCCAGGGGTTTGTGGGATGGGAAAAATGAGGGCTGTCCGCCAATGAGGGTGAAAATCAACCTGTAGTCCACACGAGTTGTATACCAGTAACAGGAATGTTCAGACCTTCTGCGGAAGAAGTTTCAATAGTTGATAATGTATGTCATCTTACTGGAGAGGAATCGCAGCAAGAGATAAGGCAGATTTCAGCTCGTTATTAATGTAAAAGGAAAGATTGTAGTCTTCCATGTTGTCGGATGAAGAAAGTTGCAGGTGATAAATTTCTTTTAGGGCATTGAGTTTTGACAAAGTGAACTGATAAATAGAAGAGGAGGAATACCTTTTCAATGGTGAAGCAAGCAGAAGAGCAACTTCTTTCTTCTCTGTTATTAAAGAATCTGAAAACTTGAGATGGTTCACAGTGGGACAGGTGTTCATCCCTTTGATTATTCTTAATGATGTTCCACACCTTATTATCTTAGAAGTATTTGATGTCAGCCAGAGCAGAAGCTTCTCCAGGACCGACGTTTAACTGAATTTAAAAGTGTGTCCTAGATATTACACTGGAGTTTTTTGATGGGCACGAGCGATGGACCCGAATGTCGTTGGTATACCTGACGCAGAGCCGTATTTCGAACTTTCGGAAATTTTGTTGGCAGTCTGAAACAAACCAGGTGTTTTTGGCATTTGTAGTTATCGGAAGACACTGGAAAACAAGCTTTAGCACACTGATCACAGTGTTAGATCAGTGATTCAGCTGGGTCCGGACTCTGAAAGACAGTCCTGGACCCTGGAATTCTATAGAAATAGTGGTTGCGAATAGATCCCATTTGCTTTTTTGTAATTTAGATGTTGAGAAACAGAGACGTGTTCATTATTACAGGTTGTAGAAGACAGGGGAAATGTCACTCTCCGTGCAGATCGTCATGGACAACCACTCATATTCCAGGACCAGCGCGGGGTCACCAACCGACAAATCTAAACACGAAAGTGAATCCAGTGGGAAGAGAGGAGGTAAGTTGCAGATCCGTCCATTCAGACAACACAAATCCAGTCCTGAAAGGACATCTTCAATCAGCAGACCTCTGGGTGACTACCGCACTACCCCATAAAGAGGATGTGACCTTGTTTTTTTTTGAGTTTTTTGTTTTTGTTTTTTTGTTCGTTAAAGTACACCCAACAGCAAAAAAGGTCGAGAAGTTTCCTCTCAGACTGGACAAGGTCCTGACGACAAACCGGGACAAAGGTGGAATATAAAGGGAACAGAGTGTCACAGTCTTGTGGAGAGTGACACTCCGCAGCTACAGCCAGACAGGGAGGTAAGACAAAGTACAGGACATATACAACAAAGTTTTGTGTCGGCGAAGGGCAACACCGCCGACAATCCCAACGTGGGTGGTTGTGCAGGTTTTGAAAAGTTATATAAAGCCAGAAAAGAGTAAAAGTTCTTCTGGCTTTGAATTTGGGTTTCCAGGAAGAGCCACGACGGAAGTTTATATAGATCCACCACAGAATGCTGCAGCACCTCAAAGTAGGAATTTAGTCCACGGAATTCCAATGGAATATTGTACTATCCATGGTGCAGAGTGGGCGAAAAGGAGAGAGATCAGTCAACTCCTCCATCCGCATCTGCGGCCAATGGAGTGACTTATTTTTTAGTTTCACTGAGCCGTGTGTTGGTCCTATGGTCACGCGTGGCAGACTTGCCCGCAGGTGCAAAGGCTGGATTTTGGAGATGGTGGAGGTCTGGATTTGGGGTGAAGGTGAGTTTGTCCTAAACTCCACCCGCCACACTGTGTGGAACTCCCTTGCCCCACGGCCACTGGACAGAGGGAGTTCGAGGTGCTGGTTTTTTATCGGCCCAGCCGCAGAAGTTGTAGACTGCTGGCAGTCCCTGATGGGTGGCGGATTTTTTGCCTCCACCAGGTCAGTCATCCTTAAGGATTGGAAGGTGGTGGACCCTGCTACCACCAAGACAGACAGATCTAACTTGCAATTTTTTTCGAAAACCTGACATCATCAGTCTGGCAGCAGACTGACCGAGTAGAAACTGTGGGAACTTCCTAACGAACAGCCGAAGCTAGGAAGACGCTGTCGGCGTCTGACTGCCCCCACACCCAGTTTCCGGGCTTCAAAAAAAAGAGAACATCTTTTTTGTTTTTGAACTCGTTGTATAGCAGATTCCTGATCCAAGAAGGAACAATTTCGGAAGATGAGGATGGTCGCCACCGCAGTAAGCAACTATGTGCCGGATCATGAACACGACGGCCAACAATGCATGGGTTGCCTTGCAGCAAATACACACACCTCCTGCCCTGAACAGCGTCCCTGACATGGCCAAACATCTGGCACCTGAACACCTCAACGGGACGCACAAATAACACAACCCGGACGTTCAGGATAGCCGACTTTGATGACCGCAGTGCACAGGGTTGCAGAATGTCCAGAAAGAGGGGTGTGAGGCCACTCATTCTGCACCCCTTCTTTAAACTGTCACCCTGCCACCTCCGTCACAACCTGGGACGCCAGCTCCGATATAATTATCTGTTCTGTCCCCCCCCCCCCCTCCGAGACACCAGATAAATCCCTGCATGCGAATCACGCCTTTTGATGAATTTAAATGTTTGTGGGGATTACTCTGAACTTCCCTGTCCACTAATTTTGATTGCCTTCAGCAGTGGTCAGAATTGTATCTGTGAATTAACACTCATAAGGAACGAGCCCATTTCGTAACCTCTTGATGGACCGAGGGTCACCGTGCCAAACCTTGCAAGCCCTTTTGTATGGCAAAGGGCTCAGAGCTGAAAGGGTCGTTCCTGCAATCCGACCCCCTCCCTCACGACAAGGAAGCCCAAAACCTGTCTCTGTCTCACTTCGAATCAGAATCCTACCTTGTTTGAACCATCCCCTGAAATAGGATACTGACATTCCTCTTCCTTTTGGGGGGAAATGTAATTGGAAAAAGCCATGTAAGAGAGAAGATTCATCTCTCCCATACCCACCCCCCTTGGAGTCCAACTAGGGTCCAGGGCCAAGAAACGCATGTCATGACACCCCATCCAAGGCTTCGGAGAGACATTAGACAAACAGAAGACAACTAACCCCATCCCCTCCTGAACAAGCTCAACTCCCGGGACAGAGAGCTGAGCACTGCAGGGGTGTCACATGCCAGCAGGGAACTGGCTTGTCTTACCCACCCCCAAGAAGGACGGAGCCGATTAGTACACTGCCGGGCCAAAAGTGAACTCCCTGTCTAGGAGAGGTCCGAGCCAAAGTGATGTGTTAGAGCACAGGCCTCCTCCACACTGGCCCTCATCAATCACCAGGACCTCATACCCCCTCCGACAACAGGTCCCAACCGACGGCCAACCACGGAGCGGAACAAAGGGACCACAGAGAGAAAAGGAGTGTGAAAAAAGAAGACTTGAAGGGGAGACGAGATAGAAAAGGGCCAAATAAGGGAGGCAGAACAACAAAGGAAAAGGAGAAAGGCGGGTTACTCTTAGTCAGGATCCTCACCCTTAGCCATCAGACATGGGAACCCAACCAGGGGCATCAACTCCTTACCACGTTACGCTAAGGCCAAACAGCATCTGCACCTCTCAGGCCTAGAAGCAGTATGAAAAAAACAGCCTATCTCAAGGTACTGATGCCCTCCGCCAGCAGAAGCCCTAAGGACACTGGATCCACGCAAACCCTCCGACCACGACAAGGTCGTACCCCCCGAGGGTAAGCAAGAGTAGTGTACACCTTTGTTGTATGCTGTTTCTAGCCTATGGATAAGCTGGTCCTAAGACATGAAAGCATGTGTAGTGTACCGCCTTGTATGTAATCTGTTTCTAGCCTATGGATAAGCTTGACCTAAGACTATGAAAGCAAGGTAGTGTACAGCCTTGTTGTAGCTGATTCTTGCGCCTATTGGAATAGCTGGCCAAAGACAATGAAAGCAAGTGTTTGAACAGCCTTGATGTAGCTGTTTCTAAGCCTATGGATACAGCAGGTCCTAAGACTATGAAAGCAAGTGTTGTGTACAGCCTTGTGGTAATGCTGTTTCTTAGCCAATGGATAAGCTGGACCTAAGACTATGAAAGCAAGTGTTGTGTACAGCCTTGTTGTATGCTGTTTCTAGCCTATGGATAAGCTGGTCCTAAGACTATGAAAGCAAGTGTTGTACGCCTTGTTGTATGCTGTTTTACCTATGGATAAGCTGGTCCTAAGACTATGAAAGCAAGTGTTTGTACAGCCTTGTTGTATGCTGTTCTAGCCTATGGATAAGCTGGTCCTAAGACTATGAAAGCAAGTGTTGTGTACAGCCTTGTTGTATGCTGTTTCTAGCCTATGGATAAGCTGGTCCTAAGACTATGAAAGCAAGTGTTGTGTACAGCCTTGTTGTGTGCTGTTTCTAGCCTATGGATAAGCTGGTCCTAAGACTATGAAAGCAAGTGTTGTGTACAGCCTTGTTGTATGCTGTTTCTAGCCTATGGATAAGCTGGTCCTAAGACTATGAAAGCAAGTGTTGTGTACAGCCTTGTTGTATGCCGTTTCTAGCCTATGGATAAGCTGGTCCTAAGACTATGAAAGCAAGTGTTGTGTACAGCCTTGTTGTATGCTGTTTCTAGCCTATGGATAAGCTGGTCCTAAGACTATGAAAGCAAGTGTTGTGTACAGCCTTGTTGTATGCTGTTTCAGACCAGAATGGAAATCTGCTGCATCGTCATCATTGTCATTCTCATCGATCAGCATTAAAAAGAAGAAAAAAAAAATCATACTCTGCAGCCTTTCATACTCTGCTCTCAGGGTGACCTCAGTTTTTATTTCTTCTCCACATCTATGCTCTTGGTGAGGTTCTGTCTGGGTCACCAGTATCGGCAAATTGATTGGGGACCGTCATTGGACAGATGCTGTGCAGCAATTCAGAGAAACGAGCTCAATCATGCTGGCCCCACAACTAAGCAATTATTGTCATCATTTGAAGGCTGAGGCTTAGGTGGTAGCCTGCATGTGTTGGATGAGAACAGGCACCACTGGACACCACCAAAATGACTTACAAGTAGCACTGGGTCTTCTCAGGTGGATTACCTCATTAAGACTTGACACTGATTGCTCCCTGTGGACTGCCAGTGCAGGGGCCATGGTGGGACAAGCCAGGCTGTAGCTGTCAATGAGGAATTGAGACGAGAGGTACAGGTGCAGTGATACTGAAGTGACAAGGATGATGAAGGAAGGAGGGGGAAAAAAGCTGTTCCCAAGTCAGAATCAGGAGCAGCCACCCTACCGAGGTTGAAAAGAGTGTAAGATAAGTGACAGAGCAGCTGGTTGTGAGAAGGAAGTGCTTATACAGAGTGATGGTTATCAGAGGGTCCGCATCGCTTGATCATAATGAAGCCAGCCTATATCTTTACAACTTTCACTCACTTCACACCCTTTGAATATCAGATGCACGAATTGCATTTTCCAGTCAGCATATTTTCTTAATGTTGACACCTGATGACCAAAACTATAGCTACTTCTCTAATTTTTCAGTCTGACTGCCTTTGGTTGTTGTTATTGTGTTCCTTCTCACCTCATGATCATAAAACGCCTTTTGAGGTTATGGAGGAGCTGAAGCAAACCAGTCTCTCATTAGCTATCAAATGTCTATACAAACAAGCAGATCTGTATGAATATATATATATATATATATATATAATATATATATATATATATATATATATATATGTCACCCTTCTGTTTCATTTTTTTGTACCCATCCTGCAGAGCTTCTTTTACATAAACGTAAACAGCGGTGTGACGATCAGCAAGCAGAACAAAGACTGCTGAAAATGAAACAGTTGGCAGGTCTACACATGACGCACACACAAACTTACATTAACAAACAAAGAGGAAAAAAATATGAAAGCATACACAGACACACACCTCATACCTATCAATCGTACAATGCGATTCTGATCCTAACATTTCTTTTGTCTAGTCTACATGTGGCATCAGTTTGAATTTAAACATCAAGAGCAAACACACCAGCTGTACATCTGAAGACCAAAGCCCAAACTGCTCAAGTTCTAGATCAATTTACTTCAATGAGGGAAAAAAAAAATATATATATATATATATATACATGGGTGAAACCTATGAAACTTGATTTGACTGAAATTAGGCCGGGGTCCAGGGGCCGCCTAGGCCCCGCGGGGTACAGGGGCAGCGTCGCCCCCCTGGCGAAATTGATTTTTAAAATTTTTTAGGCCAATTTCGTTGGCTCTCCTGCACCAGAAAAAGCTTAATAACATGATTTCTGCAGTAAAAGCTTAACTGTAACATGCTTTTGTGAGTTACTGTTAGACTTTATGTTCCATTAATTCATTTAAATGAATACAAATAATATTCATGGCTTATTGTACAAGCTCAGGAAAGTTAAAGTCTAAAAGTGTAGAAATAAACCAGAATATAAAAACTCAAAAAGGGAAATTTTTCTCACCCAATCTGAACTGATCAAAACATTCCAAAAATCAACAAAATTTCTCCCACAAATTGTTTAAAATGGTCACTTTACTATTTGAATCAGACTGTGTGTAAAAAGAATATACATGCTCACACATTTGAGATGCACAATGAGGAACCAAAGTAGCCTTATTTTTTGCCAGCACCATTTGTCTTTAAGTCCAAAGAATCACACCATTTTAAATAAGGAGAAATCAAAGTTGACATGTTGTCAGCACATTTTGTCTTTCCTAGCAACCACACCACATATAGAAAATGGATGAACAAAGGTGGCCTTCTTATCTTGTCAGTTCCTCTTGTCCTCACTGTCAAAAAGCCAACATATACATGAAGTATAATTCATCCTTTCAATCATTAAAGCCACCATATACATGAAGTATAATTCATCCTTTCAATCATTTTCAGAATTGTCCATCAATAAAGTGCAAAGCTGTCATCCACATTTCTATCATTTTCCATGGTGTCAAACAAAAGCAAGGACAAGTCATTATGATTCCTGTTGATTTTGATTAAACAGTCATATATTAATGAAATTCTCTTGCCCTGTCAAACAATGAGTAGTAAAGAAAACTATAAAAAAAAAAAAAAAAAAAAAAAGAAAGGAAAGATGAAGAAGAAAAAAAAAGTCTTTCAGTCCAGTAGTGGGCACTTGAAAAACTGCCTGATGTGTGCAGCACCAGCTTTTCGTTTTCTACTGGAGCCAGGTACTGGAGACAATGGAGCAGCTGAAGAAGCAGACTGAACATGACGGGGCACAGATGGACATACAGATGTAGAAATGTTGACAGGTGGGGCTGCAGCTGGAAATAGGCTAGACGTGGAGGAGACAGTAGCGACATTTTTTTTTTGGCTGCTTGTGATAAATATTCCGAGGTGGGAATTGGTGAAATTAAAAAAAAAAAAAAGTAAAGTGTAGGGAGGATTCAGGTCATTTCTGTTTTTCCACCTTTTCTTTTCCTAAAAAAGTATCATAACAAACATGTTTTTTTTTAAGGAAAGGAACTAAAAAAATTAATAAATAAACAAACAAAATGAAAACTGACAACAAAAAACCCCCACTCACAATAATAAAATTCTAAGAATCCCATCACCCCCCACCCACCACCTGAAAGTATTATAAAAAAAAAGAAGGAAATTTACTCTTTAAAAAAATCCAAACAATAACAAATTGGAAAATTTTCCACCCCTGATATACATTAAATTACTCCCACCCCACCAAAAATATCAACTATAAGTATAATTAGCCCCCCCCATCAACTTTTTAAATTTGATTCTAATTACTTTAGCAAAGAATACAAAAATGTTAACTCGCCTTCATTTTTTCTTATGCTCTGGGTGATCAGCATGGCTTCGAAGTTCCTTTTTTCCGTTCGCTCCGTAACTGATCGTTTTTTGAACAAACGATACAGAAACACGTGCCGGCCACATTTATTTTCTTGCACCACTTGCAATATTCATTGCCGTCGTCATCAGTTTCGTTTAGGGCCCTTGTCATCTCCATTTGTTTTTAATTTGGCCCTCGATGCATGCTACTGGATCTCCTTCTTTCAAAAAAGCCATGACTACTTAATTTCTGGAGCACCGTGCAAACTTTCGTTGTCAGTCAGACGCGCCAATGTTAGCCTGTGAAGATGCCGGAAACACAAACAGCTACTTCCGGTATGAGATGGAAAACTTGGATCGAATTCAAAATCGGAACCGATAAATCGGGTTTTTTTTTGTTTTGTTTTTTTTATTTTTAATTGACGGAAGTTCCGTCAAGACTGAAAGTCATTTTGACGGATTTCGTCCATAGACGGAAAAGTTTCACCCATGATATATATATATACAGTCTGAGTGCTATCCATCCAGGAAAAACGAAGATTTACAACACAGATCCAGTCTGAGAGCTATCTATCCATTACCTTGTCCTATCTTGAAAGCTGTTTTGCCCACAGACCAGGCCGTCCTGACACAGAGGTTGTTCTTGACCGGACGGGTGACAGGTTCCACATACACCCACAGATCTTGACACTTGTCATGACAGTGCTGAATCACCTGGAACGCAGACTAGAGCAAATGCATGATGCAGGTGTGACCCAGTTACACCACAGTCTTACCTTACGCCACAGTTTAAACGTATGATGTGGAATGTGTCAGTCACCTCCACTATTGTCTTACCTTACAGAAGAGTTCAAATTGCATAATGTAGGTGTCATCTAATTACACCACAGTCTTACCTTAAACAACAGATCAAACGTAAGATGCAGGTGTCATCTAATTACACCTTACTTGCTAAGTGAGGTGACTGCAGACTGAAATCTAAACAAGTTTAAACACTTTATGATGACTCTACCAAACAACGTGGACAAACGACTCACAAGCCAATACAAGACACTTTTCGACTTCTTAGGTCTTCTTCAGGCAGGATAAGATAAGATAAGATAATGTTGCTTATAGCCCAGCCGACCGCAAAGGGCCACATCAGGGCTGTTCAGGCAGGATAAACAACACTCAGGACAACAAAAATGAAGAACAAGCAATCACTTATCTAATCTTTGTTGAATACAGCGCAAGAAGTACCAAAATTTGTGGGTGTATGTGTTCTTCATGTGTTGTGAATTTTTTTTCTTCTTCTTCTTTGTTTTGCTAGACATCTTGACAAAGTAAGTGACTGCTCGTTCTTCATTTTCATTGTCCTGAGTGTTGTTTATCTTGCCTGAAGAAGACCCAAGAGGTCGAAACATGTCATCTTTTGTCCTACGATTCATTTGTCCATGCTGTTTGGCAGAGTCATTATAATTTTATTATAGTTTCAAAAATTTAATTGTACCTGAGTCTTACCTTACACCACAGATCAAATGTATGATGCAGGCATCATCCTATTACAGCTAGTTCTTATCTCACATCGCAGATTAAATGTAAGATCAAGGTGTCACCTACTTACAGTTCCACCAGTCTTTATCTTCCACCACAGATCAAATACACATATGTATGTAAGATGTAGGTGTCACCTATTTACAGTCACACCAGTCTCATCTCACACCACAGATCAAATGCATGATGTAGGTGTCACCTACTTACAGTTACACCAGTCTTATCTCACACCACAGATCAAATGTATGATGCAGACCTGTGTCACCTAACTACCCCAGTTCTTACCTCACACACAGTCTATCCAACGTAGGATGTAGACCTGTGTCGGCTAATCACACCACTCACTCACCTCATGAGGCGCCCCCCTCAGCTGTGGGAACACAGTTTCCAGGCTGTCCACACATACGCAGCAATAGCGGTTCATTCTGTCAACTGAAAACACACATTGCAACATCACTGACTCAATGACTGCCTCATCCAGCAATCGCGGTTCATTCTGTCAACTGAAAACACACATTGCAACATCACTGACTCAATGACTGCCTCATCCAGCAATAGCGGTTCATTTTGTCAACTGAAAACACACATTGCAACATCACTGACTGATACAGCAAAGATCATTTGTCGAGTCCAAAAACAGGAAAGCATCACTGACTCAATGACTGCCTCATCCAGCAATAGCGGTTCATTTTGTCAACTGAAAACACACATTGCAACATCACTGACTGATGCAGCAAAGATCATTTGTCGAGTCCAAAAACAGCTGAAAGCATCACTGACTCAATGACTGCCTCATCCAGCAGTAGCGGTTCATTCTGTCAACTGAACACACAACACAGCATCAGTGACAGCTCCATGCAGCAAATGTGATTCATTTTGAAAACCAAACACAGCGCAGCAGCACTGATGGACTCAAAATCCTATCTCTTCCTTAAAGTGAAATGTATTATTTTTTAGCGATATAATTATAAATATATTTTGTATCATACAGGTCCACCTGTATTGGTACTAACGCAAATAATGTTCATTCAATCACTGTCACAGCTGTATACCTCTCCTGAATTATGTCCTACAATAGATTTGTTACTAAAATCCAGTTTCTGTTCTTACACGGCACTGTCTCCCTGTTCATACACACACTCTAATATTAACATAGTAATACTTGAAGATCATTTAAATCTGAATGCATCTCTCTCTCTCTACTCTCACACCAGTGATACTTTAGGAACACTCCCACTCTTACTAGTACCACTATATATTTGAAGTAAAACTTCCATAATGTAGCATCCTTGATAACTATCCCATACTAACTTTCTATTTAAAAAAAATTACACACCCAGACCAATGATAGTGCAATTTCCATTACCTCGGCTGTGACATTTTGATGACGGCCCAACACAAATGACAGCGTACCCCTGACGGTAATAGTACTAATTCCCTCCAATAGTAATGTACTTCACATCTATAGAAATACCAGGGAAATTTCCGCAGGTAGTCTTCTCAAAAGCGAACACTGAAAACAACATGAAATAAGGAAAAGCTAGACTTCACAGTACTCTCCCTATCCCCCCTTCTTCTACCTTCACCATATCTCATGATCATCTCCCCTTACAAAAGATCTTGTTTTCATCAGGTCAGTATATAATATCATAACTTTCAATTCTTTGACAAAACACAGACATAGAGACTGTGAGTAACAAATGTAACCCAATTCTCACAGTCACACTGAGCTTAAAAGCTTTGCCCTGGGCAATGAACAATAAACTCAAAACTAAAACTATCAACCTATTCTTTCAATAGCAACTGTTGTATGTATGCAGTTCTGAGAGACTCAGAGAGCCTGAGCACTTACAGCGAGATTGGAACCTCCTGTACATGCAGGGCCCAGCAAGCGCCACAGCCAGGTGCACTGCAAATTCCGATACATCCAAGAAAGAACCAAACAGCAGATGGAGTACTTCACATCCTTGTACTTGCCCCACACCACGTCTAAGGCATGCACCACCACTGGTATCTCAGACAACTTGCGGAAAATGTGTTCCTCTGCCTCCTCTTCCTCAGTCTCCATACTACTGTCCTCACCATCACCATCCTGAATGTCATCGTCTTCAGCATCAGCATCCAAGTTCTGCTCGTTTCTCTGCAAAATGAAAACATCAGCACCCAACATTGGAATGTCAGCTTCTTCAATTTGAATATCACGGCGAATATCTGCATGTTCTGCAGATTGCACATCTCTTTCAGGCTGAATGTCACGGCGAACACCTGCATCTGCAGCTTGTACATCTCCTTCAGTCTGAGTGTCCTGAACACCTGCATCTGCAGCTTTCGCATCTCCTTCAGTCTGAATGTCAGGGTAAACGTCTGCATCTGCTGCTTTCATATCTCCTTCAGTCTGAATGTCACGGCGAACACCTGCATCTGCAGCTTGTACATCTTCAGTCTGAGTGTCCTGAACACCTGCATCTGCAGCTTTCGCATCTCCTTGAGTCTGAGTGTCCTGAACACCTGCATCTACAGCTTTCGCATCTCCTTCAGTCTGAATGTCACGGTAAACGTCTGCATCTGCTGCTTTCACATCTTCAGTCTGAATGTCACGGTAAACGTCTGCATCTGCTGTTTTCACATCTCCTTCAGTCTGAATGTCACAGTGAACACCTGCATCTGCAGCTTGCACATCTTCAGTCTGAGTGTCCTGAACACCTGCATCTGGAACTTGCACATCTCCTTCAGTCTGAGTATCCTGAACACCCCCAGCTGCCTGCACATTCTCTGTCTCTTCACCGTCTCCTGTCTCAACAGCGCCCTGATCAACATCTACGGACTTGGTTACGTCCTCAGTCTTGACAGTGTCCTGACGTTCCTCTCCTGTCTGCTTGACCGTCTCTTCACCCTGAATCAGGTCTGGAGCATCATCTCCAGCCTCCACAGCTTCCTCTTCCCTCTTGATGTCATCCCCTCTATCCAACACTTCCTGCTGCTCGTCTCCCAGGGCCGCCACTTGGGACGTCACTTCTTTTCATTGTCAAATTCTTGTTCTTGATCCATTTTTTTGTTAAATGAGATCTGCACCTAGAAAAAAAACATGTAGTGATCAATACACATAAATGCCATCCATCCAAATAAGTTTGGCCAAATATCACATTTGAAAAAAAAAAAAAGTACCAATGACCATGCAGCTAGCCCTGAAACGGAGTTCAGGTTATCTTCGCTATCCAGTTTATGTCAGTCTCTGTGGATCACCCAAAAATTCAGCACATGTTACCTTTACTTTGGTCAGTCTGTGTGAAGCAAGTTCCCAAATTTGAGTGATTAGCTTAAAACTAATTTGAATCAAGCACTGGGCTACCATGGGCGACAAGCTGGCCACAGCACCTGCAGTGGACTGATTTATATATGTGCTTTTCAGCTGTGTGTTATTTCCATCCCTTGAAACACCAGGGGAGGCAGCCGTTACACATTTTTGCCACACACATGCACACAATCAATGTCTAGTTTATAAGACAGAAATACACAGGCAGGGAAAGGACAGGAGAAAAGATTTACTCAGGACAGGGATGGAACAAGTTTGACACTGGGTGAAATAGGCGTTCAGTCAAAAGTGGCAAGGAAAGAGGAAGATCTCTCTCTTTATAACGAGCAAGATGGAAGGGAAAGGTAGGGCAAGGGCAAGGCAAGGGTGTGTGCGTGTGTATATATAATTGTGTGCGTGTGTCTGCTTTAGTGCTTATGTGTGTGCACCAGCACATTCATGAGTGCATGTGCACATGTATGCGAGCATGCATTTGTGAGTAAGAGGGAATAAGTGTAGAGCTCTGTGTGTGTGTGTGTGTGGTGTGTGTGTGTGTGTGTGTGTGTGTGTGTTGTGTGTGTGTATGCTGGGGATGATGGGAGGAGAGGATAACAGAGGGTGCACAGTACATTTTTCTGAAGTCTGTTAATGTAGTGTTAATAATCTTAACCAAGAACCACCAGGGCAAAGTGGACACATAATATAACACTCACAGTATTCATGGTAAAGGTCAAGCTGAGCACTGGTTACAACAGGCTTTAAAAGGTTTCATTTCTTTGGGGTGGATAGGTGGGGATGGGGGGGGGGTCATTTCTATCAACAATACCATGGAGAGCTGTGGGGTGGAAGTGGTACCCTCTGGTAGGCTACATTTGTTTGTTGTTGTTTGTTTATTAAACCGACTGCATTCTAACACCACTGCAGCATAACATCCTTTACTGGATTCTGTTGATTCAGTATTAATGTTGTCAGTGAATCCGTATATATCTTCTCAAGTTGAAGTTCTGATTCACTCATTCAGGAGGTTGTGGCTGACTTTGCCAAACTCCTTGGACTCATTTCAAGACCATCACCAAGCCAGTGATAATGAAGGCAGTGTGTAGAATCAGTGCACAAAACTCACCAAAAGACAGATTTTTTTCAAACAAAACTAGTAGCCTGATGAGAGCAATTAAACGTCTGTGACACAAACATGAAAGGCCACTTGCCAGTCACCAACATCTGGTTTACATCAACAAATACAACCAGCCGCCAAAATTTTTGTCAGTATTTCATCATTTAAATAAGTTAAATACCAGAAATTATTGTACACATGATGTTCTCTTATACCTTCCCTCGAGCTATTCTGTGAGCTTATCTAGAAAGCCAAACAATTCTTTCATTTCCACAATCTAAAAATCGAAATTGTTTCAGTTCGTTTAAGCTCTTTTTTTTTCTGTTCAATTTTTGCTTTTTTGGCACAGCATTTCACGACAAAGTGAGTCAGTGAAGCAGTGTGAACAAAATCATGGCATGCTATGCAAGCATAGCACTTGGTGGCTGGAGATGCAGTAAGGCTGTCGCTTTGATTTATGATGCTCTGGTTGCTGGTTGGCAGTCCATCTGCCTGTTGACCACTTCATGCTCCATCACTTCACAACAGACATGCAAGCGAAATATGCCTGTAATCCTCTGCTCGGTACCATTGCTTGATGATCTTTCCCATTATCTATCATTTTTTCCTCCCACACACTATTCACCTGCCCCTCTCCGTTTCACGCTACCTGCCTTTATCCACTTTTTTTTTCTTTTTTTTTTAAATGATAACATTCTAACAAGTTAAAAAATATATAATTAGATGTCTACATTACAATCATCTAGATATGCGTGATAAGACATTAAACAGAAATCTGTCCCTTCCGACTACTTCTTGATGACAAAACTTAAAAGTCACAATGGCCATTCTCCAATCTTGTGGGACTATACCATGTTGAGACAAGTGGTGCAGGTGGAAGAGGAGTGGTTACCCAAGAATCATAACACCAAGTGTGATTTTATTACCTAAATTATTTTACATTGCAGTTACAAACTATTAACTTGTACAGTCCATTTTGGAACATAAAACACACGTACATGTTTTCTCTTTTATCATAGCAGATCTGCTAGTGCAATCTTTTTTTTTAGTGTCATTAATGCTACAAATTTATTGCACTTTTTAACTGACAGACACACATTCAGTCTATGCAGTCCTCCATTCCAAAGTGTATAATTTAAATTATCACATCATTGTACTATTCACAATCCAGTTGGCTTTCTCATGAACTGGGATAAATTCCAAGAGAAGATAATCTACTGATGGCTGCAGGGGTGGCTCTTTCCGTCCACAGATTATCTTCTCTTGGGTGTGCCAGTTCATGAGGAAGCCAAAGTTTTCAACTTCAACGTCGGCGCAGTTTTTAACTTCTAAATCCGTCCATGACCATTTGATTTCCTATAACCTTGGTCAGCTGCATGGTAATGCCTATTAATAGCACACATAAAAACTAGTTCTTCGTTTCGACTGTCTCCACAACCGACCAAAATGACTCACTAATTCCACTGGGGGTAATCTTGTAGTTTAGCGTACTAAACTCAGGGCCGTTCAAATGAAAACATAGAGGGTGTTGTGATCAGCAGTCAAAATGGCGTGCAGTTCGGGAATACTACTTACCGTGCATTTCTCGCAGTTTCGTGGCAAAAGGAGTGGTGTTAGAGCTTAGCTGAGGGTTGCATTCGACTCAGCGCATCGAGGTTAGTGTAAAACACCCTCTATGTTTTCATTTGAACGGCCCCTGAGTTTAGTACGCTACACTACAAGATTACCAAACGGCCTATATATATCTCCTCTAGCTCTTCCGAAACCCAGTGCAACACTGGCCGATTTTGTTTGAACCAGTTTAGGCAGAAAACCAAGCCAGGAGTGCGTGTGCTGACGTCGGACATCAACAATCGCAGAACATGAATGATCGACCACAAATGCGATCCAAAGTTTCATAAAAATCATCACTGAAGTTTTGCTCCATCTACTTCCTGGGCTTTACAGCTGTGGTCATACTTACGTTTCCCACGCTCAGAAACTTTAGAAAACTTCTTATTGCTGTATACGATCAGTAACAACCGTGTCAGTGGGTCGACCTGCTTTTGAATTGATCAACGAAGTCTGCTTGTTATCCCATGCGCCAACAGTACTGATCATGTGATTGGCGCGCATGCGTTCGGAGACTAACGCGGTAAATTTGCGAAATCACGGGCATGTTAGGCCATGAAAAGGATAGTGAGAATGTTGAAATAAAAAAAAAAAAAGAACGTGATTGCTTGTCAGCCTTTTAGACAGGATCAAAATGTAGTATCTGTACTTGAATACAAAAAGGGAGATGATTTTGTGTTTTCCAACCTTGTTTTCCAGGGATTTGTCTCCCGTTGCTGTCTTCTTTTTCCTCCCTTTCTCTTTCTTTTTCTATTCAGTCTATATTGTCTCCCCCAAACCTGCCCGAAAGCACAACACGCCAAACGTGATTGCGGTGGCTTGAATATAATTATCTGTACGTGTGTGTGTGGGGAGGGGGTTGGTGATAGTGAGAGGGGATATCGAGAACGGAGAAAGAGGACAGGTGATAGGGAGGTGGCGGGCGGGGAGGGGGGGGGGGGGGGGGGGGGGGGGGGGGGGGGGGGGAGGGGTAGGGGCGTTGCTTTGCAAACTTTTCTCTAACTTTCATTTTATTGTACGATAAGGAAACGTGGACAGCCCTCTCTTTTGTCAGGCCCATCACAATTCCCCTTTACCCACTTTCAGAAAAATTACCTTTTTTTTTTCTTTTTTTTTTTTGACATTGATAATCCACTTTGGGCTTGCATGGCCTGTCGGTGCTTCACCAGCCCCGTTTCAGACAAAGAGACAACCCCTCTCTCTCTCTCTCTCTCTCTCTCTCCTCTCTCTCTCTCTCTCTCTCTCTCTCTCTCTCTCACACACACACACACACACACACACACACACACACACACACACACACACACACACACACTCGGTCTTCAAATTCAAACATCCGTTTGGAGATAATAACAGAAATAAATCATGTTATACATCTTTTATCCGATAAAGGCACATCAGTTAGTTTTTGCTGGGTCCCCTCTCATTGTGGCATTTCAGCAAATGAGAGAGTCGATCAGGCTGCAAGAAAGGCAGCTCGAAATGTTGAGGGTTCAATTCCCCTTAATATTCCTTTGGATTTAACAGAATGCAATATTCTTCTAAACAAAACATCGGATGAAAACTTTAGAAACTTGATAATGAACTCAGATACACAGTATTATCAGAGTTGTTTTAAATTTGGTGTCAAAATGAACTCGAAAGCCTCGTCAAACAATCACCTTGCTTCTCCGTCTAGAGAGATTAGAAGTTTACTGCACAGAATGCGGTTAAATTCCCTTCGTACAAAGTTCTGTAAAAACATTAGATGCATGTGTGGAGAAACACTCAGAGTAGGACATCTATTAATCAGTTGTCCAAGAGCAAGGGAATTATATCGTAAGTCGGGCGTTTGTAGTTTATCTGACGGATCCAGTCCGTCATCTGTGCCCAAGATTTTGAATGACTACTCTTTTCTTTCCTCAGTTTGTAAATGTTTGTTACACAGCCAGTGGGCATTTACCTTTGATGTTCTATCCTTTAAATTAAATATTAGATTGTTAATTGTACATTACTTACAGTACTCTTGCTGCTATGCTACACTCAATTTGAAGCGTACTTGCCTAATTCCGGAAAAATTGACACATTTACATACAAGCACGCATGCACACACACACACACACACACACACACACACACACACACACACACACACACACACACACACACACACACACACACACACACACACACGCCCGCGCGCGCACACACGCACACACTCGCACACACACATACACTCACATCCACAATTTGTCCCTGTATCTGGCCATCTCCAATCTTAACTCATATTATAAGAAATGTTTATTCATCCGACACATTTTCAAGAAACAACCACACAGTTAATACGCACATTCCATATACTTCAACACATCGTCTGAAATCACTTTTAGTGGAAGGACGTTAAACTGAAGAAACTAAACTAACACACGTAGGCCTACGTAGGCTACGTAAAGGAAATAGAATGTAACACAGAGGGATTGCTTGTTTGCTGATTTTACTAACAATTATGCCAATATCTATCTATCTATATACCTATATCTCTATCTCTATCTGTCTATCTATATCTATGTCTGTATCGCTCTGTCTGTCTGTCTCTCTCTCTTTCGCTCTCTCTCCCTCTATTTTCGCTCTCTCTCCCTCTATTTTCGCTTGTGGGAACCTATAAATCCCAAACCCCTCCCAAACGACGCCTTTTCACTTGCGTAAGCGTGTTTAATTCCAGACCATGTATTTTCGCTGGGATATCGCTAGCTCTGCCTATCACAGCTATCATCAATGGACGCACATTGTGTTTGTGTCTACACCTGTGTGGGTCGTAGTGTCGGTGAATGTGGTGAAAAAAGTCTTTGGTGTGGTACGATAATGATATCATCTAGATACGCAGCCTTTTTCCTACGAGAATTACATCACAGTAGCGTAGGCTTATTACCCATACCTCTTGGATTCGCTGAGGACATCTTTTGAAGCTTCACAAAAAGAAGAGCGAATACATTTGAATAGTATAAATCTACCAGAAAGAATGGTCACTGTAACAGTTTTCGGCTGTTGCATGTGTAAAGCATATGAACAGTCCCTTTACGAGAGCTCCTGAGTTCGCTTTTTGTACTTCCAGTTCTTATAGAACAGGGAGTACTTTAGAATGGGAGCGAAGAACTGCTGTCTGTGTGTCCGTCTGTCTGTCTGTCTGTCTGTCTGTGTGTGTGTGTGTCCGTGGTCAAAATGTGTTCCACTCGCTCCAGACAAAACTACTGGGCCGATCTTTATGAAAATTTGTAGGCATGTTCATTATGGGCCACGGATGATGCCCGATGTTTTAGTTTACCGCTGTATCCGTTACTAACGGCTGTAACGGCCTGTAACGGTTATTCTTCTTTACGGAATATCTCAGAAAGTACTTGGCCGATCTTTGTAAAAATGAGCAGGTAGGCTTACGTTCATTATGGGCCACGGATGATGCCCGATGTTTTAGCTTACCTCGTTATAGCCGTTACTAACGGCTGTAACGGCCTGTAACGGTTTTTCTTCTTTATGGAATATCTCAGAAAGTATTTGGCCGATCTTTCTGAAAATTTGTAGGTATGTTCATTATGGGTCACGAATAATGCCCGATGTTTTAGTTTACCGTTATAACCGTCACTAACGGCTGTAACGGCCTGTAACGGTTTTTCTTCTTTATGGAATATCCCAGAAAGTACTTGGCCGACCTTTATGAAAATTAGCAGGTATGTTCATTATGGGTCACGGGTGCTGCCTGATGTTTTGGTTTGCCCCGTTATAGCCGTTACTAACGGTTGTTAACGGCCTGTAACGGTTTTTCTTCTTTATGGAATATCTCAGAAAGTACTTGGCCAATTTATAAGTGGTTTGGATGATCTTGTGACAAATCGGAGTCTCTGTCCATATGTAAGTGATGTAATGCTGAAAATGGATTAAACAACCGTTTAAAAACCGTTATTCTGCCGTTATTTCTTATACATTAATGAAATTTGGTATATAGAAAGGTTATCACACACAAATGGTACGTCTATATAGTTGTTCAAAATTTGACCGTTAAAAACCGTTATTCTTGACATATTGTCCGATTTGGATTAAATTTGATATGTACACAGGCTTTAGCCCAGTGAGGACTAAAATACCGGTTTCAAAAGTATATATCGGTTATATAACCGTTAAACCGTTATTTTGCCGTTATTTTATATATTTTTTATATTGGTGGTTTTAATGAAATTTTGTATATAGAAAGGTTATCACACACAAATGCACTTTCATGCAGTGTTTCAAAATCTGACCGTTAAAAACCGTTATTCTTGACATATTGTCCGATTTGGATGAAATTTGGTATGTACACAGGCTTTAGCCCAGTGAGGACTAAAATACCATTTCAAAAGTGTACATCGGTTAAATAACCGTTAAAACCGTTATTTTGCCTTTATTTCTTATCTCACAAAGCACTTGGCCGATTTATAAGCGGTTTGGAAAACTGGAGTACGTTTATATGCTTCGCATCTGGTTCTTTTTTATACCGACTTGCATCCTGATCAAACTTCGATGAAAACAAATGTTGAAGTACTGAACAGCCAAATGAACATAACAAAATTTGATGTAAGCAGCCTCGACCTCTTGGTCTTCTGCAGGCAACAGTAACAATCAGGCACAGGAAATAAACGCAGAGTGGAAGAAAAAAAAAGCGGATGAACAAGAACACAGTTACTATGAAAATACTTGCAGGGATGGGGATAGGCTGGAGGGAGATAAGATGAAAATAATGACGTTGAAATTTAAAAGCTAGTACCTTCAGCGATGAGATCGTTGAGTTTCCATGTATTTTGAACAGTTTTAACAGAACCATGAGTTGCTTATGTCCGACCAAAGTTGACTTTCATCTCCTGGATGAGAATGTTTCAACTGTCACGATCTTAAGAGCCGTGAAACAATGTGGGGTATGTTCGGCACACATGCCAGCTACGCTTTAACCAAAAGCTAACAGCTGCAGACATTAACTCATTATTTTAAACCGCGCGTTCAATATTAGTACCATACGCGCGCCGTCACTTCCATCGATGTTCTGCTGAAATTCCGAGCCTTTTGACCAATCACAACCCGCGGGAAGGGCGGGAAGAACCGTAGAGGCCCAAAACACCACTCTGAACTCAGTTCCCAGCCATAACTGCTGGTCCCCTGTTGGTTGTCCTTGCAGATACAGCATCGGCCACCTGTCGCCCAGCTGGCACGTGCGTCTCAAGGTCAAGCCTCTGTTCGAGGAGCTGTGGGGCACCACGGAGCTGCTGTCCAGCATGGACGCCGTGTCCATCGGGCGCCCCCCGGAGCAAGGGAGGAGGAGTTCCACTCCGCGGATCAGACCTGGCTGCACGTGGACCACGGGGCGGGCAGGCTGGGCTTCCACATGTACCAGGAGCCGCCTACCTGGAGACCACCAACATGGACGACTGGGTCTTCGAGGTGAGGTAGAGAGTTGACGTTCTGAGTTGGAATGGGAAGAGGGTAGATTTCTTTTCATTGAGTCTGTTTCCCCGCATGTGCGGTAGGCGAGTGCAAAGAGTTAAAGTTCTAACTTTGAATGGGACGGTGGTAGTTTTCTTATTCATAGAGTCTTGCTGTATGTGTGGTCTTGACTGATGAAATAAGCCGCTGTGTCTTCGACAGATGTACTGGTTTGCTGAATTTATATAGAAGGGGTAGGAGCCGCTCTGACGGATGCCTTTGGCCTTTGGTGTGCAGCAGGCTTCACTAACACTACTGGACAAGGGACAGAACCTGATTTTGATCCCTGGCTAACACATAATTATCTTCTCTTCTAATATTTGACATCAAGGTCGAATCCCGGACAGTTTTTACCGGTCCAGTGCAGCATCCTCTCTCTCTCTCTCTCTCTCTCTCCTCTCTCTCTCTCTCTCTCTTCTCTCTCTCTCTCTCTGCTCTCTGCGCATGCGTGCGTGCATGTGTTTTTGTGTGTGAGTGAGTGCGCAAAATGAGAGATTCGTTATGCGATTCAGCGTGACAGTATACTTTATTGTTCTTCATGAGCGCTAATTTTGCAGCTTTTATGT
>CM031611.1:79162290-79164790 GCA_018398815.1 Conus ventricosus
AGAATCATGCATCTTGTTCGTTTAAACTGAATGTGTCGATGTCTTCCCCAAAGCGTTATATAAAAATCTCCTTTGTTTTTGCATAAAGCTTTTGGGTAGGGTGTGATTGCTCTTTAATGATTTCTCTTTTCTTATTGATATAACAATTTTTTGTATGTATTAGATGCACTTGTTTTGATCCACTATCAAATTTTTAGATAGATAGATAGATAGATAGATAGATAGATAGATAGATAGATAGATAGATAGATAGATAGATAGATAGATCGATAGATAGATAGATAGATAGATAGATAGATAGGTAGATAGATAGATAGATAGATAGATAGATAGAGAGATAGAGAGATAGATAGATAATAGATAGATAGATAGATAGATAGATAGATAGATAGATAGATCAATAGACAAATAAATAGATGGATAGATAGCCTGAATCTGGTGGAATTTACCACCATGCCTCATTTTATGCCTCACTGTATCTTAACGCTTCGTTTTAATGATAACCAATAAACGTTATCATTATCATCGTGACGTCTTCGCCTTGTTTCATTTCCTTTTAGTTATTGTGAACAAAATTTTTGACGAAGGGAAAAACAAAGCTTTGGCAGTTATAGACACAAAGCTAACACTTACATGACGCACACAACTATATACACACGCACACACACATGCACACACGAACGCACGTAAACATGCATGCGCGTACGCGCGCGCGCACACACACACACACACGCACACATGCACATGCGCACGCACGCACGCACGCACGCACGCACGCATGCACGCACGCACGCGCGCGCAACACACACACACACACACACACACACACACACACACACACACACACAACACACACACACACACACACACACACACACACACATTCACACACACACACATTCACACACGTACACACATACATACATACACACACGCACACGCACGCACGAACGCACGCACACACACACACACACACACACACACACACACACACACACACACACACACACACACACACACACACACACACACCACGCACGCACGCACGCACGCACGCACGCACGCACACACACACACACACACACACACACACACACACACGCGCACACACACGCGCACACACATACACACAGACAGAGGGAGAGAGAGGGGGAGAGACGGACAGACGGACAGACAAACGGACAGACAGACTGACTGACTGACAGACAGATAGACAGACAGACAGACAAATAGACACGGAAACAAAGAGGGAGATTTGAGTTGTAAAACTCTTCATTTGACGACAGTAAAACACATTGAATGTATTCCCTTCGGATCCAACTCAAGATATAAAGTAAAAACAACCCCCCCCCCCCCCCCCCCCCCAAAAAAAAAAAAAAAAAAAAAAAACAAACCGATATATGATGACATCCGATCTGTCCCTGTTTCTAACTGAAAAGGCACACAAGTTGTGTCATCCATCTCTGTTTCTAACTGGAAAATCGATCCTAACTAAAGGCATGCATATCATCACTAGCGAAAACATTACATCTTAAGCGATGGCATCTATGCCATTACTAATTTAAACATCTCACACATAAAGGATTTTAATAACCCTACTATTACTTGCTGACACATCTCACACTCATGTGATTGCATCCACACTATTGCTAAAACATCACACCTATGTGATTGTATCCACACTATTACTAACTAAAATATCCCATCTTTGCGACGGTGTCCATGCTATTACTAACTTAAGTATCACATCTATGTGATCACATCCATATTGTTACAGACTATAACAGAACATCTATGTGACAGCATCCATGTTATCATTAACTATAACAGAACTCCTATGTGACAGCATCCATATTCTCACTAACTAGAACATCACACCTTTGTGATGGAATCCACATTATAACTAACTAAAACATCACACCTATGTGATGACATCAACACCGTTACTAACACATCATGCATATGATGGCATCCACATTATTTCTGACTAACACATCACACCTATGTGATGACATCCATACTATTACTAATTAATACATCATACAGAAGTGACAGCAAGTATACTGTTATTTCCTGACAAAATGAAACGTCACACTTATATTAAACAAGTGTGCCTTATTTCGCACTAACCAAAAGATCACACATGTGATAGCGTGTGTGTGTGTGTGTGTGTGTGTGTGTGTGTGTGTGTGTGTGTGTGCGTGCGTGCGTGCGTGCGTGCGTGCGTGCGTGCGTGCGTGCGTGCGTGCGTGCGTGCGTGCGTGCGTGTGTGCGTGCGTGCGTGTGTGTGAGTGTGTGCGTGGTGTGTGTGTGTGTGTGTGTGTGTGTGTGTGTGTGTGTGTGTGTGTGTGCGCGCGCGCGCGTGCGTGCGTGCGCCCGCGCGCGTGTGTATGTATGTGAGTCACTGACTAAAACAACATGAATAAACTAATAGCACTCAGATAGATATACATCTGACAAAAGTATTGGAAATAGATGATGACAACCATCCCTGTCAGAT
>CM031611.1:79177290-79179790 GCA_018398815.1 Conus ventricosus
GATTTAAAAATTTTTTGGGGAACCAATATCTCTTTACCCGTTGAAATCAAAACCCTTGAGATGCATTTTTCAAAAACATAAAAAATAGGGGAACATCAAAAAATTTTTTTCCCTTTCCTTTTTCGGGTTGGGCTTTCGTAAAAAACATCTTCCCACAGGGTTTAAACACGCCTCTGTGATACATGGCTATCAGAAAACAAACAAAAGGGAAAACTCACGGGAACTGTTTTCCTCGTTTTTAAAAGAAGCTTTTGGGATTTTGTAGCCCACAAATTTTTAAAAAAAAAAATGATTTGCAAAGTAAAAATCCGGCAGAAAAGTCACCTTTTTAGCATATCTTGAAAGAGGCCAGGTGTTTATTTAAAACGGTACTTTTCCTTAAAGGAATAGTGACTTTTTGGCCTTCCCCCAAGGCTCTGCCCCCTTGGCCCTTTTCTTTTTTTTTTATTCCCCCTTTCCTTGTAATTTTATTGTTCCGTGACATATTTTTTCACTGATGTAAAAACTTTTGACCTTTCGTTAAACGATAGTTTTTAAGGGTTGAACCCCAAAAAAAAAAAATTAAAAAAAAAAAAAAAAAAAAAAAAAAAATTTTTAAAAATTTTAAAAAAAAAACCGAATGGCCCTTAAATTCCGCCAAAAAAAATGTTTGGCCTACACCCGAAAAGAAACATCAACGACAGCATCTTATTTTGGCCTAAAAATGAGGGAAAAATTTGATGGGAGGGGGTTCCCGAACCCCTTTCTTAGGGTGATCATTGATGGACAAAAAATTTGGAAATTCACATAAAAAACATTTTTTCAAACATTTGGGCTCGCATTTTTTTTTTAAATAAAAAAAACTAAGTTTTTAAAGTTAAACCCAAATACCCAAATTTTTTTTTTAAAAACCCCATTCCCCTTTTCACATAACAAATGCGCCCACTGATGGGGTGGGGGCCGGGGGGAAAATCACTAAAAAAAAGGCTCAAAAATTTTTTAGAGGGGGAATTTAAAAGTGATTTTTCCCGAAAGTCTTATCAAAGGGGCAAATTCGCAAAAAAATGATGTTCCCCATGCAGACCCAACTGACCTATAAAAAAGGAGTACTAAGGGTTTAAAACCCAAAGCAAAAAAAGGGCCAAAAATATTTGCTGATTTTTTATCCAAATGGCAACAACGCATTTTGATTCAAAAAAATTACATTCTACCACGTGTCCGAAATTGATTTGTTCAAATTTAGTTTTTTTTTTTTGGGTCCATCTTTTTTAATCTTTCCCCCGTCTCCCAAAAAAATTTAATCCCTCCCGCCCTTTAAAATCGCAGTATTTTTAAACATTTATTTAAAAACAAAATTTAACCTTTTGATTTTTGTTCAACGTACTTTTATCCCTTGCCCCCTTATTTTAAATCAAATTTAAAAATGTGTGTGTGTGTGTGTTTTGTTGTGTGTGTGTGTGTTTGTGTTTTTGGTTTTGTGTGGGGTTGTTGTGTGTGGGGGTTGTGGGTATGCGCATGCGTGGGGGAATGTGGGGTTGTGCATGCATGTAAAGGCGCGCGAGCGTATTTTTTTGACTGTTTTTTTTGGTAATTTTGTTTTTAAATTTTTTTTTTTTTTTTTTTTAAAAAAAAAAATTATTCTTATTACTTTTGGGTTAAATTTTTATTATAATGTTGCTATTTTTTATATTTTTATATATAAATATATATATATAAAATTTTTAAAAATATTTAAAAAAATTTATATATAAAATTTTTTAAAATTTTTTTTTTTTTTTTTTTTTTTTCCCCCATTTTTCTGTCATTTTTAAATTGTGCAGTTTGTTTAGTTGAATGTTGAAAAATTAGAAAGGGACAGTTTGGGGAAAAGGGAATAGGCACTCCCAAAATTTTAAATCCTTGTGAAATTTAAATTTTTTTAGTTTGAGTTTTGGGAGTCTTGAGCCCTTCTCCTCTCTCTCTCTCTCCTTTTCCCTCTCTTAAAAATTTCCCCTTCTCTCTCTCTCTGGTGTAGGTTTCGTGTGTGAAATGTGTGCACGCGCGGGGCCTGGTGGTGTGCGGGTTGTGTGTGTGTGTGTGTGGGGTGTGTGTGTGTTTTGCGTGCGTGCTTTGGTTGCGTGCGTGCTTTGCGTGCTGCGTGCGTGCGTGCGGTGTGGGTGTGTGGGGTGTGTTTTGTGTGTGTTGTGTGGGTGTGTGTGTGTGTGTGCGCGGTGCGGCGTGGGGTCCCGTGTGTGGGTGTGTGTGTGTGTGTGTGTGGTGGTGTGTGTGTTTTGTGGGGTTTTGTGTGCTCTGGGGAATCTCATTTTTCTCTCTCTTACTTTTTCAGAACCCCATAAATCTTTTGGTCTTGATGTTTCAATTTCCAAAAAAAATTTATCCTTTTTACTTTTGGGGGTTTTGGTAGTTTTCTCCTGAAGGAAAACGTCGCCCAACCCCCACCACCAAAACCCACCCCTGCCCCAACTAAAAAACAATACACCAACAACTACCACAAACTATTTCCCAAACAAAAACCCAAAAC
>CM031611.1:79184790-79262290 GCA_018398815.1 Conus ventricosus
GCAGTGTATGAGAGACTTGTAGGTGTGCAGTCAGAAACGGTACTGCAAGAAGTTGGATTTATATATAAACAGACCTCATCGTGTTCAGCGATTTAGGGACGGTCACTCCTGTTTGATCTTTTTTTTACTGATCGTTCGTCGTGAGCAACGATGCTTCGTCTGCTGTTTCTTGCCATTTTAGGTGTCGTTCTTCAAGTGGAGTTCATCTCGGCGTCAGAGAAGGAAAATGGTAAGCTCATCATTTTATTCGGCATCTGTCAACAGTTACCAGACATAGGCCCTACGTCGTATTTCTAGGCTGTGCGTTTGTGAGTAAATAGAAAATGATAAGAAATCAGTGTTCAGGTTTAGAGCAATCGTCTGATTAGACATAGGCCTATATCAAAAATGAAGAAGAAAATCGAGATTAAGATTAGCTCTACGCTATATAATGGTTTAGCCAAACTTAAAATCCAGTGTTGTTGACCTTGTATCTTGAGTATCAAATCCGTCAAAACAAACTGGCTGACGTTTGCATTCATAATTGTAGAAAACACAGATCTTTACTCATGGATATGTGCACATCACAGTGTGTGTTGATACATTTTAAATTGAAAGTTGGGGACGATCAGAAGCATGTGACGTGCCAGCACTGCAGCAGGTCCTGTGCAAGGCCATGAACTTGAGAAAGCGTGGGGAGAAGGGAGGTACACTTGCTCACCGTCACGTACACCATTATCAGCGCAGATGCGGCTGATGATGTGGCAGTAGACACTCAGGACTGATGTTCAGCAGTGCGTTGCTTTGCCTAGACTCACAACGTTACTAGTATGAACTAATATCATCATTAATTAAAGCTTGTTTGTTAAAGTTAACATTGAAGACTGATGAGAGGTGTGTGTGTGTGTGTGCTGTGTGCTCACAAGCGCACATTGTGAGTGAATGAACGGTGTGTGTGTGTGTGTGTGTGTGTGTACACACAAAGTAACTTTAAGTAAGATTCAGTCAAACAAAGATTTGAAGTGAGAAGAGTGCAGTTCTTTGCACAGTTCTGCTGAACTTTGTTGCTGTAAGTGTAAACAAACTTTCAGTTTTCACTGAGGCCCCTGGTTTTTGTTGTTGTAGTTGTTTTTTGTGTTTGTTTTCTTTTTGTTATTGCTGTTGTTCTGTAATTTATGAAGAAAACCATGCCAGTTCCTGACAGAACGTCAAGAGTGAGTGTTATGAAGGCTTCTAGTAAAGGGAAAAGTTAACAAAAAAAGAAAAAAAAAAGAGATAATCTTTTTGAAGACATCAGTTCTTGTTTAGATGCCAACTGAATATTTTTCCAGTAGTGCCATATGCCTGTGAAGGAAGGTGATAAGTTTGAACCCAATCAGAGGAATACCTGTACTGTGATTTGAGGAATAATGAATGTAAGGACTGCGTCCTCTGCTTCTCAGATTCCATCACCAACACTACAGGTGTCTGTATCTGTCAGCCTGGTTGACATTGATAAACAGTATAAAGCATTAAAAGGCATCCTGTGATATCACCTGCAAAAGAAGTTAGGTGACTTGTTCATGTCAGTTTTTGTCATGAAACAGGTAGTCTCCTGTAGTACAACTGGTATCACCAAGCACCACCAAGAAAATTTGGGAACAGTACAGTGTCTGCTGTGCTGTTTCGCCCCATGATGATGATCTGATATTGATAACATATTGTTAACCCTGGAAATATGGCTGCGAGAACCTGGAGAAATGGGTAATGGGGATTCAGAATGAATAAGTCATAAAAAAAATTTACCATTTCACTGAAACAAAAATATCTAGGTAAGGTGAAACTAGAATGAACAATGTGAGTGAGAGTAAATTTCCAATTCCACCTGAGAGAAAAAAAAACACAATGCACACACTGACAGTCACATTTTAAAACACACAGACAGACACATGTACAGACTGACTGACTGAAACCAATTTATTGTCAGATTAACTCAAGGTTGTACTGACACACAGACATGCACACATGCACGCGCGCGTGCTCCCACACACACACACACACAACACGCACCACACACACACACACACACACACACACACACACACACACACACACACACACCTCTCTCTCTCTCTCTCTCTCTCTCTCTCTCTCTCCTCTTTTCTCTCTCTCTCTCACATGTAAAATCACAGCTTTAAAATGCAATGCAGTTCTAAACAGGAAGTTACTACTTCCAGCACAGTATTGCTGCTTTTTGTATTCCATCTTAAGATGAAATAGCTGGGTTATAAGAGGTTACTTCTAACCTCAAGACAGCCAAACTGATGGCCAAACTGATGACAGTTCAAATAATTATCATCATGATTAAACATGCATTTATATTTGTTTGCAACTTGTAGTGCAGCTAGTCAAACTACACTGCAAGCATTTTCATCATTAAGATTCTGCATGTATTTTGACAGAATATGTTTTTAACAGCCTGTTGTCAGCAGCTGGTAATAGTGATGATAGATATACTGAAAGCTGAATCACTTGACCTATGATAAATAGAAAACTGCACATAAACAGAAACATTTAAACAAAGGAAATGACTGGAATCTGTTGATACTCAAGTATTATCTCCCCAAAGAGAAAAAAAAGTCGGCTAAAAATTACCACACATTATTAACCTATAGACTTAAGATTTGTTATGCATATTTTTTTCAGCTATCTTTATGACTCGCTCATTGCTATACTAGAATTACAGAAATGACCTATGCATTATAGCGAATTCATGCGCATCTCAAGGCCACATTTCGAGGACAAAATCATACAGTAATAGTAATATGACCATGGGAAAGCGAGGGGGAGGGGGGGGGGGGTTCTTCTTTGGGAGCTCACAGTGTACATTAGGGAGAGGAAGATCTTTTATTGGTAGTTCTTTCTTTTTTTTGTTTCTCCTTCTTTCTTTGTTGATAATATGACTGTGAGACGTGGAATAATACAGACAGCTTGCCATCGCAGGCACTCCAGTCCACATCCCTCCTGTCCTGTAAATCCACTAGCATTTCAGATGAAGTCACCATCTGTGATACAGATGTTCAGTTCCATTGGGAGGTCACAGACAGAACCCTCCCCCACCCCCCAGTATTCTCAAGGCTTTATCCCTCTCTCTGCTGCCTTCCCCCCTCACCATCTCCACCCCCATTCTCTTCCTCTTCCTATCCCCTCCCTCAGCCCACTACCCCCCCCCCCCCCCCCCCTTTCCCATTTCTAGATCCACATACATTCAAACATGCTCACACATATTCCACGCTCTTAAAAGAAAAAAATTATGTAGGCTCTGCAGCCGCTGCTTTCATAATGATGTTTCAGTGGAAAGTGGTTCAGTGCTCCAGAATCATGTTTGCTCTTTCAGACCTGCTGGTGATCACAGTGGCAACAGAAGAAACGGATGGTTTCAAACGCTTTTTACATTCTACCAAGAAATATGGGCTGAAAGTGAAGGTAAGAATTCTCTCTATATTTGTAATGTGTGTGTGTGTGTTTTTTTTAGATGATTTTGTGCTGAGGTGTGTATGAGTGTGTGTGTGCATGTGTGTTGTACATGTGTGTGTGTGAGTGTGTGTGTGTGTGTGTGTGTGTGTAAGATAAGATAATGTTGCTTATAGCCCAGCCGACCGCAGAGGGCCACATCAGGGCTGTCACCACGTTAAAATCAACTCACCAGTCAGTGTGTGTGTGTGTGTGTGTGTGTGTGTGTGTGTGGTGTGTGTGTGAGTGTGTGTGTGTGAGTGTTTGTGTGAGTATATGTGTGTGTGTGTGTGTGTGTGTGTGTGTGAGAGAGAGAGAGAGAGTGTTTGTGTGTGTATGTGTGTGTGTGTGTGTGTGTGTGAGAGAGAGAGAGTGTTTGTGTGTGTATGTGTGTGTGTGTGTGTGAGAGAGAGAGAGTGTTTGTGTGTGTATACATGTGTGTGTGTGTGTGTGTGGTGTCACATGCATGTAACTGTAAGCGAGTATTTACAAATAGATTTAGTATATGAAGGTATGCGTGTTGTCTCTGCAGCCTTTTTACTAGTCAGTGTTTGCTAACTTTGGAAAATCAATAACGTTAGAAAAAAATTGGTGATGATGTCCAACAGTGATGATAAGTAATTACATTAGTAAAGATATTGATAATGCAATTATTGTAAACAACAACAACAAAAATGATAATGATGATGATGACAACGATGATGACAACAACAACAACAACATCAAGAATAAGTGACAATGATAAGACTTAGGAGCGAAATCAGACCAAAGATACCAGTGCTATAGACCACACACAACCTGCGCAGGTGCTGGGCATGGGGGAGAAGTGGAAAGGGGTCAGATGGACTACCCAGGAGGGGGTCACAAGGTGAACCTGCTGAAGAAGGAGGTGGAGAAGTACAAGGACAACAAGGACCTCCTCATCATGTTCACAGATAGGTTGGTGGTCACACTGTAACAACATTGGGCCTCTCAGATGCCTGTCTGTCTGCGTAGTGTGTCCAAGATGGAAGAAAAAATACAAAACTTGCCTCCCTGCCCCCCCCCCCCCCCCCCCCCCCCAAGTCATTACTTTCAGTAATTTTACTTTTTAACTATCTGCTGACACTGACAGCATCATTTTCACTTGCAGCAGTTGTTTCATAGATCTACATTCCGAACCTCTGCATCTCTATGTCCCTTTGTCACATACACCTTCCCCTCGCTCCCCCCACCTCACCCCCACTTCCCTGCTCATTCCCTTCCCTCCCCCGAAACACTCCCGCCTAAATGCATGTATACATGCACACACATGTATTCACACAAAGTTCAAAGTTGAAGTTCAAAATATTTATTCCTTTAACGCCTTTTTATGGCTTTGAAGATAACAAATTCATTTTAAATGCCAGTTTTTAATACAAAGCAGCCAAAATATTTATTCCTTTAACGCCTTTTTATGGCTTTGAAGATAACAAATTCATTTTAAATGCCATTTTTTTAATACAAAGCAGCCTGCAGGTCCATTGTACTCCAAACTTAAAAGATGTCAAACCACAAAAGGACATAATTAAAACTACAGATTTTCAAAACTTAATAAGATTATATTTAGCTAATTTCACTAGAAGTAGAACAGACTTATTCTAAATCAAATGTAATTAATAGTGAACCGCCAACAAGATAAGATGATGGTTGCTTATAAATAGCCCAGCCGACCACAAAGGGTCACATCAGGGCTGTCACCACGTTAAAATCAACTCACAAGTCATTCATTCACACAATTCTTTAAAATACATCCTCGAAAAATCCATCGAAAGTTTGTTAAAAATCTTTCCACTGTAAAATCTCAGAACCGATTATACAGTAAGTATCATTTTGCTGCTGTTTCGAGGGGCATTATGCCATTCATCATGATACTTTTGTTACAATGAATCACTTACACATTTACAAATCACATCTTTTGCACACATGCAAGCTCACACACACACATGTAAATTACCGGGATCTGCACCATGTAACAATACATTGTTTGGGCCAAATAAATATTTGAAAAAAAAAAAAAATTCTCAGTGAAATGAAAACGCCAGAAAACTACATCATTTGAAAGAGCTCAGTGAGAATAACGTAAGAAATGCGTTCATTCTGTTCTCCAAGGTTCTGTTCAAACAAGATGAAACTGACATATATACTTTTGATAGGTAAGATGAGTTTGTTTACACGTTTAGTTACACAGTTACAGTACTAACTAGAAGGACTCGCAGGAAAACGCCGACATCAGGAAATGTCGACTGCGTCCTGGATATGCCCTTTGACCCGAATCCTCACCAAAAATGTGATGGGTTTGTCCTTGGACCTAATTCCTACATTCTGGCATGTTTCTCGACATTGGTTCATCAGGTTTTGTGTAATCTTGCCGAACAGAGAGACAAATCACCAGACTCTGGCAGCAGCATTGCCGACATGGTGCAGGCAATAGACTGGTCACATAAATTCAAATTTGAAATCAGGCTGAGGTGCCCAAGGTCTAGACTAACTTCGTCAAGCAAGACAGGCTGTCCTCACACCTGTCTGACGTGTAAGAGGTATGGAGCAACTTTGTCAAGAAATACAAGCTATCCACACATCCATCTTAGGTGTAAGAGGTACGGAGCAACTTCGTCAAGAAAGACAGGCTGTCCACACATCCATCTTAGGTGTAAGAGGTATGGACCAACTTCGTCAAGAAAGACAGGCTGTCCACACACCCATCTTAGGTGTAAGAGGTACGGACTAGCTTCGTCAAGAAAGACAGGCTATCCACACACCCATTCTGGTGTGGCATTTTGCCACACAGGAAATGATTGACATTCCTGGCCTGGCCAAACCATACATACAAGATCCAACTGTTAGGAAACGGGTTTGATCAGAGCACCAAGTGCTAATGTGTAAGGGCAGTTGAGTGGATTCCTGCCAGCTTGGGCCAAGACCAGGTTTTATGCTGACAGAGGGAAGAATGTTTGATCCAATTCCTGTCCTGGATTTGATGATGGAGTGGATAATTTTTTTCCCTTTTTTCGGATTCTTCGTTGTAGGTAGTCATAAGCCAGATGAAAATATTGTTTCCAGGGACAACCTTGGTATTTTGGTATTGTGGGGGGAAGAGGGAGGGGAATGTGTTGCCGGGGGGGGGGGGGGGGGGGGGGGGGGGGGGGGGGGGGGGGGGGGGGGAGGGATGGGGGGGGGGAGGGAGATGGAAGAGCTGAGCAGGTATTGAATGGAAAGGAACATAAGAAATGAAATACCTATTCTGTTGCCAGCATCGATAAACTTTGTGATCCAATCATTACCAGCTTGACAACTTTTGTGCACAGTGGAAATTTCTCCATTTGTCTCGACAACAGTGTCATGACTGACTTGGGACTGAACATGAGAACAGTTGTGATTCCACTTTTTTTTTTTTTTTTTTTAAATCGTTGTGCAGGCAAAGAGAGTCGGTGTAATTTGACCCATTTCGTCTGTCTGTATGTGTTTGTGTGTGTGTGTCTGATGTAGGTCACCTGAAGTCAGTTCTGTGTTTCTGCCTTGTCATTCTCATTCTGAAAGCCGTCTTTGGAGCTTTGTTTGGTGTTCTTAGTGATATCTATAGACATAATTTGTAGAAAAACAAAATCACTTTCAGTGTTGATTGTCTATCAAGTAAGTGTTACTTTGTGCTTTGTTTGTTGTTTATTGTCTAAGTAAGTGTCACTTTGCGCTTTGTTTGTGTGTTTATTTGTAATTTTTTTTGTGTGTGTGTTATTAAAATAAACAATTTCTGTCACAGTTCTTCAAGTTTGGCATTTTATTTCGCAATAATTCATTGCTTCAATTTACTGCATACTGGTATCAGTTGATTTGTGTGTTAACGTTGTTATTTTTTTCTTTTGTTTTTCAGTTATGATGTGGTTTTTACTGATGGGCCCCAAACCATTCTGGACCGCTTTGCAAAATTTGATGCCAGGGTCGTCTTTTCAGCAGAGGGCTTCTGTTGGCCAGATGCCTCGTTGAAGGTACAACTTCCATTTCCCTCCCTCCCTCCCTCTTTACCCTTCTTCCCCCCTTTCCTCCTCACACCTGTCTCTTATTTTGACTCTGGAGTCTGTGGCTGGGAACCCTCTGGAGTCTCTGGGAACCCTCTGGAGTCTCTGGGAACCCTCTGGAGTCTCTGGGAACCCTCTGGAGTCTCTGGGAACGCTCTAGAGTCTCTGAGAACTTGTACGATTTTCAGCAGTCTTAATTTAATTGTGGGCATGATTGCTGTTGTGGATCGAGTAAATTGTACTTCTTTTTTGTTGTTGTTGTTGATACTTTGATTTTTACGAGGAAAGAAGGGCTCAGTTTCAAGTTCATAACAGTCCAGCTGTTCACGCTGAGCATTTCAGGTGTGTTATCAAATATAAAATAAAAAATGTTCTGTCATGTAGAAACAAACGTACAAACACCACAGAGCATTACAGCAAATGCACTGCCATGTCTATGACAGATAAACCTTCTGAGGCACAAACATTACCATTTGTCACCCTAGGTTAAAAAAAAAGAAAGTCAGATAAAAGTAAACAAATGATGAAGTAATCATGCCACAACTGTTTATAGAAATGGGCCATGAAAATTGGGATCAGGGACACATTCTACTATCAAATTAATGTACAATGTAGCTCTAGTCAAAGGACTTTTTTTTTCTTTTTTTCTTTTTTTTTTTTTAATTTTTTTTATGTTACTTGTGTTACCCCATGCTAGTCTGACAAAAAAAAAGAACAAGTTTGAATATACTGATTTCTTTTAGGGGGGAGGGGGGAGGGTGGTTTTCATGTAATGAAAGGTCATCAGATTGTTTTTGTTGTTGTATGTGATTGGTGCCCTGTTTCCATGTGAGTGTGTGTGTGTGTGTGTGTGTGTGTGTGTGTGTGTGTGTGTGTGTGTGTGCACGTGCATGCATGCAGGTGAGTGAGTGAGTGCGCGCGCGTGTGTGTGTGTGTGTGTGTGTGTGTCTGTGTGTGTGTGTGTGTGTGTGTGTGTTCATAATCTGAAAATGAAACCACAGCTTCTGGACAAACAAGACATGATTATGGTGGGAATGGGTGAGTAAGAGGTTGGAGGAAAAGGGCAGGGAGGGGAAGGGAGAGAGGGAAGGGATCAGGAAAGGAAAAGCCATACTGTCAGTGATTGTGTGGTCACGTGCTGATTTCATGCCAACAGGAAAAGTACCCGCCTGTGAAGTCCAGTGAGAAAAGATTCCTGAACTCAGGAGGTAGTTCAGACACTACTTAAATTTCCCGGAGACTTTGTTTTTGTTTTTGTGGGTACATTTACACTAATACACACAAGCGCATGCACACACATGCACATGCACACAGACACACACACACACACACATACGCATGCAGGCACGCACACATTTGCGCACGCACACACGCGCACACACACACACACACACACACACACACACACACACACACACACACACACACACACACACACACACTCACAGAGTCATTTTAGAGGCTTTGATATAATCGTTACAAACTGGTCAAACGATGTGTTGTCACACTGCAGATACTGATGCTGGTGTTGCACACACAAGTATAAAAGACAGGAGAGCAAGACCTGGCTGGCCCTGACTGTGGCTGCCATCACAAAACTTTACATCATCTTCTGGGAAATGAAGTCTGTCGGCTTTCTAGTGAAGGCCAAACCATTGGTGGTTTCTGATCTGTGTTGACAAGAACTAACATCATTTTTTGAGAGTACATCAGAACAGGGAACCCACACAATATGGACACAGAGCTTACTCTAGAGCGCGGGATTGGTACAATCCCCCAAAATCTGTTCCTTCCCGCAATTATCGAGTCTTAACGCGGGCAGACTCCAGCACAGTTGCAGGTCTGCCCGCCTGTTCACTGATCGTTGCGGGCACTCATTTGTCGTCTGCTTGAAAAACTGAAACTAGAACTGAGCAGGAGCGAACGATTTCTTGATATTTCATTGGCCGTTAGTGTAAATCAACCAATCGGTGGCGTTCATCTCCTCCTTCTCGATCATCGACGAGAAGTTGCGAGAGTTTTAAGACGCCATATTGGATATTTTCCAAAATGAAGCGTGCACCCACCCTATTTGACTTCGACTTTCGTGGAAGAAAAGTGAAAAAAAAAAGATTCTGTGCCATGCGAGGGTGGAGAAGATCATGAAGAAACCGCGACTACATCCAAAAGCACGGAGAAGCAGCCGGAAAAGAGTGCCAGTGCAAGGGAACACCGGTTTCAAGACGATTGGCTGAAGAAGTGGCGTGGGGGGGGGGGGGGGGGGGGGGGGGGGGGGGGGGGGGGGGGGGAGTGCCGGGGGGAGTCCCCCCCTTTTTCTGATATGAGGGGGGGACTGCCCCCTTTTTGAAAAATCCTAGATTAAGCTCTGTGGACAGATTTGTTTAGGCATTCACCTATAATGTCTCCGGCGTGTTGAGTACCGTAAATGAATAGTTTGACTCAGGAAGAAAAAAGGAGATGTTCGGTCAAATGGTTTACAAATGTTCACAAATGTTGTGTGTATCGTCAGTGATTGACACTTTAGAACCAGTCAGAAAGTTATGAGGAAAACCCTGTCTAAGAATAAGAAAGACACAAAGGAAACAAAGGAAAAAGCCCAAACCTTGATTATCAAACACATGGAGAAGAGCTTGTTTTTAGTGCCACGAAATATCTGTTTAATGCACAGTGCATGCACGTGCTGGATTTCAAATTTCCTCCAGGATTTGTCAGATGCAATATCTCTGTCCGACATCACTAATTTTACATTATTTATTTATTCCGTTGGCTCCTAGTGGAGCATAGGTCATCCACGAGCCTTTTCCATCTCTGCCTGTCCCGGACGGCGACTTCCAGCTGGCCCAGGAATAGCCCAGTCGAGTTGTCTCCGCCTCCGTTGATCTTCTCCAGGTGGTGCATGGTCGGCCTCTCTTGCGTCTTCCCTGTGGGTTCCATCGCAAGGCATGGCGGACAACGCTGGCTGCTGGTTTTCTGAGCGTATGGCCAAGCCAGCCCCACTTCCTGCGCTTAATTTGATCTTCAATGAGCTCTTGTCCGGCTCTTCTCCACAAGTCTTCATTTGTGACCATGTCCTGCCACCTGATGCGATAGATGTACCTCAAGCATCTGTTCACAAAGGTCTGCAGGCGGTTGTGTGTCGATGACTTGGTGGTGCGCCACGTTTCACAGGCATAGAGAAGCACAGACTTCACATTTGTGTTGAAGATGCGGATCTTGGTTTTTGCAGAGATGGTGTGTGAGGTCCAGACAGGTCGGAGCATCTTGAAAGCTGCGGATGCCTTGCCTATTCTTGTTTGGATGTCTTTGTCTGTGCCCCCGTCCTTGCTGACAATGCTGCCGAGGTATGTGAAGCTGTCGACGTTCTCTAGGTCTTCTCTGTTGAGTACAATATTGTTGTCGTTGGCCTCATTGATCCTCATCACCTGGTTTTTGCCTTACTGATCTTCAGTCTGTTCGTGCGGCAGTACTGTCCAGGGCAGCGGTTTTCTCCTGCATGTGGCTGTGACGGTGGGACCGGAGGGCAACATCATCGGCAAAGTCAATGTCTTCCAGCTGGGAGGTCAGGGTCCACTGGATGCCTCGCTGATGGTCTTGTATCGTTCTTTCCATGATCCAGTCGATGGCAATCAGGAACAGGAACGGTGGAGAGTAGGCAGCCTGCGAACGACGCTCAAGATGTCAAATGGTTCCATCAGGGATCCACCGTGTACCACTTGGCATGCTGATGGTTCATATGCTGCTCGGATGAGGTTTATGAACTTCTCTGGTATGCCATGGTGGGAAAGAAGCTTCCAGAGGGTTGGTCTGTCGATGCTATCAAAGGCCTTCTCGAAGTCGACGAAGGTGACATAGAGGGGCGGAGTTCCATTCCAGTGACCGCTCGATGATGATACGGAGAGCAGCTATCTGGTCTGTGCATGATCTTTCACTGCGGAATGCAGCCTGTTCTTTTCTCAGCCTCTTGTCTATGTTGTCCTTCAGTCGCTCGAGGATGATTCTGTTGAAGACTTCACGGGGATGCTGAGCAGTGTAATGCCTCTCCAGTTCTTGCACTCCTTTAGGTTTCCTTTCTTAGGGAGCTTAATAAGGTATCCGTGCTTCCAGTCTCGGGGTAGTTCTTCGGTCTCCGAAACTTTCTTGAAGAGTTCATGAAGCATATTGATGGTTGCTTCGCTGCTAGTCTTGATTGCTTCTGGTGGGATATTGTCGGGGCTTGGTGCTTTGTTGTTCTTGAGGTGTCGGATAGCCTTCGAATCTCTTCCTTGGTAGGGGGGTTGGTGTTGATGTCTAGTGGTGTCTCGGAGGGTGGTATGTCTGGTGGATCTGGTGGTGCTGGCCGGTTGAGGAGCTCCTGGAAGTGTTCTTTCCAGCGGTGCAAACTGGGCATCTGGGTTGGTGAGTGTGTTCCCATCCTTGTCCTTCACAGGTGCCTCTGTCACTCGTCGACTCCCTGCTAACTTCCGTGTTATGTCGTACAGCTCCTTCATGTTCTTCTGTCCGGCTGCTTTTTCTGCTTCTTCTGCCAGGTTCTCCGCATAGTTTCTCTTGTCCTGTCTTATGCTTCTCTTCACTTCTTTGTTTGCTTCTGTGTGCAGTTTCTGTGCCTCTGCCTTACTTGCTCTGGTCTTGCTTATGTTGACTGTTGCTTTCCTATCTTTTCTCTCTTTCACTTTCCTCAGTGTCTCTGCTGACATCCAGGGCTTGTGGACTCTTGTCTTCTTTCCCAAAATCTTCTCACATGTTTCACTAAGCACTGCCTTTGATTGTTCCCAGAGCTGTTCTACTGATGACTCTTCATCAACAAGGGATGCTAATGTGTCAAATCTGTTGGAAAGTTCCACATTGAAGCTGTCTTTTGTCTGCAGGTCTTTTAGCATGTCCACGTTGAATCTGTTCCCTGGCTTGTTGGTCTTCCTGGCATGTCTCTTCAGCTTGAACTTGAACTTCCCCACAACAGGTGGTGGTCCGATCCAACATCTGCCCCTCTCATTGCTCTGACATCCAGTAGTGACCTCCTAAAGCTGTTGCTGATACAAATGTGGTCAATCTGGTTTTCTGTGTGGCTGTCCGGTGAAACCCAGGTAGCTTTGTGGATGGTCTTGTGAGGGAACAAGCTACGCCAATTGTCAATCCATTGAAGACACAGAAGTCACAGAACAGCTCTCCGTTTTCATTCATGTCTCCAAGGCCTTCCTTTCCCATGCTTTGTTCCCTATCACTATTGTCATTTCCGATCTTGGCATTGATGTCACCCATCAAGATCAGTAGATCTCCTTTCTTCTTCTGGTTGATGGTGGATTGTAGTTTCTCGTAAAAGTCTTCTTTCAACTGCTTGTCTGCATCATTGGTGGGTGCGTAGCATTGCACAATGAGTGTTTTCCGCACTTTGGTGTGGAATCTTGCGGTGATGATACATGGTGACACAGCGGTCCACTCCATCAGTGCTGCCGCAGCCTGTCTAGAGAGCATAAGCCAAGCCCTTGGGTGTGTGGAGCTCTCTCTTCTTCATGCCCTGAGCAGATCAAGGTCTCCCAGTGCCAAGCCGCATCAATCCTGATTGGGTCCATCTGGTCTCACACAAGCCTAACACAGCAAGGTTGTACTGCTGCATCTCTGCTGCAACCTGTGCAGTTTTCCCAGCCTCGTACATGGTCCGAACGTTCCATGTGCCGATCGGGTAGTTGTCTTGGGTGACAGAAGAGTCCTCGGCGAAGCAGCTTCCTTTCGGCTTTCACTGCGATGCTTCATACGCAATCTGGCTAGATTGTCTTCCTCTCCCAGGACATGCAAAGTAGACAAGTTTATCGAGGACGTTTCTGTAACTGGCCTTTTTTTACAGGCCGGGCAGTTAACCCTGCGCAAACCTGTTATCCTCTAGGAGATGGTCCAAATTTCGTCTGGCTTCTCCCCCTTGACCTGTCCAGTATGGTTGCACCTATCTGGCATAGCTCTCGGGATCATAAAAGCACACAAGCCCCACCACTAAGACAAAGTAAAGGACCACTAATTTTACATAATACTGACTAATTACAGTCGCCAAAAGTTTCAGAAAATCCACATGATTATGATACACTTACAATTGTTCTTAGATCACACACATTTCCCCAAATACACTGGTTTCTCATGCAGTTGAAAATGTAGAGTCCCTGAGTCAGGAGTTCATGGTTCAGAGGCATTTATTGAGTGTCTCATACTAGGAATCTAAAACATGAAGAAGTGTGTAGCAACTGCAGGATCCAGGAAACAGCAAGCTGGCAGACAGGAAGTCCTTGTCACTATGGAACGAGGATAAGCACGCCTGAAACTACATGTATCCACTGCCACTCCCTGTATAAAACCATCCAATAGGGTGGATGTCCCAGATGACGACCGAAGAAGTCCTGGATGGACTGTGAAAAGAAGACAGGACTGGCCACACCACCCGGCTCTGTTGTGTATGACGGGCATCAAAGAGTTGTGGAGATCCCCGGATTGGCCAGGCATCTGTCCAGGCTCCCTGTGGTCATGGAACAGTGAATCCAGGACTGGTAGAGATTGAAAAGTTGAGAACATCACTTCAGTGAGCCTTAACTCTTTCATTCCTACTTTTCTATGAACCATTACTTCTTCCTTCTTATTCCTAGATTCTTATGATATGAGTATTCCCTTCATTCCTCGATTTAGGAAAAAAAGGAAGAAGTGTAAGGTGAGAACTGCCATGTATGCAGTAGCAAACAGCCAGAATAGAGTGGCGACCTTTTTCCCAGGCTGTAGGGGCCATCAGGCATCCATTCCATTCATAAACACCACCCCACAAGCGACCCGGTCATGATGTGTACGATGACGCGACTCGCGCGAAGTTCAAAGCGCTTACCAGGGGAACTGATTTTCCAGGCTGCAGGAAGGAAAGTAGGAATTTTGTGCTGCCCCGGTTTTCCGGGCTGCAGGAAGGAAGGGTACAATTTCTGCAAACGGGTTGTAGGGATGAAAGAGTTAAGACTGATACTTTTAGCACAGTATCATCACCTGTACTCTAGAGGTCTTTTACTGTGTGCAGGGTTCGTGGTTTTGCTCCTGATGTCTGTTACCAGTTCATACAGGGTTCATGGCCTGTGCTCTGAGTGTCTGTCAGTGTCTGTGCTGGTTCATAGGCTTGCTCCAGATATATCATCTGTGCAGGGTTCGTGGTTTTGCTCCTGATGTCTGTGACCAGTTCATACATGGTTCATGGCCTGTGCTCTGAGTGTCTGTCATTGTCTGTGCTAGTTCATAGGCTTGCTCCAGATATATCATCTGTGCAGGGTTCATGGGCAATGCTCCATATGTCTGTGACTGTCTGTGCAGGGTTCATAGGCTATGCTGTAGATGTCTGTGACTGTGCAGGGTTCATGGGCTGTGCTGTAGATGTTTGTGACTGCAGGGTTCATGGGCTATGCTGTAGATGTCTGTGACTGTGCAGGTTCATGGGCTATGCTGTAGATGTCTGTGACTGTGCAGGGTTCATGGGCAATGCTGTAGATGTCTGTGACTGTGCAGGTTCATGGGCTATGCTGTAGATGTCTGTGACTGTGCAGGTTCATGGGCTATGCTGTAGATGTTCGTGACTGTGCAGGGTTCGTGGGCTATGCTGTAGATGTCTGTTTCTGTCTGTGCAGGGTTCATGGACTTTGCTGTAGATGTCTGTCATTGTCTGTGCAGGGTTCATGGGCTATGCTGTAGATGTCTGTCATTGTCTGTGCAGGGTCCGTGGGCTATGCTGTAGATATATGTCATTGTCTGTGCAGGGTTCATGGGCTATGCTGTAGATGTCTGTCATTGTCTGTGCAGGGTTCATGGGCTATGCTGTAGATATATGTCATTGTCTGTGCAGGGTTCATGGGCTATGCTGTAGATGTCTGTCATTGTCTGTGCAGGGTTCATGGGCTATGCTGTAGATGTCTGTCACTGTCTGTGCAGGGTTCATGGGCTATGCTGTAGATGTCTGTCACTGTCTGTGCAGGGTTCATGGGCTATGCTGTAGATATATGTCATTGTCTGTGCAGGGTTCATGGGCTATGCTGTAGATGTCTGTCATTGTCTGTGCAGGGTTCATGGGCTATGCTGTAGATGTCTGTCACTGTCTGTGCAGGGTTCATGGGCTATGCTGTAGATATATGATTGTCATTGTCTGTGCAGGGTTCATGGGCTATGCTGTAGATGTCTGTCATTGTCTGTGCAGGGTTCATGGGCTATGCTTCGGAGCTGCACTATATCCTGCAGTACAGTGCTCTGGATGACAGTGGTGATGACCAAGGCTACTACACCTCTGTCTTCCTGGATCGTGCCACGAGGGTAGGTTTGCTGGTGTGTGTTGTGTGCGTGTGTGTTGTGTATTGTGTGTATGTGTGTGTGGTGTGTGTGTGTGTGTGTGTGTGTGTGTGTGTGTGTGTGTGGTGTGTTGTGTGTGTGTGTGTGTGGTGTGGTGTGTGTATGTGTGTGGTGTGTTGTGTGTGTGTGTGGTGTGTTGTGTGTGTGTGTGTGTGTATGGTGTGGTGTGTTGTGTGTGTGTGTGTGTGTGTGTGTGTGTGTGTGTTATATGTGCTTGTATGTGTGTGTGTGAGTTTGGCTCTCAATGTCTTTCTTTCTTTCTTTCTGCGTACGCCGGCTGATACTCCTGCGGACACTCCCTGTATAGCCAGGCAGTGGAGTTTTGTGTGTATGACCCTTTTTTATCCCGCCATTAAGGCAGCCATACTCCATCTTCGGGGAAGGTGCATGCTATGTGTCACGTGTCATCCATACCAACGGCCAAACTGGCCTTCTCTTTCCGAAAGTTGGTGATGGGATTTTACGTGTGTGCAAGATGTTATGCGTGCGTTCACACACGGAACCTCGGTTTATAGTCTCATTCGAAGGACTATATGGGGAATGGAGTCAGAACCAATGTTAACTCGAGGGAAAAATCCCCCTATACCGAAATTCGAACCCGCAACCCAGGATCACGAGTCCGGCGCTCTACCAACTGAGCTATCCGGCCCCCGGCTCTCAATGTGTACAGTGAGCTTAATGTTCCTGAAGCTGGGGTAGGTAGATTTTGAGGGCTGGATATCAGAAAGTTTATATTTGAAAACAGGCATGCAGGCACACACGCATGCATGTATGCACACATGAACATCTGCGCACAAGCACACACACACACACACACACACACACACACACACACACACACACACACACACACACAGCACAAAGCACAGAGTAAATGAGTGAGCATTCTAAATATGAGCACTCTGATGGACTGTGACATATTCCCATTTGCTGCACAACAGAATTGGATCTGCGATTTTCAGAATTAGAAGTAAAAGTAGTCCAACACTTTGTACAAGCAGTCAAATAGTTTGTAGTTCTTAACAGTCGGTTCATTGACCTTGTAGAATGTTAGGATGTTAGGAGAAAATGGTTTTATGAGAACATTTAACACACAAGTGAATGAAGATGAAAGAGAAGGTGCTGCTTTTTCTGAACGGCCTTTACACACACACACACACACACACACACACACACACACACACACCACACACACCACACCTTTTCCTTTCCATATTTAATGGTCCAAGGCTTTAGCTTCCATAAATCGGCTAGATGGAGTGATTTAAGAAATACGGGTTTATTTATTTTCTTTTTTTCTTTCCTTAGTTTATTTTGCTGCCATTTTTCTGTATCTCCTAGGTACCTTTATTGTCATGTCTTTCTCCTAGGTACCTTTATTGTCATGTCTTTCTTACACCCAGAGTTGTTTAAACACAATATTTAGTCGACATCAGCAGTTCACAGAGAACAGGTGTGAAGTTGCCATTGGACCACATTGAGAGGAATCCCTGCATTGCCCAATATCAAAGATGTGGACCCAAACCCATGTAGCATGGATGTGGAGGGCAAAGTCAGACCGAAGTTACCATGAAAATGAGACATGTGAAGTTGCAGAGAGTCTTTCTGTCATTTCATGATGAATGAGGCTGATGATGCCATGAAGATTCAGACAAAAGCTATTGAGGAAAAGGCTGATACAAAGAATTGTTCAAAGAGCGATCCTTAACTCACTGGCAGACTTTGAATACAGTGATTTGAAAAGAACAGACAAGCAACCTATCATTATCAGAGTCGGACAGTGTCAGTGTTGAGCATGTCTGGACATGTGAATCATGTTTGTGCAGGGCAAGCTGAACATCAAACTAGACACACGCTCAGAGATTTTCCAGAACCTGCATGGAGCTTTAGGTCAGTATGTTTGTTCATGTAGGATACCTTCAGTTAACCCTTTCCCTGCCACAGTATAAGAGCTTTTCTGTGTTGCTGAGTGCGGGGCTAAATTGGCAGTAGGTTCACTCATCTGTTCACTACTCATTCATTTATTGAGATATCGCTTAGATTTTTTGCATGTTTTTTTTTTTTTCTTTTTACCCTGTGATTTGATGTGGTATCATAATAATTTGATTTTCCTGGTCGTTAGTATGATAAAAGTAAATATAATCAAGTAATAAGTACCCTGTAGTAGACACGCTTAGGGGCGTACAAGATCGTGAAAGCGACCCGGTAATAGACAGGGGCAAGTAGGGAAGAGCTTAAGTCCTTCAGTGACATGGATAAGCTTGCTGATGTGAGATGTCACAATTATGAGGAGTGCGTCTTTGATGTTTGGGAGTATGCTGATAGAAAATTTATGAATTGTTGACTGCCATGGAATTATTGCCTTTTATAGCTGGAGCAAAAGCTGGATTTCTGTTCAACCACTTGCTTTGAGAAAGGCTGAGAGGGAATGAAGAGACCAGCCCATTCACATGTTTAGTGGGCACAAGTGAGATGAAAACGGTATATACTTCACTTTTCTGACCTCCACACGGCCAGTGAGTGAAGGAAATGCTTGCACACCCCACACCCTCCTATACACCCGCCCCGCTCCCCTTTTTCCCAACTCCATCACCTGTTGGTGACTTCACTTCAAGCCTTCTACTCACATGCCATTTCAAGATAAATAACCACTGTGAATGGATCTGGCTCCACAGCAAGAACTGTTTGAAAATACTCTCCTTTCACTGTGCAAGCATTGCCAGACCTATGATCATACAGTGTTTGGCTCAAGGCCAGCGTTTGGTCATGACTGATACGGGAAAGTGGTTGGGGTAAGGTGGGATGGGATGGGGTGGCAACTTCACTTCCAACAGGATTCCATTGTGCTGAGAGTTAAGTCTAATAAGTCGTGTGTAATTGATGCAAATGGATCAGGTGCCTGACTGAAGGTTGATGGAACACTTCCACCATTAGTTTGTAAATTTGTAGCTTGGAATTGGTATGCACGTGATACGTATAAGGGTATTTGAGGATATAAAAGCTGATTCGTACATAGGTACGTATACCCGGTAGCAAAGGGGTTAATTAGATGAGTGTGACATTGGCTGTAAGGTTGTGGCAGTTGATGCATTTCATGGTGTCTCCAAAAGTGTCAGGAGTCATGCTGCCTGAAAATTAAATACTATAAAGGTAAATGTAAGTGGTGTTAAGACACTGAACAAATATGTGTTTGATGATGTGTGTGATTAACTGATTATCTGACAGGTAGATCAGTCCATTGATGGTGGTGGCTAATGATTAAGATGTACATTTGTAATGCCATCTGCTTTTAGGCTAGGTACATTACAGTGTTGTTTGTTTTACATACTTTGTACAGTGTGTGTGTGTGTGTGTGTGTGTGTGTGTGTGTGTGTGTGTGTGGTGTGTGTGTGTGTGTAATTGGTTTTCTACTTGTACATTGACAGTCAGTAACTGGTGAAAGCTCATTGTTGTTCACTGTCAGCATTCTGTTTTTCCTGTGTTTGTTTGTTTTCAGGTGACCAGTCGCCCACATAATTCATCAAAAGTATATATAATTGTTCCCTTATATGTCAGTTTTTTTTTCTACATCCCAGATCTCTTTTCTTCTATCTGTCTGCCCTCCCCCCCCCCCCCCCCCCCCCCATTCCCCATCCCCCTTCTTTCCCCCTCCTCTCTCTCTTTGTCTCTGTTTCTCTCCCTCTCTCACTCGCTCACTCGTATGTCAGCCCAAGCCATCTGTCGGTTGTTAAAGATGATGACCGTCTTTCACTGTGTGACACTGTATACATTTCAGTGTCTGTCACCTATCCGCGACAGGACGTGAACAAACTGTGTTCCCCCTTCACCGCCTGTTGCAGGTGACGTCTTGGTCAAGTATCGAGGTCAGCACAGCTACCTGTACAATGTGCTCATCGGCACCTCACCTGTGGTGGTGCATGGCAACGGCCCCATCAAGGTAGAAAATGTCACAGCCTGCTTCCTTTTGATGTTTGGAATTGTCAGGAAGGATGCATACGGTCAAACGACAGGACAGGCCGTGAACCCCCCACCCCCACCCCCCCCCATACTCGTTGCGAGAAGCAAAATGTGGATATGTGGTTGATGCCACACTCGGTATGTTCATGCAATGTGCGGAGAGTGGGGCTGTAAACGACAGTAGATAAAGAAGAAGGAAGATGGTGGCTAGTTGTCACTTTGCCACAGTCAGTAGCCAAAAGGATAATGCTGTGTGTGGAGGAGGGGGTTACAGGCAACAGGAGATAAGAAAGAAAGCAAGGTGGTGGCTGACTGTGATTCGTCCTGAATGAAGTGTGGTGTTAGCTGCCACAGACCTTAGTCATGAAGGAAAGGAATGATCACTTCTTTTGCTGTACAGGTGGATGATAAACAAGTAGGGTAACTCTAGCTCCCATGATGAAACAAATACATACCCATATCCCAAAGGAATGCTGCCCACGACACCAAATTGTCTATCAGATATGACAGCACAGAGCACACAGAACAAACAAAGAAACATCTTCTTGTGGCGAAGGGGATGTTTCCTTGTTTGTGCTGTGTGCTGTGATATCTGACAGGCGATGTGGGCAGCATTCCTTTGCAGTTATGGGCCTGTATTTGTTTCATCATGGGAGCTGGAGTTACCCTGCTTCATATTACTTACTGTTCACTGTTCCCTGCCTCATTTCCTATGTACAGGTGGAGTTTAATCGGCTGGCCACCTACCTGGCTGACGGCTGGACCAGCAGTGCCGGATGTCTGGCGTGTGCGGAGGACACCATTTCCTGCAGGGGGTGAAGGTCAGTACTGAGCTCCTTTGGGGAACACTGTGACAGCCACTGAGAGGTTAAGAGTCAGGGCTTCTGCCTGTCTACAACTTTGTACATTTCAGCGACATGTAAACACGAGAATCCTTGAAAAATGAAAAACGAAACTCAGATCAAGAAAATTCATCGGAAAAATTCAGATGAAAAATGGGGAGGGGGCAGGGGGGGGGGGAAGAAGAGGTATTGATGGATAATGGAAAATGTGGAGCGCTAGTCACATTTTTTTGTATGCTACCGTATAACGGCACGTCACAAATCTAATGTAAGCTTTTGATAAGCAGACGGTCGCCATGTTGTCTACCTGCTTGAAGGCAAAAATAGTGTCGCACTCTGATGCCATTCATCGACAAGTTACTGCAAAAGTGAAGGAGACTGACGGAAGCTGTGGGTGTAGGGGCTGCATCTGTGTGTGTGTTTGTGAGAGTGTGTGTGTGTGTGTGTGTGTGTGTGTGTGTGTGTGTGTGTGTATGAGTGAGTGTGTGTGAGTGTGTGTATGTGTGTGTGAGTGAGTGAGTGTGTGTGTGTGTGTGTGTGTGTGTGTGTGTGTGTGTGTGTGTGTGTGTGTGTGTGTGAGAGTGAGTGAGTGAGTGAGTGAGTGAGTGTGTGTGTGTGAGTGAGTGAGTGTGAGTGTGAGTGAGTGAGTGCGTGCGTGCATGTGTGTAGAAAGATGAGAGGGGAGGGGAGGAGAGGGAACGTGGAAGCGGGTGAGAAGGCGGTGGTGAGTGTATGCCTGTGTGATGCACCACATTTGCCTGATTAGACTGATGTTTTTTTATTTCAGAGAGATGGGAAGCGGTAGGGAGGAGAGGAGTTCCCTCTTCCCCTTCGTACTGAGGTGGTTGTCTCTTGGTACCACAGCAAGGGGGATGACCTTCATTGCAGGGTCGTTGCCAGCTCGGCAGTGCTCCTGTGCTCTGTGTTTCTCCAGTGTTTTTTGAAGGCAGCCTTTTGGCAATCAGACAGTCCCTTCATTGCCTCTACTTCAGGGACGTCTGATAGACCCTTGGATGGTGGTTCCACGAGCATTTCTTCCATTATGGCTAATGTAGCTATTTCTGCCCCCTAAACTGCCACATGGATCATTATGGCAACCACCTCCCGTTCCAGGTATTAAAACTCGGCAAGAGTTTGACATGATACAGCATATGATGCCAGAATGGTTTGCTTTATACCTTATCATGATTTGGTTCAATGCTTACTGTATCACCTGTCCGGCTCTTTCTGCCTGACTGCTATGGACTACACTGGGTTGCTTTGTCGATTAGAGACTGGAAGGTAGCGAAGGTAGCTCAACTTGGTGGGCCGGAAATGGAAGCTGGGATTTGCTGGAGTGCTGCATCAAGGAGGATGTATAAGACTCCCCATGTATTAACAGAACCGACGGGTGTTTCAGTTGGACGACTACCCACCGTCCTGATGGGCCTCTTTCTTGAACAGCCCACGCCCTTCATTCGGGAGTTCTTCCAGCGCATCGCCGCTTTCAACTACCCCAAGAGTCGGATCCACCTCTACATCCATAACAAGGTCGGTAACGGTGGTGAACTCTTGCCCTGTACAGCAGCCGACTAGTTCATAGTTTCTGTTTGGGGAACAAAACAGCTAGTCTGTTTATATTTCCTTTTCCAAACTGTTATTTCATTCATTTCCATCTAAAAATCAGCTTTTCAATGCTGGTTTCAGTTTCTCTCTTTCCCAGTCATGTGATCTTAATTCCACATTGTACATACAGTGTAAATACTCGGGCAGTGCGACTGACAGCAGGTGTTTTTGCAAAACCCTAATTGGAATTGATGAATGTGCATGTCATTCCAATTCTTACCTAGAATGTAACACATCTCGTGTTTTTGTTGTGGCAGTACCTTGATGATTTGCTTTGACATTCACACAGTTATTGTACCAGTGCTTCGTTTGCCAGGAAGGTTAACAGTTTAAGCCTCACAACTCCCATGAATAGATATGCTATATTTCGGTATGTTACAAACCCTTTTTCAAGCACCGACACTGGTCAAATAACAAATATAGCAGTGTAGAATTTTGTGGTTGTGAAACTGGAAAAGAATTCACCGGGAAAAGAGTTCACTGGAAAAAAAAATTCTTTGGGGGAATGGAGGGGGAGATTGTTAGGGAGGCACGGAGAAAAGGGAGGGGGTAGGAGGGACAAGTGAGGGTGTTTGCCCTCACTTTTCAGGCGGGAAGGTTCTCTGTTTTCTTTTTCCTCTTTTTTTCTGTCTTTTTAAATTTCTTTTCATCTCTTCTTCTTTCTTGTTTTTTTTTCACACCCATGACCCTGATCCTCCCTCTCAGTCTTCACCACTTGAATGTGAAAAGAACTGACTGACAGTTTTCATAAATGCACATTCAGGACAAAAGCTTTTTTTCAGTCAGTTTGAATGAGCTGAGGCATAACAATATTTTTTTGATATTTCCTTATGATGCAGTTAGTAGGTTAGAAATGGAGGTGGCATAGATCACTGCATTTTAAGCCACTCTCTCTGTGGCTGCCTTCTCTTGCACCCTTTACGACATGTGTGTGTTTGTTTACAGGTGTTTTGTGTGTGTTGTAAATAACGGGAGAACTATGCTCAGGATATAAGCAGTTTCAGTGCTTGTTCGCATGTGCATTGATGTATGTTATGAACAGTCTAAGATTGTCTCACCTTCCGTAAACTGAATCAGATACCCATTTTCTGCCGGACGTACAGAGAGAATTCTAAAAGCCATGAAAATCTGACCCCATATCTAGTGCAGACATACAAATTTTACCTTCACAGCTGAACACTTGTTTCCACTGAGCTGTAAATTTTTACCTTCACAGCTGAACACTGTTTCCACTGAGCTGTAAATTTTTACTTTCACAGCTGAACACTGTTTCCACTGAGCTGTAAATTTTTACCTTCACAGCTGAACACTGTTTCCACTGAGCTGTAAATTTTTACCTTCACAGCTGAACACTGTTACCACTGAGCTGTAAATTCAAAACTGATTCAGTTCAGGGAAGATGAAGGTGGCAGCAGGAGAGGGATGGGTACTGTCTTCTATAATAGTGTGCGCTAGACTCAGTTAATCCTTAGCAGTTCACTGCCACTATGGCTGTGAAGATATGGGACTTCAACCTCTACTTATCTAGACATGAGCACTTTCAGTGTCACTGTATGCCTGGGGTGATGTGTACCTTGAACAGGCGTACCGTTGTTCCGACACAAGCAGTGTGTTGTGTTACTGTTTACCTGAGTTAATGTGTGTTTTCAACAGGAAGAGTACCATCATCCTGATGTGAGCAATCTCTGTGTTGCTGTATACCTGAGTCAGTGTGTTTTCAACAGGAAGCGTACCATCGTCTGATGTGAGCAATCTCTGTGTTACTGTATACCTGAGTTAATGTGTGTTTTCAACAGGAGAGTACCATTGTCCTGATGCGAGCAGTGTCTGTGTTACTGTTTACCTGAGTTAATGTGTGTTTTCAACAGGAAGAGTACCATTGTCCTGATGCGAGCAGTGTCTGTGTTACTGTTTACCTGAGTTAATGTGTGTTTTCAACAGGAAGAGTACCATCGTCCTGATGTGAGCAGTGTTTGTGTTACTGTTTACCTGAGTTAATGTGTGTTTTCAACAGGAAGAGTACCATCGTCCTGATGTGAGCAGTGTTTGTGTTACTGTTTACCTGAGTTAATGTGTGTTTTCAACAGGAAGAGTACCATCGTCCTGATGTGAGCAGTGTTTGTGTTACTGTTTACCTGAGTTAATGTGTGTTTTCAACAGGAAGAGTACCATCGTCCTGATGTGAGCAGTGTTTGTGTTACTGTTTACCTGAGTTAATGTGTGTTTTCAACAGGAAGAGTACCATTGTCCTGATGTGAGCAGTGTTTGTGTTACTGTTTACCTGAGTTAATGTGTGTTTTCAACAGGAAGAGTACCATTGTCCTGATGTGAGCAGTGGCTGTGTTACTGTTTACCTGAGTTTAATGTGTGTTTTCAACAGGAAGAGTACCATCGTCCTGATGTGAGCAGTTTCATCGAGCAGCATGGAAAACAGTACAATTCGTTGACTCACATATCACCGTCAGATAACATAGGAGAGGTCATGGGACGCAACTGGGCCATGTGAGTCACTGTGTACCCTGTGTGTGTGTGAGAGAGAGAGCTTGAATTTTAAGTCGGTGTTTGTGAGTGATTAGGGTATGGTTTTTGTGTGTGTGGTGGGGTGAAACCGTGTGTGTGTTTTGTGTGGGTGTTGTGCATGTGTGTTTTGTTGTCTGTGTCTGTGTGCATGTGTGTGTGGCGTGCATGTGTGGGGTGTGTGTGTTAGCGCATGTGTTGTTTGTGCCCCAAAAGGGTGTGGGGTTTGTTGGGTGGAAGGGCCCCGAAAGGGGTGATGATTTCTTTCCCCCCCCCCCTGTAATTGTGACCCCGTGGCGAAAATAAAAATTTAGGGGGGCTGGAAAATAAGTGAAGTCAGTTTTAAGATTTGATGGGTGAGGGAATTTGTAACCATTGAGAAGCCAAAGCATGAAAAAAGTTTCAGCAAAATCTTATGTAAAAAATTTTCCCAAGGGGGAAAAGGGGTTTGAGCCCCCATTTTCCCGTTTTAGTGATGATGATGCAGAATTGTGTTTTGGGTGTTGTATGTTGGGGTTTTGTCTTTGGGGAGTTTGTATGCTTTAAAACCCGTGTTTGTTTGCAAAAATTAGGGGGTTATGTGGGTGTGTGGTGTGTGTTGTGTGGGGTGTGGGTGTGTGTGTGTGGGGTTTTGGTTGGGTGTGCGTGCGCACACGTTCACTTTTGGGGTGTGTGTGGTGGGTTAGGAGAAAGGTCGTATGTACAAATAAAGTGGGTAATTTTTTCCCTTTCAGACTTTTTGGGAAAATTTTTTTTTCGAAACCACGTCTGTCCCGTTTCATGGTAAAACAGGGGGTATTTTTTTAACCCAAATTTAATAAAACCCACCCCCCCCCCCCTTTTTTTTTTTCCCAAATTTTTGTTTGGTTTTTCTTGGGAAAAAAAGCTTTTTTAGGCCTTGCTTTCTTTTTTAATTGCGTGTTTTTTTTTCATATGTAAAAGGGCCCTTTCTATTTGTTGGGTTTTGGGGAAGGGAAAGGGGAGACACTACACATGTGTTTGGGAAAACTAGCAAAAATGGAACTGTGTGTGTTTTTTGGGATTCAGAACCGATCATTCCAATTTCCAAATTTTTCCCATAAATTTTCCTGTCCGGAAAAAAAATTTTTGTATGCTTACTTTGGGGTGGGACATCGCAAAGCATCAGGATCCCCATAAAATAAATTTGGGAGGCAAGGAGAAACTTCAAAATAACCATGATAGGCTTTCCCGGTGATTGCCCCTTTATGAGTTCACGATATTCTCCCTTCTTAAAGTGCCCCAGTTTTACCCCCTTCCTCGGTGGAGGAAAGCCTCTTTCAAAATTTTACAAGTTTGTCTTTGTTTTTTTATGGATCCCCCCAAAACAGCAGTTCAATTTCGCCTTTCCTTTGGAAGGGGAGGATTCTTCTTTGTGTCACTGTATAAGACAGTAGACAGGGATATATGTATTAATATATCCCCCGTTATAACCACCCCTTTCCCCCTTTTACTGAGAGTATGAACGCCACACAACAAACACACACAAACGAAAATACGGTGCACAACGGAAGGCTTTATTTACATTCACACACGCACTCTCACTCGCAGAATGGCAGATGAGACACCAAGACCTCTTATATCCAACACACACAGGCAAAGGAAAACAAACCCCAAAACAATTCAACTATATTAACAACAATACCGCCGACCATCAACGCATGGCCCCTTCTGCATACCAGTGCACGCATGTACTGCACATATACATTTAACGACCCTTCCCTCAGGAGGCACAGACACACCTCAGCCCACTGAAGGCCAATACCAGAAGGGACAAGGGTGAAATCACATCACCTGGTAATCCCGGGCTGAAATATCAAGCAAGGTTGATACCTCATAAAACCCGAGATGCCCACGCGATGTTTTCTTTCTCCAAAATATACTCTTTATACTAATTTTTATGTGCCGGTGTCAAACCACCCGGACACCCAAACTTAACCCCCAAAATGTTCAACACAGATTGTTCAAGCAGCCCGAACCCAATGTTGCACTTCAATACTTCGTTCGAAGTCCCTGGCGGGCGCTTGACATGCAAGAAGAAAAAAAAAAAAAATCCTTCAAAAAAAACACAAAAAAAAACACGCACACACAAAAAAAACAATGGCGACACAGCGCTCCCCACTATGATTATGTAGACGTCGGTCTGCTTTACGACGCCCTTACACTAATGCACTGCCCAAAGCAAAACCTTCACTGAAGCGCTTGACATGAAGTAGGAGGAGTCGTGACGCGTCGAAGGGCGCGGTCCCCTACCCACCGGGCACCAACCACATTCGCGGGTCGCCCGCAGATGGTACACTGCGGCGAGCCCTCAAGACGCTTGCCCACCCCGAAGACAGTTGAAGTCGGAGGAACTGCCACACCCTCGGACTGTGGAGGCGAGACGACGCCCCGACCGGAACGCACCCTGCCGGCTCCACGTGCGTCTCCACTCCGGGCAGAGGAGTGGGCCGGAGTGACAGTGGAAGTGGCGGTGACAACTGCCACACCCGAGAGGCGGACCCTCACAGATTTGCTGTGTAGGGGAGGTACATAAAACTCGCCGGAAACCTGTGAAAAAGGAAATGTCTTACTACCACAGCCGAATACAGTTATAACTTTGTTGCTTCACTAAAGTAAACGGTTCCGAGTGTTTTCATGTCACAACCCCAAAGTGCGACAGCTGATTGGAATTTTACATCATAACCTATACAACCAGCCACCTTGTCATCAAATTCTCTCACCAGAAATGTTCCATTACACATTCAAACCAATTTCATTGACTTTCCACTTCCATCAACAGCCACAAACATAATTATAACCGTTCCTTCATAAAGTGATTACACTGTCTGAATTACATACCCACGACTTCATTCCCCATCGAAGTCTCCAAGACAATGATTCAATAAGATTATAAATCATATTCACTCCAACGAACAATCCGTCCGTTAGTGACCCCCAGCACCGGTCACAATTCAGGATCGATTACTTAGTAACATGCTTAATAGAATCAAACACATTTCAAGCAAAACCAAAATAATAGAATTGAACCCGGGTATCCTAATTTCCTAGCAGGCACAATCATCAACCTAAAAATGTCATCAGAAATTATCAAGCGCTAGGACAATCACCAATTACATAAGCTCGACAAGGATTTCCGAGCGCTGCTATACATTGTCTACCGACACCACAATGCTGCGGAAAACATCTTTGAATACTGGTGCACCACAGTCGACTAAAACAACCATATACATATATATACACCAACTGTAGGCTTCTGAGGCACAATTCCTAAATATCTTAAACACCTTTTATTATTATCATCTGCTATTTTTTCTCTTCTATTTCTAATCGTAATAACCTATACCAAGTAATCTAACTAATACTACTATTGTATTTAACACAATCATGAGTTCACCTGCAAATCTTTAATAATAATTGAAAAAAAAAAACAACTCTTTTATTAATATAACTATCCCTAATTTTCCTTTCCGCCCATCCAACCCGGTTTAATTCCAAGCGCAAACGCCAAAAGTGAACTTCCACAAGACGTGTCTATCCGAGGTACCACCACCCGTCACCTATCGATAAACATCACACACGCCCAGACACATCACAAGCAGTCTGCCCTCCGTACCTGGCACGCACCGCGTGACAGTCTCCTCTTTTAATATTAAAAGTTCCCGTCCTCCGATACCAACATACACCCCGAAAATAACCAATCTTTATCAAACTTGAAACCAGTATTTCTGTACACCAGCGACCACTACCACGTACAACATATTGTCTTAGCACATCAATACCGCTGTAACACATCCACCTATCTGTATCAGTGTAGAACCGGAATGCACATTACTTCATTCCCGTATGTACGGTTTTTCCTCGACCTTAAGTTCAAGTCATATCTTTTTTCTTCTCTTCAAACTTCCGCACATTTAAATCTCCTCCTCTTAGCCAAATTCACATAAAAAGAATCTTTGCGAATAAAAATCAAATTAAAAGGAAATCCTCCCGTTCCGGGAACTGAAACACAAAAGTTGATGAAACCATGATATCTACAAACAACCAACTACACAGCCCACCAGAATTTCCGCTACTTTACCCGCTCACCTTAGACAACAACAGGAACGACACACAATGGACGACACCCTCAGTCGCCGGGACACTGCCAGACAGCCAACGCCCTGGTACGTGCAGAACCCCGCGCTGAACACCGAAACATCGATTGTCTTCACTCCGACGACACACTGGACGACACCCTCAGTCGCCGGGACACTGCCAGACAGCCAACGCCCTGGTACGTGCAGAACCCGTCGCTGAACACCGAAACACCGACAGTCTACTCTGGTAGCCAAACCTTCAAAAGTCGGTCGAGGGCATACCAAGACCCCTGCCCCAACGGCAGAACAAACATGAGCACGAGGCCAACCCAACCTTCGCGGATAACGCCTCAGTTCGTACTAACTTGCAGACACACCACGACACTCCGAGTTCACCTCGGAAACTCACAAGACAGCACTCACATTCACGGAATTCCCACGAACATCGAAGAACTCCAATTTCCCGAGTGTTTGTTTACACACGTAAACCCCACTATTCCGGCGAGTCCGATGTTCTCCTTCCTCCCCCCTCCAAGAGTTGACAGGTAAGCAAATTCCCGGCAGGAATCACGCACTTCACGGCCACTGCCACCTGGCAATGGACAGGCCACACTCCACAATTGTCACTGAAGCGACCCGTGTCAGTTCGTGCGTGACACTTTGGATTGCTTAAAGGAATTTTGGCCGCCAAGTCTCTTCAGTTAAGTTCAATCTCTGCTTCCCCTTAACAATTGTCGTCTTTACCATTGGCCTGGCTTTCACCCAAGTTCGCTTCATAATCATTGCCTTCTACAGCTTCTCAAATTTACCCATCATGTCACAAGTGGTGCTATGTAGAAGACTCACATGAGACCTGTATTTTCGCTGTGAAATGGTGCTCTGTAGAGGACCCACACACAATCTCTGCACACACAGAGACCAATGCATAAACTCACCCACACCTCAGACACACACACACACACGCACACACACAAACGCACACACACACTGTTTAGAAATTGGGGTGGTTTTTTTTCATGGGGAAGGGGGGATGGAGGTAGACCTTGGCCTGTCCATAGACCCCCCTCCCCCCCCTGGGGGGGATTTGTGGGTGAATTTTTCTGATACTTTGTTCATTTTGAAATTTTATGGCATATGTTACCCCGCTGTAACCAGGTTATTTAAGGATATACGAGCATTAAACTATAGTAACCCCACCGATAGCGATTATTCAGGGGGTGGGGTTACTTTAAGTCTCTTAAATCAAATTTCTTCTTAAATATTTATATTAAATTTGGTACCAAACTAAAGAATATTGAAAAGGCTATCTGCTCATGTACAGTTTACAACCATAAAAGGTATGCGGAACATGTTATTTACAAACAAAGTCATGTGGTCCATGGCAAACAACAACGGACACATCTCTTGCAGGCAGGTAAGATGTAAATCAACATTGTTCTCTTTTGTTGCCCTCAGGAACCTCAAAACAAGCCAAATCATGTCAATGTAGTAAAGCCACAACTGTGCTGTTTTGCCAAGGAGGCCATCTCTTACTTTGACCTTGAAGAGGGAATACCGTAAAGTTCGGACTATAAGCCGCGACTTTTTTCCCCAGCTTTAAACCCTGCGGCTTAAACAACGATGCGGCTTATTTGCGGATTTTTCCGATTTCAGAAGCATCACACCCTCGTCTATTCTTAGCTTCTCTGTAACTCACCATATCGTGTTTACTGTTCATGAATTTTTATTATGCTTTTAACTACGATTTTCTGTGTAATCGTGTAATGGAATCAGTAACCCGTTCAGAAATACGGGAATCGACAGAAGTAAAGCCCATTACTGATATCTTTTTTCATCAGTTTGTCTTCTACAAAAATACGATCGCTTCGAACGGCGCAATGTGTTGGCCGTTTCCGACCTGTTTAATCTTGACTAACACTAGCTGAATTACGAACAAAATAACTAAGCACTGGCACGGTATTAAGCGAAATAAAACAATCGAATCGTTTCATTAATGTTCTGGTTTGTTATTATATGCGTTATCTTACCAAGTGCGTCTTGCAATTCAAAAACGATTAGCGCATTCAACTCGGTCATTGTCAGACCTTGGCTTCGATCCGCCATTGTTGAAATCGTGGACAGGGAGTGAAGGTTTGCATTTGATACCTTCGCTTTGATTGGCTTGCGCTTTCGAGTACTCAACCAATCGTTTAGCTTGATACACCAATGAATGCAGGAGAGAACGGCCTTTCTAGCGCATCGTTAATGAGTTGGGTTTTTTTGGGTTTTTTTTTTTAAAGCAATGATGTTGGAAAGACAACACTTGTAAGAAGCCTCATAAAAACTTCGATTCAAATTGATTTAAAACACATCGTACTAAAAAAAAAAAAAAAAAAAAAAAAGACTGAAGAAAAGCTGGAAACATGCTCTTGTATTCTGACCTATTTAAACGCCAATGAATGCAGTGAACACATTGTATGTGATGATTTTCGACACTATGTGAACTCAACGCTCGGCCAGCTGCCGCCTGCGGCACATCGGACTGTGTTGTATATATCTGCGGCTTATAAACCGGTGCGGCTTATTTGTGAAAAAAGTTCAGATTTTTTTTTAAATTTAGTGGGTGCGGCTTATATACAGGTGCGCTCAATAGACCGAACTTTACGGTACTGTTCATACAGCTGTTGGCATGCACCATTTTCCACAACAGACTGCAGCTTGTCCTTACCAGGATTGAACAGAGTAGCCACTGCATGCTGCACTTCTTGAAGTTCTTCAGCTTCACCTGTAGCCAGAAATTTGATAAGCAGTTGCCTCTCCAATGCTTCAAGGACTAGTTTGTGTACTCGAAGAGCACGATTGTAGTGCTTGCCAGCAAACACTTGCTCAATTGACCCACTTGCACAGATAGCAGACTGAATGACTATTTCAGCAAGACCAGTCCCTCTCATCAGTTTGCCAACAGCGCCAAGGAAAGAGCAGATTGTGTGGAAGCTTCCCAGTCTGACAAAGATGTCTTGGAAGAGATTGTTCTGCCACACCAAGTTGTATGCTTTCCTCGCTACTGCTAAGTCAAATGTAACCAATGTTATATCTTGCCCCACTTGCTTTGTTGCTGCCTGTGACACTTTGAGGACATGCTGGACTGTGGAATTTTCCGTGATGGGGTGATGGATGGGTGGCATGTAGTCAACAGTAGACTTCATCTTTTCTATCCCTTCTTCTCCTGTGAGAGACACCCACCCTCCCCATCCAGGCACCAGTTGATTTCCGTCTTTGGCCTCAAATCTGGAGAAAATCCACCAAAAGTCAGCAAGTTTAGCTTTGTACACAGCCTCTGGGTTTGAGAAATGAGTGTCGACAACATTCAACTTGGGTTCTGCCTTTTCTTTTGCAAAGCAGGGTGGTACGTTTCTTGGTTCATACTGCACGGAGCATTGCTGGTTTTGAGGAGCAGGGGGTAGTTCTGTTTGAGAAGGAACTGTGTCATGCACTGTGTCTCCTGTAACCTCTTGAATAACTATGCCATGAGTGGAGTGGGTGGTGTCAGCTCCTGAAAGGGTTTCTTCGTTGAGGTCAAAGTTATCCCAGCAGAAATGAATCACCTTGTTCTGCCCCAAACTCACCGTTGAAGGCAGAAGACTAGCACACTGATGTACAGAGTTGGCCATAGCAGTCTCAAGTCGTACAACTGTTTTGTATCCAGCAACGTGCCCAAAACGATTCAAGAGACTTAGAACTTCAGAGCTACCAGTAACATGTCTGATAGACATTCCAAGTAGAAGATGTTTGGGCATTTTCCACTTTCCCCCTGTCAAAGAGTAGCATATGTCCTGGCCAATGGAGGATGCCAATCTGGTGGTTTTGTTTTGCTCCACAGTACTACTCTTTCCAGATAACAGATTTTGGAGAAAGTCTGTGAGAATAGCTGGAGGATTGACAGCATCAGACTGAAGGTACTCTGCAGATGGAGGCCATGGCATGTCAGGTGCAGCTCTAAAAGCATCCATGATGTGCCGACGAAGGACATATGCGGACTCCTCAAGTCGCCTTTCTTCTGAAGCTGCTGACACAAACGCTGTCTCAACTGCCTGACCTCTGGCAAGTTCGTCACAATAAACAAGTTCACTGCGATGGTTTGGAGCCCAAAATTTTATTCTGAAGCCAAAACGTTTCATTATCTTTTCTTTCAGTTTGTAAGTCTTGTATCTTGGGTTGTAGAAGTCAGGGGAATGTTGTTGCATGTATCCACAGTACTTCTCTCTCAGCATGGTCATTCTCTCCACCTGTGCACCTCTGATCAAGGCATTTTCAATGTAGTCACATATGTACTCAAATGCCCCCTCATGTGCCTGTTGCTGCTCAGCAGATATCTGGCCTGTGGATGTTTCAGCATGCCTGCCTTCAGATCTTACATAGTCTTTCCTGCAACCCTCATGATAGTGAGCTTCACGTGCTACCAGATCTACATCTTGATAATGAGTGAAAATGTCATCTTGCTTAGTTTTTGCTGCATCCTTTATGGACTGTTCTGCCGTCTTGGTGACACATTTTACAAGTTTATCAAAACATGCAACTCCTTTTGAAGCTTTCTTCTTGAATTTTTTGTTGCAAAAAATGCATCTGTCGTTTGGAAGCAATGGGCCTGATGTAGCAACAGCAGTCCTCTTTGGTTTAGATGGTCCTGCAACTTCTTCACTCTCTGTCTCATGTTTCCTTTTCCTGGCAAATTTCACATTGGTAAACCGTGCATAACAGCTTCTGTGATAACCATGGCGAGTAAAGTCCATGTCTTCTGGAATACAATCACAAATCTGATCTAGTCTATGACATGCTACATTTGAAGCACGTCTCAAGTGGAGAGACTTCTGGATAATTTGTTTACTTTCTTCAGTTAGTGGGGTTATAGTATTCTCTTTTCTGTTGTTTTTTAAATGAATTATACATGTTCTCCCATCTCTTGAACATTTTCTTTTGCATTTGGGTGTGCTTTTAAAAGTCACTGGTTGTTCATCTACCATGGTGCAAATCTGACTTCACACAGGACGTGTCTCATGGAGAAGATGATGCATTTTTCATTACAGTGTAGTCAGAGACTGCACACCTGCCCATTCCCAATGACCTGAAACAAGACGGTTAAAAACAAATGGATACTATAATGCGGCAAAGCGGTTTGCCCAATTCATACACTTTTGGCAAACTTAGTGGTGAAGAACGCAGAACTAAAACTAGCAACGAACTCAAGCAGCTGTTTTTTTTTAAAGGCACGCTCAGCACGGAGTCTGGCCGAAATAACGAGACTCGCGCGCGACGTGGATGGGGATGGGCGGAGGTGTGTAGAACTGAGGTGTGCATGAACGCTTTACACAGAGAGAGAGAGAGAGAGAGAGAGAGAGAGAGAGAGACGAAGAGAGAGAGAGAGAGAGAGAGGTGGAGATGGGGTGAGGTGGGTTTACCAAGGACATGCATACATCATGCTGCAGACAGAGATCACAGTAGGCTAAAGCACGCAGTGACATGCATACATGACTGCTTTGCATGTTTGATTTCTTTACAAAGTCAACATTTAGATGTAGCGACAAGAAGAAGAAAATACACATGCGCCTTCGTAAGATAGGTGTGACCAGTGAGAGACACCGATCAGACGCTAACGTATGTTACAGTACTTACTTTTCATAGACATTCTCTGTATCACAATGATCTAGGCCTAAGTAAACATAAACTGTTTTGTGATACACACTTGTGGGAACACAAACACTAGCAAGAAACGTGGAAAAGTGTCGACTGCTCGACTGCGCTGGAACAGAACAGCGCACAGCTGTGGTTGAGTGGTACGACAGATTTCAGCTGCATGCGATTCGGATGCCCATGCACAAACATCATCACTGTATCTCTTTTTGTAAAATGCCAGCAGAATAGTGTGCAGATATATCGAGAAAAATTGTTTAAGATGCCATTCATGACAAACCTATGAGATATCAAGCCAGATTATGTGTGACAAACATAGAGTGAACACACCTACCCCACAATGCTAAATACAAGGGCCAAAGAGGAAAAAATACACTATTAATGCAGCTCTCACTGCCAAAATAACCTGTTTACAAGAGGGTAACATGTCAAATGTTTCTTCCAATATCATAAGCTTTCTAGAAAATTAAGTCAAAAATTCCCCCCAGGGGGGGGGGGGGGGGGGGGGAGGTTTCCACTCCGCAGACCAAGGTCTAGGAAGAGAATCTTGTCACAATTTCCATATGAAATTTTTCCATTTAAGATCTGAAATAATGCCTGGTATGAGCACCACATTACAGAAACCAATTGCATAATGTATTTGAAAACTTTCCATATTTTTGTTTGTCTTATTGCTTTTTTTTCAATGTTCATAACTTACGTCCTCTTCTGTTGTTGTTTGTTTAACAACTTTGGTTTCATTTGAAGGTTTATATTTGTACATATTTGTTTGTTTATGAAGTTTCCACATGTCAGTTTTGATTTTGTGGGGGGCACGGTTGCATTGGTTCTGAAGGTGCATGCTTTTATTTTTTATTATCATTTTTGGGATGCAACTTAAACATGTGCCTCTGGACATGGCTTTGTGTCAGCACACTGATGTGGTTGTCTGTCTGTGTTTAGGAGTCCCATCAGTGCTGGTATTTTTCAGCTCTACATTTGATTAGCAGAAGACAAACTTTAACCCTCTTGTACTCAGTTTCTCTGACTGCAAACTTCCCCTAGATTTCAGATTCTTTTACAGGTTTCAGCCTAAAAAATGGGTATGTGTACCAGCCGCCGTGGCGAAGTGGTTAGCGTCGCGGACTCCCGGCTGGGAGGTCGTGGGTTCGAATCCCATCAGAGTCATGTGGGTTTTTCTGCCCCGACCGGCTCCTGTCCAGAGTTGAGTTTGCTGCGGACTCAGTTGGGGAGACTGGGACCACACAGTCGAGTTTCATCCACTTAATGGATGCGTTTCTGAGAGTGTTGCTCAAATTTCCTGACCAACACTGCAGGTGCCTGTATCTCTCGGGCCTGGTTGACGCCGGGATATATTATGAAAGGAAGCGTAGAGTACAGCCCTGTCATGTAGTCTCAGACCGAAATGGAAATCCGTAGCATCATCTTAATCATCCTCATTCTCATCGATCAGCATTAAAAAAAAAAAAGTCTCAAATTCTGTGGCCATTCATGCCCTGCTCTCATGGTGACCTCAGTTTCGATGTTCTCTCCACGTCTATGACCTTAGTTTGGTTCCGTCGGGGTCACCGGTATCGGCGAGACTATGGGGGCTGTCGTTGGATGGACGTGGTGGCGCCCTCCGGAGGGAGAGCTCACTCAAGCAATTATTGTCGTCAGTAGGGGGCTTAGTAGGTGGTGTCCTGCGTATGTTAGATCAGAACAGGCGCCACTGAACACCACCGAAGTGACTCTGCAGCAGTGCAGTGTCTCCTCCGGTGGGTTGCCTCTTGACGACTTGACATTGACTGCTCCCTGTGGATTGCTGGTGCCGTGGCTGCGGCGGGGCCGACCGGGCTGTGGCTGTGGACGGGGTGTCGGAATGAGCGGCGTGGGTTTGGGACAGGAAAAGGACAGAGGTTGGGACAGCAAAAAGAAAAAAAAATAAAATAAAATAAAATGGGTATGTGTGATTATTAACGTACGGGGAATGTATGTGAACCTCTAGGAGAAAGAAAATTGGCAGACAGTTTCATAAGAACATGCACTTCACTTTGAACTATATTTTGTCTGTCTTAGAGATATAGGTCGTGTCACTGTCACCAAATTGTTACCAGACACGTGACGTTTTATGATGACAATCAAGTTTACAACATGCAAGCATGGGCAGTCACCATGCTGATGCAAGTTGTTAGTGTAAGATGAAATCTGAGGCCTACCTGACGTGATCCATCCGCTGCCTGGCAGTACAGGTCCCACTGGTTGTCCCACCAATGTCATACAAAACCTGTCACTTGTCACACACAATACTATAAAAGAGGGTCAGGTGCGCCCTTTGCAGCTTGTTTTTGTCTTGCATACCTGTTTGTTTCATCGGCAGCAGTCTTGAAAAAACAAAGAGGAACAAACAAAACGAAAAAATCAAGTGGTGTAGCAGTGTCAGGTAACGAGTGAGCCGGCCCAGTGGGTTCCTGAAACTGACGCACCCCTGCCGTGCCATGTGTCGCGGGCCGCCATTTTGTCTGAAGCGCTGCCCGTGGAACATTGTGTTCCAGGTCGCTTTGCACTTCACCGTCTTCTTCAACACCACTACCTAGTTCTATGTCACTTTCATTCTCCATCTCTCTTTCAAACGTCTCCACTTCTACAATAATTTGATCTAACTCCTCTTGCGAGTAGTCGACCATCTCGTCGTCATTCGTAGCAGACGCGAAAGCCGCCATTGTGAAAGTCGGTCCGTTTCATTCACAAAATTACTCGCTGTGTTCTGTGCCTATTCTCAATGAACGTGCACGGTTCCATCACCCAAAATAGTGCCAACACATGATTGGGCCATGCCTGAGTCTTCCTAGTTACTGTCTACGACTGTGTGTCTACACACGTGATCACTGCGTGATGGAAAATTCCCATGGAGAGGTCCCGGTACATCCCGGTACGGGAAGAACAGGCGCCCGACGTTAAGTCCCGGATTGTCCCGTTGCGAGTATAAGAGGGTTAAAGGATGGTAGAAATTGGTAACACCTTTCTGTATCTCACCCTTTATGATATAAGGATTGTAAATATTGATTACACCTTTCCGGTTATTCCCTTCATCATTATGTGAGAATGGTAGATATTTATAATAACTTTCTAGTTATCCCCCTTCATGGTGTAAGAATGGTAGATGGTAAGAATGATAACATGTTTTCCAGTTAGGATAAGATAAGATAATGTTGCTTATAGCCCAGCCGACCGCAAAGGGCCACATCAGGGCTGTCACCACGTTAAAATCAACTCACCAGTATGTTTTCCAGTTATCCCCTTTCATGACGTTATAGTTTATTTAAAGTAAGATGTTAATGTCTTTTTTAAACATTTAGTTAGTGTCTAGACAATTTAAATCTCTCTGTGTCTGAAATCAGTGCTTTCACAACTAGCTAATCATTCTGATACAATACTTTAAGAGATGTGAATAGTTCAGTTGCTTTACCTTGAAGAAAAGAAGTCGGCTCTGACATCTTTGGGGATTCGGCAAGTGAGCATAGTGTGTGTGAAAAAGAACAGGTATCAGTTTACAAAGAGAAGTGTGTGCAGAAGACTAGTTGTTGTCTGTATACTGAGAGAGAGTTTAACCCTCTTGTACTCAGTTTCTCTGACGGCAAACTTCCCCTAGATTTCGGATTCTTCTACATGTTTCAGCCTAAAAATGGGTATGTGTGATTATTAGCTTATGGGGAATGTATGTGAATCTCTAGGAGAAAGAAAATTGGCAGACAGTTTCATAAGAGCATGCACTTCACTTTGAACTCTATTTTGTCTGTCTTAGAGATATAGGTCGTGTCACTGTCACCAAATTGTCACCAGACACGTGACATTTTATGATGACAATCAAGTTTACAGCATGCAAGCATGCGCAATCACCATGCTGATGCAGGCTGTTAGTGTAAGATGAAACCGGAGGCCTACCTGACGTGATCCATCCGCTGCCTGGCAGTACAGGTCCCACTGGTTGTCCCACCAATGTCATACAAAACTTGTCACTTGTCACACACAATACTGAACTCAGTCACTTCCCAACACTCTATACGTTGTGGTGTTTCCGTCAGCCTTTGCAGTTCTACAAACTACAGCTGATTACAGTCTTAAAAAAACAAAGAGGTACAAACAAAAAGAAAAAATCAAGTGGTGTAGCAGTGTTGGGTAACGAGTGAGCGGGCCCAGTGGGTTCCTGAAACTGACGCACTTCTGCCACGCCACGTGTCGCTGGTCGCCACGTTGTTTGAAGCGCAGCGAGCGGAACATCGTACTCCGGGTCGCTTTCTACATCACCATCTTCTTCAATACCACTACCTACTTCAATATCACTTTCATTCTCCATCTCTCTTTCAAATTTTTCTACTTCTCCAATAATTTGATCCAACTCCTCTTGCGAGTAGTCGATCATCTCTTCGTCGTTAGTAGCAGACGCCAAAGCAGCCATTGTGAAAGTCGGTCGGTGTACGGTCCCTGGTTTCATTCACAAACTTACTCGCTGTGTTTGCCCCTTTTCCATCACCCCAAAATAGTGCCAACACATGATTGGACCATGCCTGAGTCTTCCTAGTTAGTGTCTGCGACTCGGCGTGTTTACACACGTGATAACTGCGTGATGGAAAATTCCTACGGACAGATCCCGGTAGCTCCCGGTACGGGAAGAACAGGCGCCTGAAGTTAACTCCCGGATTCTCCCGTTGCAAGTATAAGAGGGTTAAGGGAGAACTGGGAAGAATGACTGTGTGCCTACAAGGTGGAGTGTGTAAAAAAGAGTGGTCGTCCATTTACAGAAAGAAGTGTTTGAAAGAAGAATGGTTGTGTGTTGACATAGAGGGGTGTGTGAAGAAGGATGGTTGTGTGTTCACAGAGATTAAGAAGGAAGATGTCTGTGTGTTCCCAGAGAGGAGTGTTTGAAGAAGAGCTGCCAGTATTTTTTCTCTGTGGATGCAGTGGCACAGCTGACCGATCCAGATGTCCTGATCGCTCTCATTCAGCAGAACAGGTAAGGTGAACGACCGTCCGTGTGAACAGGTTCTTTTTAACTGTCTTTTTTTTTTCTGTTGCACACTCGCTACACACACGCATACAATGATAAAAATGGCACAACTAGTGTTAGCTAGGTACTGAAGGTCTGACCAGCGTGTAGGGCTAATGCATAGGTCAGACATCTGCTGAGTCGTAGCCACGAGACCCTCTTCTTAAATTTTTTCATCTTAGTCTTTAATTCATTTACCCATCATCTTTAAATCATGCGCAGTATGGTCTCAAAACTTAGCGGCTGTGGTGTAGCATATATGGACTAGTCCACACGCAGTGACACCTCCTTGATGAAACTGAAACTGAAAGTGAAGCAGCAAAGGCAGGATAACATATTTCCGTCCCAAGGATAGGTGGTCTGATGATACTCAAAGCATAATAATGACAAGGCGGTGAAAACTCTTAAGGCATCTGCATGCCAATGGCAAAATCATTCAGAACCTGATGCAAGTCCTGATTAATGAAATAAGACCAGTTTGAGATGTTGATGAGGAGATAACTTGATGGAGTGAGCTTGATTGTGGGATGAATTGTGGCTGATGGATTTTTCTGTCAGTTTCTTTTTTTCATCTTTTTGTCGTTCACAGTCTACATTTCAGATCCACATCTGTAGCTTCAATTGTCAGTGTGATGAAACCAAGCCAGAATACAAACTGACAGGCAAAGGGACACTTTTTTTCCACTCATAATATAAAACAAACACATGAGTTTTTGACAATGTCTTTGTCAAATGTTGCAAACAACAGACATGAGAAAATGCACAAATTTGGGATTCTGACCACCATACTGAAAAGAAGAATGTGGCCAGTGAAAGAGGTAGGTGAGTTCAAGAGACGTGCCATTCAGGCAGAGTAACCTGTGATTTTGAGATGATAAAGTGATTTTGACTTTGAATGTTCCGTGAATGCCGCAGTGGCGGCAGTGGAGAAGTGCCATTGTTTGACCAGTGTCCACTTCGTTTAACAGCGTGTGCTTGCACTGTGCATGTTGTCATTTGTACATGCATCATACAGATGGCGGTGCGACATAGAGGCTGTCTTGTTTATTCCAGGTCGATCCTGGCACCAGTGCTGACTCGGCCATACAAGCTGTGGTCCAACTTCTGGGGGGCCCTGAGCAACAAGGGGTACTATGCCAGGTCTGAGGACTACATGGACATAGTGGAGGACAAGAAACGGTTCGTATGTTAAGTCACTGTTTGCTTTTGCGTATGTTAATAATGCAGCTAGGGCCTTTCTACTGTCACTGCAAGTTGTTCTGCTGTTGTGCCTGTTTTGACTTTGAATGGTTTGGTTGCTGTGATTATACTTCCACATCAAGTTGTTCTGCTGTTGTGCCTGTTTGGACTTTAAATTGCTTGTCTGCTGTGACAATACTTCCACATCAAGTTGTTCATCTGCCGTTTCTACTTTAGCTTCAAGTTTTCCAGTGCTGTGTTTCTTCTTTCAGTTCAAGCCATTCATTTGCTGTGTCTCTAGTTTTCCTTCGAGTTGTTGATTTGCTGTGTGTCCACTCTAACATCAAGTTGTTCAGCTGCTGTGCCTTTTCTTCAAAGTGGTCTACTGTCCCTGCTTTCTGTTCGGTTGTTCTTGTGCTTGGCCCTACTTTCACTCCCAGCTGCCGTAATGGAGCTGCACTGGCTGCCCCTGACATTTTTGTTCCGTTGCATTTGTGTATACCACTATTTCAGTCCGTTCTCTTGGTACATACAGTTCTTTCCATTGACTTGCTTCTTCCAGGGAAAAGTTATTGAGATATCCAAGATGCGGAGCAAAATCAGAGGAAAATGTAGCTGTAGTTCCTATGCCTGGCATGCCTGGAAATCACTGCCATCCAGACTGTGTACGATCTCATCTCTGCCGGAGTTAAAAGGAAAAAAACGCTTTAATGTATTGACTGTCCTGACAAGTATTATCCTAAGCTATCCTGTTGCTGGTGCATGATGTTGCACTGTTGAAGACACTTCATGATTTATCAGTGCTGAGAAAGTTATTTGCTTCACCCGTGTCTGTTGGTTTGTGTGTCTGTCAGTAGGATTACCCATGTGCATGAATATATGTGTGTGCATGTGTGTGTGTGTGTGTGTGTGTGTGTGTGTGTGTGTGTGTGTGTGCGTGTGTGTGTGTGTGTGTGTGTGTGTGTGTGTGTGTGTGTGCATGTGTGTGTGTGGGAGAGAGAGAGAGAGAGAGACTAAAAACAACAATGGTTTCATGTCTTGAGACTTGGATTTGTTTTTCAACACATTTTTGCTGATACACAGCTTCTTCAGGTCAGGGTACCTAAATTTACCTACCATCTCTCCCTCTCTGCTTGTCTGTCTGTGTCTGTCTCTCTCTTTATATACTGTGTGTGTTTGATATATATTTATGTGTGTGTGTGTGTGTGTGTGTGTGTGTGTGTAAGTGTTCGATATAGAGTGATAGACAGATAGATAGATAGATATATCGACAGAGAGAGAGAGACAGATGATGGCTTTTAGGTTAGATAATGTGTGTGTGTGCCTTCTGAATGGCTTTTTATGGTCAGCTTGGCTGTAATCATTATGACTTGACTTCATGATCTGTTTTTTGAGTTGTTTGCCGGTGATAGTGATGACCTATTTTTCTTCTTTTTTTTTTTCTTTTTCACAACGGTAATAACAGTGGATGTGTTTTCTTCCAGTGGTGTGTGGAACGTGCCATTCCTGACGAACGTGATGCTGATCCAGGGACACAGGCTGAAGGATCTTCGCAGCGCTCACAGCTACGACTCTGACCTGGACCCCGACATGTCCTTCTGTCGCCAGGCTAGAGACAAGGTGGGAGCGCAGTGGAGTTGATTCCTGTCCCTGTCGGTTTTCTGTCTCTCACTGACTACAAACCCTCCTGTGTTCCAGGCTGCTTTTGTCTGGAAAGATTTATCTGCGTCCATCCTAGTGGATGCTGTTTGCGTTACATATATGAGCAAGTGACAAAAGGTCGTCCAAAAAAGCCAACAAAAAGTGGATTTTTCAAAATAGTTTTTATTAACAGCAATTTTGTCCAAAGGAAGACTTATGTTTAAGGGTCATAAAAACATACATACAAAGATAACTCATGCACCGATGTTCTGCTAGTAATGTGATAAGGCATCATAACAAGCATCTGACGGTTGTTATGCTGGACATTCAATTTTATCAATATTCCTATTTGAATGTCTGTTATACAGCATAATTGTTTCAGTGGAAATAAGACGAATTTTACAGCTAAATTTCATTCAAAAGAAAGGCATCGTGCATTTTAGTAAAGTTCCTGGGGGTATGCCCAAAACTAACAACCGTCGGACATATGTTTTGTCTTTATTGTCTTTTGGGAAAATTAAGACAGTAACTGATCCTTGATGTTTTTCTGGGGTTTTTGGGGGTGATTTCATGTAATGAACCAAGATGGGGACCCACAGTAGCCTTGTTCCCTGATTGGCATTTTTATCTGACAGTTTTTTTGGTTGCTTGGGAATCCCCAAAATATTTCCAAACAATGAAAAAAAATAACAACGTCAAAAAAAAAAAATGGAATTTTTTTCTTTGAGTAAGTTCTATTGTTATTGTTCCCATTTTAACTGAAGGCCATAAAAAAAGAAAATAAGTCAAAATGCATGTAGACCCCCTTAAAATTAGAACCCATCTGACGTTTTAGGGCCTCATTTTGGAAAACTCAACAAATGCTCATTGGGGCGGGAAATTAGATTTTTTGATCAAAATAAAAGAAACAGTTGACAGAAACAATATAAGTTTACATTTAGGGCCCCTGCCCCTTCAGATAAGCTTAGAGCGCTTAAAATCATATGAAAAAAATTTTATGGTTCCCCAAAAAATTAAAAGTTTTAAAAAGATTTTTGATTTTTGCACCAGTTTTCCCTTTCTTTTCCTTGTGAAAAAAGTGGGGGAAAGCCAGAAAACAAATTTTTGTAAACAAAAATACAAAAAATTTTTAGGTTTTTTTTGGAATTAATGCAAAAAAACAAGTGATAAAAATAAAAATGTTTCATGAACAAATAAATTTGGTATGCTTCGGTGATTTCAACCCCCTTTTAAACACCCCCCCATTTTATTGGGTTAAGAAGCCAAAAATCATGGGGCTGATTTTTTGCTACTATTGTTGGGGGGGGGGGGGGGGGGGGGTTTAAATTTTTCCCCCAGTACTTTTTGTTAAAAAAATATGGTTCATAAAAAAACGGTGGTCACAGGGATGTTAAAAAGAAAAAAATAAAAAACAAAAAATAGTCGATCAGATTTTGGGGAGAAAATTTTGGGCAAAAGGGGTGCATGATTTCAAGAATTTAAAAAGAAAGGGCCCAAATCGGGCCCCGGTCCCTTTTCTGGGGAAGTTAAAATAGAAAATCGTCAATATGCGATTCAAAATGTCGTAAATTTTTTTTTTTTAATGGACTGCATTTGGGGAAATTTTTGTTGGCACCGGGTGGCCCCAAAGCGTAACGACTGGGAAAAAATGAATGTAAGGGCTGAAAATATTTGTGCAGGTAGGTAAAACTTTGCCGCCACTCTGGTGCTGCTTTTATTCAATATGTTGTTCCATTGGAATAAGTATTAGTTTGCTCTGTTTGAAGATTTTAAAAGTTTGTTAAAGTTTTCTCTCTTCTGGGGGTTTCCCTTTAAAATTTTTGTTTTTCTAGTATTCCCTTTTCTCTGAGTTTTCCCCTGTTAAAACGTGCTGTTCTTTAAATTTTTCGGGTTTCAAGTCTTTAGATGGAAAGGGATCCAACTGAGAAACCCATATTCCCGTATGGTCAAACCCAATGTTTTGTGCGGGGTTTAACCTTTTGGGGGCAGTCATTGATTTTCTGTATAAGAAAGCAAAGAGTTATTAATATTTGCTTTCTTACATATAAATTGTAATGTTTTTCCTTTTAAGGACTATCATAATCCCCTAAATATTTTTCAGCATGGTTTTTTTAAAGAATGTATTATGAATAAAATTTTTTGATTAGTTGGTGGGTTTGTTAATATAGCACACTTGGCCTTTTTGGGGATGAAATTCATTTTCCAAGTTTTTTCCCCACTTTTAAAGCGTTTGTTTTTGTAGAATGGTGTATATTCTTGCTTTGATTGTTCTATATAAAAGTGATCGGAAAAAAAGCCTTTAGTAGTTCCAGGAGAGAGATTTCTATATGTCTTTTATTAAATTAAAAAAAAAAAGGGCCCGAACAGTTCCCCGTGGGACACTGACAAGGGGGTTTTTAAAAGGTGGCGCCCCTTCCCCAACAACTTTTTTGGGTTTCCCCCGAGGAATGATCTAATATTTTTGCAAAAAAACGCCGTGCGTTTTGTTTATTTAAGGCGGCCCCCCATGGTCAACCCTTTTCAAAAGGGTTAGAAAAGTCTATAAATTTATTCTTTTGCTGTCTGTTGTTAAGCGTTTTAAATTTGGAGTTTTTATAAGTTTAGTCTCAAATCCTTTGCTGTTTAAAACCATGCTGGGGATTTTTTTGAAGTATTTGTCAAGTGGTCCCTTATGTACTATTTTTAGTGTTCAAAAGGGTTTTTTTTATATGGTGTAAAAGATACAGGTTATGTTTCTGTTTTGTTTTGTTTACCCCTTTGAAAAGGAACAATGCTGGCATTGCCATCACAGGTATTACTCCCCGGTCAGTGAAATTGGGAAAGTGGTTTGGGATACCCACTCAATTTATTGGGGAAAAATTTTAAGAGCTTGCCGGAAGCCTCAGGACCGTGCTTTGTTTTATTGTGTTTGGCTAATTAAAAACTCCCCTTTGTTTCTTTGATGTTTTGCTTTCAGGGAGTTTTATTTTCCCTTTGTTAGTTAATTTAAAGGGTTGGGATTTGAGGGGAAAACCCAAAAAAAAAGCTTTTTTAGTAAAATTTGATGGATGGAGGGGAAAAAAAAAAACCCAATGAATCCCGTTGGGTTTAAAAAAGGGGCCCCGGAAAAAAAAAAGGAAAAGGAGGGGGTGAGGGGGGGGGGGGGGGGGGGGGGGCTGGGGGGGGGATTCTGGGGGACTGGGGGAAAAGGGTGGTGGATTGGTTGTGGTCTCTACTCTCCCTTTTTTCAAAGATTATGGAAATAGCCTTAAATGTGCCTTTCAATTCTTAAAAAAAATATGTTTAAAATGAAAATAAATTTTAAATTTTTTAAAACCAGGATACCCTGGTGTTCGATGACATACTGAGTTATGTCTTTAATAGGAGTAAAAACTGTAAATAAAGCCAGATTTCCACTAAATCTATGTCTGAACTTTAGTTCTGTATGTATTTAAAGAAAAAGCAAAATAGAAATTCCAAGCTGTTTTCTGCCCCAGTTTTAGTAAATTTATTAAATTTATACTTGATAATTTTATCCGTCGGTGTTATTTTGGCCGCTAAAAAAGATGTCCTAATCTGTGTAGCACAAAAAAAACGCCCGAAAGTTGAGGGGAAAAAACCGTTAAAATTTCCCCCCTTATTTTGGTTCACTTAGAATTTTTAAATTTAAGAAAAACATTTGGGAAAGTGAAAAAATGTTTCTTCATTTTCTTGTGAGGCGTTATGCTTTGACAGTCGTTACGTTTCTGCGGTGTAATGATTGTGGAATACAAAAATTTCCCACCTTCCTTTTTCGAAGCGCCATTCTTGACGAAAGCACCCGTTTAAACCTTGCCTTGGGTGTATTTAAAGCACGGATGGGGTCTGTAAATTCTTGTTAGAGAATTGCGAGAAAAATTCGGTCGTTATTTTCGAATTTTTGCTTTTACGAGGATTTCGCGCTCGTTTGCTGCCACTGATCGAATTTGGTTGGAAAACATTTCTCCATTCGGTTTTGTGTTTTTCCCAATCCCGGTTAATGAACACGGAACCCAAACCGAACTGATGTGACGTCGAGGTTTTGCCGACCCACCGATTTGGGGCATCAGCGTTCGTGTCAAAGGTTTTTTTTCCCCTTGACGATCGAAAACAACAGAAATAGAACCCGGTTTGTGAATTTTAAAATGTTTTGCGTTTATTTTTCTGCTCCTTTTTTCATTTGTTGTGATGGTATGCAATTTAGTATGTATCCGGCTTCGACACCCAACCCCATCACTCGTTCGCATCTTGAACGGGAAAAATTTTTTCTAAAAAAAGGTTTTTTTCAACTTTGGGGATTTTCAAATGAAAGGCAGACACCCAAATCCCTGTTATATTAGTACTTTCAGGTATTTTAAACATCAACAATAAATAAAGAAACATTGGTATTTTTTTTTAAATTTTTTATTTGTGCGATAAATATACAAAAGGGGTTGGCGATCACTTTTGTCACGTCATATGTCCTTCCCAAAAAAATCGTACCTTGAGAAAAAAGAAACAAAAAAATCAGCGAAGTGCACCTGTAGATGGAAGTTGGGTCCATGGTCAGTTTACATCTTGTTCTGCATTCCAAATCAACAATTTTCTTTGACCAGTATTGAGAATCCAACCCCTTTCCCGTGGCGTTTTTCGTATCAGGGGGGATAATCTTTTTCATCTTGTTCTGCATTTCAAACTCAAAAATTGTCTTTGACTTCAGTATTGAGAATCCAACCCCTTTCCAAGATGGCGTTGTCAGTATCAGGGGAGATAATGCCGAGTCACATTGGTTGAGAAAAAGTTTAACATTTTGATTTCTTAATGATCTTGAACATTTAAAAACTTTAGTTTTTGTTATTTGTTCTAGATATTTTGAGTGCGTTGTGGTGTTTGTGCAGGGTCACTTCATGTTTGCCACCAATGTGAAGAGGTACGGCCATCTGGTGAACCCAGACTATTTTGAGACCTCCCACCCTGTCAACGAGCTCTACAACCTGTTTGAGAACCAATATGTGAGTGGTTTTCTCTTTCCCTGTGTCCTCATTTCCTAGGAATGTTGTTGCCGTTTTTGTGTTAACAAATCAAGAGAGGAGAACGGTTCCTGTGAAGTATTCTGATTTGACAAGTTCTGGCTGTTTTCTGTGTTGGTGTTCAAGATACTCTCCATAATCATGCACAAAAATATGGGCACAACTACACGTCTTTCATATCACGAGAGATGGCAATCCTTACCTTGTCACGGCACTATTTTCCACCTGATAGAATTCCACAGAGGCATGGTTACTGGATTTATTTTCTGACAAAGAAACTCCCACAAACGTCTGCCAGTTGAAGTGAATATGCCTGACGAATAACAAGACTTACATCGAATCACGATAGCTTTAGAAGCGTGCTAAACTACCAGCCAGCCATCTTCACTGTTGTGATCAGTAACCAAAAAGAACGCATGATGTCCAGAAGTTGGCTGTTGATTTTCTTCCTTCTGCTGACTCAACACAATGGCTGACCAATGGCGACTGTCCAGAAGGGGAAATAGCCAAGTCAGAACTTCCATCTGTCAGGTTGCTTCAAGTATTTGATGGTGCGATGAAGAACTGCCCTGAAAAATGATGATTTGTACCAACAAATTTTGGATGTTGAAATGAGAAAACGTGTTACCACATCTGTGCCATATGTTTTCTTGCTCATGCGCCAGTCAGTATGAATAGACATTTGTATATGAACCCCAACCTGGTTTTTTTTTTATTTAAAAAAAAAAAAAAAAAAAAATTTCCATTTCAATGTGTTTGTTTTCTAAGCTGAGATGATTTTTTCAGGACTGGGAGGCGCGCTACCTGCACGAGAACTATTCCAAGTCGCTGGAGGCGGATGCTGTGGCCGAGATGCCATGTCCTGATGTGTACTGGTTCCCCATCGTCTCCGACACCTTCTGTGACGACTTTGTGGCTGTGATGGAGGCCTCCAACAAATGGTCGAATGGGGGTCACAGTGTAGGTTGACCAAGTTCAGGGTCGCTGCAGTGAGCGGTGGGGGCAGAAATGGTCGGATGGGGTCACAGTGTAGGTTGACCAAGTTCAGGGTCGCTGCAGTGAGCAGTGGGGGCAGAAATGGTTGGATGGGGGTCACAGTGTAGGTTGACCAGTTCAGGGTCGCTGCAGTGAGCGGTGGGGGCAGAAATGGTTGGATGGGGGTCACAGTGTAGGTTGACCAAGTTCAGGGTTGCTGCAGTGAGCGGTGGGGGCAGAAATGGTCGGATGGGGGTCACAGTGTAGGTTGACCAAGTTCAGGGTCGCTGCAGTGAGCGGTGGGGGCAGAAATGGTCGGATGGGGGTCACAGTGTAGGTTGACCAAGTTCAGGGTCGCTGCAGTGAGCGGTGGGGGCATAAAGCTGCTGAGAGGGAACATACAATAAGGGAACCCAGCAAACAGATTTTTTTTTAACAGAAAAAACAAAAAAGATGCACATATTCACACACGTGCATGTGCGTGCACGCACGCATGCACGCACCCATACACACACACGCACACACACACACACACGCACACACACACACACACACACACACACACACAAGATATGAACATGCTAGTCTGAGTCAGTATGTAAGTCTAGAAGCACGTATACTAGTGCTTGTTTTTTTTTTTGTCCCATTTTCTGTGCCACCTCAGTGGCATTGCACCCACACAGTTCATTCCCAACCACCACCACCACACCACCACCACCACCACCCCCCCCCCCCCCCCGTCCACCCCCACTCCACCTCACCACCCTATCCACAGCTGCAGTTCAGCCTGGCCCGTCACAGCCCTGGCACCGGCAGCAGTCAACATCAAGCCGTCAGGAGGCAACCCACCAGGGTTGACACTGGCTAGCGCTAATTCTTGTAAAGGATTGCCACTACCATGACAATCACTGCCATTGGTATTGCTTCTGTTGTTGAGTGTTGTCAGGGTCCTTTGTGTATACTGCTGTCACTGTTGTTGAGTGTTGTCAGGGTCCTTTGTGTATACTGCTGTCACTATTGTTGAGTGTTGTCAGGGTCCTTTGTGTATACTGCTGTCACTGTTGTTGAGTGTTGTCAGGGTCCTTTGTGTATACTGCTGTCACTATTGTTGAGTGTTGTCAGGGTCCTTTGTGTGTACTGCTGCCACCAGTGTTAGTGCCACAGTGTGAATGTCTGACCACTGTTTTCAGCAGAGAGATGCTGTCAGAAAATGAGCAAAGAACTGACAGCAGTGTCGTTCAGGAGCAGTGAAGATTGACGGACAGGTCATGTAACGAAACAGCTGTGACAAAACAATGTGGTCAGATGTTTGATGACGTAAACTAGGAGGGTGGTGGTGGTGGTGATGAAACAGAATGGCCAGCAGCCGGGGCATGGTGCAGTTTCATCTCCATAAACTCTCTTAAATATATTTTTTTGTTGGTAACATTCTTGTTAACCACCAGAAACTCAGACATACAAAACCGAACAAACAAAAAAATGTTACCGCCCAACAAATACTTCAGTCTAAGTCAATTCAAGTTTTATAAACAAAACTTTTAGAAGATGCAGCGTGTTGTGCTTGTCTGTGCCTTCTTGATGTTTTTCTACCTGACCACTCTGGTTACCAACTTGATGACAGAAAATGCAGAGTCCCAATCACAGCCTTGACGCTAACCCTCTGCTATCTGGTGGTTTCTGACCATGCTGTGAAGGTTAAGGCAAGAGGTGGCACGAAAATTAAACCATTGTTTTTTTTAAAACTTCTTCATTTTTTTTCCTATTGTGTATGTTAAAAAAAAAACATGGAAAAAACATATTTGGGCGATTTCAAAGCTCTTGTGTGATTTTGGGGACCACAAATGGGGGCAAAATGATGAAAAATGAAAAAAAAAAAGTTCATAACAAGAACTGTATTTCTATCATAGCAGACATGTTGGGCACTTGAAACTTGATTTTTCTTGTTTTGCTGAGCTACAGTAATGCAATTACAAAAGGATTGTTATATATCTAAACTGCTTTTTTTTTCAATAATTTTTTTTCCATATGGTGGCCATCAGGCTTCGCGTTTCATTGCTTTTGAATTTTTCAAATAGAAATAACAAATGATAAATGCTGTTTTGACTTATAAATAAAATGTAATTGCATGCAGAAATAATTTTTGATCAAAAGAAAAAATCACAAAGCTAGCTAGTCTGGATCCAGAGATTTTGTGTTCCTTGCACATCAACCGTTGTCGAAAAAATTGATTTTGAGAAAACGACGTTTGAAAATAAAGAAGTTAAGCAATTTTTGCACATCTCCTTCAAATAAAGTCATTTTTTACTAAGAAAAATGTGAAAATTGACAAAATGAACACCACAGATGGTTTCAACCGACTTTCTTGAGCACAAAAACACATAAAACCCAAAACATGATTTTTGAAAGAAAATGGTCAAATTTTCATGCCACCTCTCCCCTTAAAGCCAGTGGTAAAGTGGTTGTGTTATTTACATGGCCGTTTTAGCTGTCATGATCGATGTCTTGATGCCTGGGGCACGAAGAATTGTCCACAGTCATGTGTTTAATCATGTTACTGTCACTCATAGTTCCACTCAGCAGGAGCTGGAAGATGAATTTAAAACAGTTTGGATTAAGTAGAAACACTGCGCAGAGCTGCATGATTATCACTGATGCGTTGGCTTGTGCCCCAGGACCCACGTCTGGCGGGGGGCTATGAGAACGTGCCCACAGTGGACATCCACATGAACCAGGTGGAGTTTGAGCGGCACTGGCTTCACATCCTGGACACCTACGTCCGGCCGCTGCAGGAAAAGGTCTTCACCGGATACTACCATCACGTGAGTTGGTCCATGTCTGTCCATGACTGAAAGAATATCTTACATACGGCCTTGAGTAAAAATAAATAAATAAATAATGAGTAAACCTCTGCCTACCTTATGACTTTGTGCTATATGACAATGAGAATGCTGTGCTAAGAGAGGTAACTCCACAACACATACACACTCACCGCAAAGAAACCTCAATTAAAAAAAAAGAATGTTTTTTTTTTACTCATCATTAGCATAAGTTTGATGAAAAAAATTCCAAAGACATCACTCCATCCAAAACAGCCATTTTTTTCCCCATATGTAGTGAACTGGTACAGGAGGGAAAAACAAACAGCAGACTAATTCTGCTTCAGTGTTTTATCGATTTCAGCTTCAAAATCAGTGAGCAGTTGAACACTGTTTATAACCAGGTCAAGATCAACATCAGACTCGTCTCCCTTCGAAATTTCTTGAAGAGTGTAGCCCTTAAATACATTCTGTTCATCATTATCATATCCAAAAAATGGATTCTAGAAGTTGCATAGCTTTTTGATCTGCCATTTTCACAGCAGCAAAACTACTTCACCAAAATACTCTTGCAGCAAAGCACAAAATGGTGTCTGGAAGTGGTCAGACCAGAAGACACTTCTTTCGCGATTTGCATTCTGTGAAATGCGATAGTGAAATGCTTTATAACTGCAGCACACTTTGTTCCCATGATGACTCAAAGCACAGCATTTCCAAAACAACTCTTTTGATGCTGCACACAGCTGCTGCAGGTGTCTTTTGGCTGGGTGGTGGGACTGGGTTCAGGTGGAAGGCCTGACTCACTGGGGTACCAAACGTGGGTGTTCCCTTTCGTTAGTCGCAGGTGTGGTCTGTGTACATCGACGTACATTCAAGTTTCACATCCACACCCCAGAGGGGATAGGAGAGAGAGAGAGAGAGTGTGTGTGGTGTGTGTGTGTGTGTGGTGTGTGTGAGATGATGGTGGTAGTCAGGGTGTGTGTGTGTGTGTGTGTGTGTGTGTGTGTGTGTGTGTGTGTGTGTGTGATGATGGTGGTGGTCAGGGTGTGTGTGTGTGTGTGTGTGTGTGTGTGATGATGGTGGTGGTCAGGGTGTGTGCGTGTGTGTGTGTGTGATGATGGTGGTGGTCAGGGTGTGTGATGATGGTGGTGGTCAGGGTGTGTGTGTGATGATGGTGGTGGTCAGGGTGTGTGTGTGTGTGTGAGATGATGGTGGTGGTCAGGGTGTGTGTGTGTGTGTGAGATGATGGTGGTGGTCAGGGTGTGTGTGTGTGTGAGAGAGATGATGGTGGTGGTGGTCAGGGTGTGTGTGTGTGTGTGTGTGTGTGTGAGATGATGGTGGGGGTCAGGGTGTGTGTGTGTGTGTGTGTGATGATGGTGGCGGTCAGGTGTGTGTGTGTGTGTGTGTGTGTGTGTGTGTGTGTGATGATGGTGGTGGTCAGGGTGTGTGTGTGTGTGTGTGTGTGTTGTGTGAGATGATGGAGGTGGTCAGGGTGTGTGTGTGTGTGTGTGATGATGGTGGTGGTCAGGGTGTGTGTGTGTGTGTGAAAATAGCTTACTTTACACCAACACCACTAGAACAACACTACCTGAGGCAATTGGAAGAAAATCACAAAACGCTTAGGACATGTTGTTGGGTGATACAGTCTTTCCAACTGATTTCCTAACCCCCAGAACAGCTGATCTGTCTTTGGTTTTGTATTACTACACACAGGGAGTTGATTTCAGCTGATCTGTCTTTAGTTTTGTATTACTACACACAGGGAGTTGATTTCAGCTGATCTGTCTTTAGTTTTGTATTACTACACACAGGGAGTTGATTTTGCAGGTAGGATACTGTGTGGAAAACAAATTCCATGTGATCTGTGAAGAATTATTTGTATGGGTATGTTTTTTTTTTTAATGTGTTACGTGTCTGCGATGTGTGTGTTTCAGCCGCCTCACTCCATCATGAATTTTGTGGTTCGATACCGGCCAGACGAACAGCCGTCCCTGAGGCCTCATCATGACTCCTCCACCTACACCATCAACATCGCCCTCAACAGGCCCGGCATCGACTTCCGGTGGGGGGGTGATAAGAGAGGTGGACACATTCAAGCAGTTATGTGCACGCACACCAGCATGTAATGATCAACACTTGTTTACCTGTATACTACTCTCCAAAACGCATGCAAGCAAGCTGTGTGCATACAGTATTCGTAGTCACTCGTACGTGCTATCTGTCGCATGGAAAACGAAGAACTTGTGCCCAGAAGGTTAGAACAATGTTGCAATATTGTCTGAAGTGTATGTCTGAAACACCAATTACTTCTGTGGGAAATTTTGTTTTCCCGATTTCAATACACATGAGTAATAATCAGTTATTCTTTCTCTGTCTGTCTCTGTCTCTCTCACTTGCTCTCTCTGTCTTTCTGTCTTGTCTGTCTGCCAGCCAGATTCTCTCTCTCTCTCTGTCTCTTCTTCAGCTTGAAATTGACCATTTTTGAAATTCAGACCTGCCAGTCCTTCCAATTTTGGCAGAAGCATGGGTGAAACCACACGTCCGGAAAATCCGGAATCCGGAGTTCGTATTGGTCGTTTGTCCGGAAATCCGGACATCGGCGTTCGTTGTGGTCGATTTCCTTTTTTGGGTAGTTTTCGGTGAAGCTGCGTTCTTGAACAACTCGCGCATGCGCCGTCCAAGTTGTTGCAAAACTTGTCTTCCGATTTGCGCCATTTTCACGATAGCCTACAGCGTGTTCACGTCACACGTCTTCACGTCGCAACGATCTTCTTCACGTCGGAACGATCCCGTCGACCTAGATCTAGTCTGAATCTGCTGCACTTAATTCTCTTCTTTGAGCACGATTTCCGTTTGTGGCTGTGAATGAAGACACGTCGCTGATCGATGCTTCTGTCCCCAACAAATGGTCTTGGCGATGGCTGGACGAAAGAGGTCCGGACAATGATGGCGAAATGGGAAAGGGCGACACATTTCTGACTTGGTGCCGCAAAACCACAGCTGCTGGCGTTGCCCGGTGCATCGTCTGCTTGCAGGACATCAAGTATGGAAGCTCTGGCATAACGGCACTCAAAAAGCATGTCAAATAAAGAAACCCCGGGAAAATGGCAAAGGAGGCAACCTCCCCCTCTCCTCCCCCTCTCCCCCTCTCTTTCCTTCTCTTCCCCTCCCCCTTCTTTTTTCCCCTTTTTTTCTTTTCTTTTCTTCTTCTTCTTCCTAAAATATGGTTACTCAAAAAGAGTAGGTCCCCCTTCCCCTTTAAAACAGTGAGTTAAATTTCTTATAAATGATATGTGCGAAATAATGTACTTAAAAGGAAGATTGAAGACTAGGTTTGGCCCCTAAAATTTTCCCCTTGGGTATTAAAGATAAATCAATCCCCCCTCTTTTCCCTTCTCTTCTCTCTCCCCCTCTTCTCCCTCTCTCTCCCCCCCTCACCTCCCCCTTCTCTCTTCACAACACACCACACACACACACACAACAACAACACCACAAACCCCACACAACAGTTTTTAGAATAGAGGGGGGTGGGTTTTAGGGGTTTTATTTTTTTTTTTTTTTTTTTTTTTTTGGGGGGGGGGGGGGGGGGGGGGGGGGGGGGGGGGGGGGGGTTGTAAAAATAGGTCAATGGATTTTTTTACTTAAAATTTGAAACCCCGTAAAAAATTTGCGGCTGAATGCAAGCTTACAATAGGGGTTGGCATTTGTTTTTATTGTTTTTTAAGGGTTTTTTTCCTCAAAATGTCGGATTTTAATAACGAAAAGAAAAAAATCTTCAGCTTAGGGGCTTCCCCCCCCTGCCCCCCCCCCGGGGGCTCTGCCCCTTGACCCCCCCGGGGGGGCCTCCCCGGCCCCCCTGGACCCCCACCTTCAGTTTTTTCAATTTTTCCCCAGGTTTTCACCCATGCAAAAGCATTCAGGGGGTTCGCAAATTCTGCAAAATGGCTAGAAAAAAAAAAATTTCGGTCAGCACTGAAAAAAAAAAATTATATCAAATTTCCAGTTTACACAGCGCACAGCTCGGTGATATACCATTGACAATTTCAAGCAAAGCTAGGGCCCGCAATTTTGTTCCTTAAGAATTTATCCCCAAACGGGGGTTTGTCCCAAAAAAAATTTCCCCGGCCTGCCCCCCCCCCTACAAACTGACAGGAAAAATTTAATAATGGGAAGAATAGTAAAAGCGGGAAAAAAATCTATACGGTGTGTCACCCCTCAAACTTAAAACCCTTATTCTGCAATTCCAAATAAAGTTTCTTCTTTTTTAAAAAACAAAAAACCAGACTAAAAAAAAAAAAAAAAAAGAAAAATCTTTGCAGTTAAAAAACATTTTAATTTCCTTTTTTTTGTTTTAATTTTCATTCACTTTTTTCATGCTTTTTTTTTTTCGTTCTGGTCGTTTCATCACTAACAGCGCTTTTTCTACACACATGGCCCTTGAAAAGTAAAAACTCTTTTAACTATCTCCCCCTTTAACATAAAACCTTAAAATCCCTCTGAACAGATTACTCTTGACACTAACCCCCTTTAAAGTATATACTCTTTACACTATCTCCCTCGAAATATATACTCTTTACCCCCCTCTGAACCATAAACTCGACATATCTCCCCTGAACAGTTTCCCCTTTGACACTATCCCCGAACGTATAACTCTTGACCTTCCCCCTGAACAGTATTACTTTGCATATCCCCCAACATATAACCTTTACACTATTTCCCCTGAAAAGTATAACTTTGAAAACTATCTCCCCCTAACAGTATTCTCTTGACACAATCCCCCTCTGAACAGTATAACTCTTGACAAAAGTCCCTGAACATAAACTCTTGAACACTATCTCCCTCGAAACAGTATATAACCCTTTCAAAAACTGTCTCCCCTGAACAGTATTATACCTTGAAACTTCCCCTCAGAACAGTTAATATACCTGACAACAAATCTCCCTCTGAACCCGTATATACCTGACACTGTCCCTCTGGGCAGTAATATAAATCTTTACACGATCTCCCTCTGAACAGTATATACTCATGACACTTATCTCCCTCTGAACGTAAAATAAATCTTGACACTTCTCCCCGAACATATATAAATCTTGACACTATCTCCCTCTGAACAGTATATACTCTTGACACTATCTCCCTCTGAACAGTAATATACCCCTTGAACTAACTTCCCTCTGAACAGTATATACTCTTTCACTATCTCCCTGAACAGTAATCTCTTGAACATCTCCCTCTGAACAGTTATACTCTTTGACTGTCTCCCTCGAACATATAACACTTGACACTATCCCCTCTGAACAGTAATACCTTGACACAAACTCCTTGAACATATATACTCTTGACCACTATCTCCCTCTGAACATATATACCTTTCACAAAATCCCTCAGAACAGTATATTTCTCTTGACACGTCTCCCTCTGAAAAAGTATAAAACTTTACACTATCTCCCCCCTGAACAGTATATACACTTGACACTTGCTACCCCCCTGAACAGTATATACCTTGACACTGTTCCCTCGAACATATATACTCTGACACTATCTCCCCCCTGAACAGTATATACTCTTGACACTATCTCCCACTGAACAGTATATACCTTGACACTATCTCCCTCTGAACAGTATATAACTCTTGAAACATCTCCCTCTGAACAGTAATATCCTCTTGACACATCTCCCTCTGAACATATATACCTTGACCTATCTCCCTCAACAGTATATACTCTTTACACTATCTCCCTCTGACAGTATAAACTCTTGACACTATCTCCCTCTGAACAGTAATATACTCTTGACACTATCTCCCTCTGAACAATAACTCTTGACACGCTCCCAAACAGTTATCCTTGAACTATCTCCCCAAACGTATACTCTTGACAGTCCCCCTCTGAACGTTATCCCTTTTTACACTGTCTCCCCTGAACAGTAAACTCTTGATACTGTCCCCCCTCTAACGTATATTTTTGCCCTTTTCCCCCTTGAACGATATACTCTGAACTGTTCCCTCTAAATGTATAAAATTTGACACTGTCCCCCTCTGAACATAAAAACTCTTGATACTGTCTCCCTCTAAACAGTAAAACTTTTGATACTGTCCCCCTCTAACGTATATACCTTGATACGTCCCCCTCTGAACGGTATAATCTTATACGTTCCCCTCTAAACATAAACTTTTGAAGCTCCCCTGAACAGATTACCTTGACACTATCCCCTCAAAAACAGTATATACCTTGAAAGTTCCCTCTGAACAGTATTTACCTTCACTGTCTCCCCTAACTTATACTCTTGACACTGTCTCCCTCTGAACGTAATTCTCTTCACTGCCCCCCCTCTGAAATAATACTTTTGACACTGTCTCCCCGAACAGTAATACTCTTGATACTGTCCCCTCTGAACTATTTCTCTTGAAGTTTTCCCTCAAACAGTATAATACTCTTGACACTGTCCCCCCGAACAGTAATACTTTTTCACTGCCCCCTCTGAACATAAAACTCTTGACACTGTCCCCCTTAACAAAATTTACTCTTGACACTGTCTCCCCAAACAGTATATACTCTTGACACTGTCCCCTGAACAGTATATACTTTTGACAGTCCCCTCTGAACAATATACTCTTACACGTCCCCCTCGAACAGTAAATTACCTTGACATGTTCCCCTGAACATAAAACCCCCTTGACACTCTCCCCGACAGAATAAAACTCTGACATGTCCCCTCTAAACCCGTTTTAAACTCTTACACTGTCCCCTCTAAACAGTATATACTCTTGACACTGTCTCCCTCTAAAGTATATACCTTGACATGTCTCCCTGAACATAATCCCTTTTGGGACCTGCTCACCTAACAGTATAACCTTGACCACCCCTCTGAAAGTATTACCTTGACACTACCCCCCTTAAACGTGTATACCTTGACACTTTTTCCCCCCCCTCTAACAGTAATACCTTAAAAATTTTCCCCCCTTAACAGATATACCTTGACAGTCCACCCCGAGAGCGGCGCGTGCAGCACAACCCCGCCCTCACGTCGCGATGGCGCTCAGTCCCTCCGAGCAATATTTCCCATTTTTTAATTCATTTTTTGGAAGTGAAAACAACGACAGTGTTGTTTGGGTGCATTGAAAAGAACAAACACTAAAAATTGAACAAAGTAATTTTGAATCTTCACTTTTAATGTGTAGACCACGGCGTTAAAAAATGTCAAAAAAGTAAAAAAATTCTTTTTTACATTTTATTTTCCCTCTTAAAAACCAAACAGAAGCAAAAAGGAGGCGATCTTCAAAAAATTCACCTCCTCTTTTTCTTTCATAGTTTCTATCTCCTATCCCCCCCATCACCAACCCACTTTTTAATATGATTTCAAGCGCTTCACTGAGCGAGAAATCGCTGCCACCCCCTTCGTCTGATCGACATTTTTTTCGCGCACGCTTAGCGGCAAAGCCCGGTGCCATCAGTTCCTTTGTTCCAAAGCTGCTGGGTCAGCCAAGTTCACGATAGAGCACTGAAAGTAAGGTCTACTACTCGCTACAACATCTCCAAGACTAGTTACAGAGCTTATTTCCCTTGGATCATTTTATGGAAAGTACAGGAATTTTTTAATGTTCCAGTCACACGATTGTGTGTGACACGGCAGAATGTATGTCTGTTCGTCACCCAGCTTTGGGTGCCTCGGCCTGAGGGAAAGAAATCCCGTCACCCACAATTAGGTGACTCGGCTGGTAAAGGTTAAGTGAAGCTGAAGTGGCTTCAATCACTGAAGTGGCTTCAATCACTGAAGTGGCCCAGGACCAGGCTGCTTCCAATTCAGTAGTGGGGCGACCATTCCCAACCCGGCGGGCCCCCAGGTGGCGGATAGGGGAACGGCCCTCAGATATGGGGGTTAGCTGCGAATAAGCAGTCCCGGACCAACTGGCGATGTTCCTACCAGGACGGGTGGGTCAACGGGTGGCACTGTTGTCCTCACTGAAATACCCCATGTGTTCTATGACGGGCTCATCATGCGGTGAAGGGGCGCGGTATAACCTCTAGCCCCGGGGTGGGATCCTCGGAGAAACAATCCCCCCTGTGCTCACAGGCAGGACGTACAGGCCATGAGCTAAGGGTGAGGCACCCCGAAAGAAAACTCCAGCTGAAGACGGAGGTATCGGGCCACTGGCGCAACTTAAACCACGATACCACGCATCCACGCTTCCATGATAGTGCAGTCCACAGAATTTCGATGTGGCGCTCGACCTTCGGAGACCCGCCGGGGAGATCGGGAGCCGGGCCCTATGCCTCAAGGGGCCCACCCCAAGCGGTCGGTGGTTAGACAAAGCTGTACGGCACCCTGAGGAACTGTGACGGACGGCACCCTTTCATCGAGGACACTGGGCTGCTCATCTAACGGGATAGCGAACGAGGAAGAACTGAAGTGGCTTCATGTCTGTGACCAACTGTCTCTCCTTTCACTTGCCCCTCTTCATCCTTTAGGACCAGCAATGCCTTTTTGGTGACTTGGCCCACAGGAGACTGAAAGTCTCTCACCAGCAATGCCTTTGTGGGGACTTGGCCCACAGGAGACTGAAAGTCTCTCTTGGTTTTTTTCGAATTGTGTAATACTGATCATTCAAACAAACTCAATGCTAAATTTCAGTCTAACAAGCAGACTGTACACAAGCATGACGTATACTAAACAGTGAATTAAACAATATGCATATCTTTTTCTAAGCACACTGAGTTAGCTTTTTTTAAATTCTTTTTTTTTTTTCCTTTGGATCAGGGCGACTAGACTTTGATCCACGCTTCCGCAGAATGGCAGCAGCAATTAAAAGGAAGCCAGAATGCATTCTTTTGTTTTTGTGTTGCTCAGCACATTTGCTAGCCTTGTTACTTTTATTTTTGTTTTTTTAAAAGGTGGAATGGATAAATATGTGACCTTCCACCACAAAACCAGTCTTAACTCGATTTTTGAAAGTTCTGAGATATACATATATTTAAAATCTACAGATTTTTCTGATTAATTTGATATAAAAATGAACGCAATAGGACAAAAAAAAAAAGAAAGTTATGGTCATTTTGAAGTGGGTTACTGTGCCAACGGCCATTCTGAGAAACGGCTTCTAAAGTTTTTGCTATCATCTCCAGCATATTTTCTTAGCAACGGCATCTTACTTTTTACCATACTTATTTTAGATGACACACAGAGAAACAGGGAGAGCGTCACACACGCTTTCGAACGGTATATGACACGATAGGGTTCTGTAAGGGTTGTGTTAAGTTTTAGGCCAGTGAAAACGGGTCATTTTGCATTAAAAGAAGTTCATTTTGATTCGAGGTTAGGCTTTTAAATCTCAGTTTTAACTAATGTATTGGTTGTTTGGAGCAAATGGATAGTGCCAACGTGAAAGTTTAGGGTGTAAGGAACACATTTCTGCAAAAGAGTCAAAATGCCTCAGGTAGACCCTCACCAGCTATTTTCAGCTGTAGCCGTGAAGTAGGCCGCACGAGTTAAGACTGGTTTCGTGGTGGCGGGTCACATATGTTTCCAGGATTTGTTAAGCGTATGTCTGTGCATAGGACTTTGTAAAATTTCCACTGTAGGAGGAGGAGAGGAGTCTGTGTACGTGTTAAATCTGCAAAGAAAAAAAAATAAGTTCCAATTTGGGTGTCTCCCATGGGGATCGAATTCAGGATATTAGAACAAGAGTCTGATACCTTATCCACTCAGCCAACCATAGGGATGATGAGGTTGATTTCTGTTGTGTGGCATCTTTTCCAGGGAGCATCCTGATGTGTCTGTTGACAAGGTGAAGGTTGACACCTCACTCCCTGTGGTTGGCATTGCCTCTGTGTGTGTGTGTGTGTGTGTGTGTGTGTGTGTGTGTGTGTCTGAGAAGAGAAGAGGAGAGAAGAGAGAGTGTACAAACAAGTATTGGGGAGTAGTGGCTACCCGTTTCTGTCACCACAATTGTTAGTGTTACCTCTTTCACATGTGTGCATGCGTGCGTGCGTGCATGTGTGTGTGTATGCGTGCGTGTGTGTGTGCGTGCGTGCGCGTGCGTGCGTGCATGCGTGTGTGTGTTTCAGGTGGAGGCTGCCGCTTCATCCGCTACGACTGCGCAATCACGTCGCCCAGGAAAGGCTGGATGTTCATGCACCCCGGCCGCCTGACCCACTACCACGAGGGGCTGACCACCACCAGCGGCACACGCTACATCATGATCTCCTTCGTCGACCCCTGAACAGCTGGCTGCTGGCCTCCACACACACACACACACACACCCTTCCTCTGGAGTGAGGCCTGGGCGCTGGCTGCTTTCTGGGCTGCTCATCTCTGTGCTGTTTCTTCACGTTTTCTTCACTGTTCTGCCTCTGAAGCTGCTGGTGTGTGTGTGTGTGTGTGTTTTGACCCTTAAAGAAAAAAAAACAACTTCCAGAGGAAACGGGGTTCATATTCCAACATGCCAACACTACTTTCTGATCAATGTTTGGTTCTCTTTCTGTCATGCGTTTCCTCTAAATTCCCCTCTCGCGCACCCTCCTTTCTTCCCCCTGAAAAAAACCCAAAAATATTAAGAATGTTGTATATCATCCAACCCCACTTCTCAGCCCCCCCCCCCCCCCCCCCCCCCCCCCCCTCACCATTTCCTGTCCCTATTTTCAGTTTTTCAGCCACTATCCGGTGTTTGTGGTTGCTGTGTGTTGGTCCTTGCATCTCTATTCTTCTTCCAGGTCTCTGATTTGTCTCTTTGGATCAGAGTCGTCATGTATGGCATGACTCGTCTATAGCTGTTTTTGTTTGTGGAGAGTGATTTCTAGGCAACCACTGGACTTCATGTCACTTCTGTATCAGCTGAAAGGCATATAACAGCATACTGAGTGTGAGCTTTATGTTTTGCCCATTATCTTTGCATTAAGAGGCGTAAATTGAAGTAAGAAATTGCATGTCAGCAAGGGAGAGTTTTTTTTTTGTTTTTTTTTTTGCGGCATCCCCATCGGGAGAGAATGAAACTAACTCGCTCTTTTACCAAGATTGATCTTTCCATGTGACCTTCAGAAGGTCAGGGAGTCGACAGCTTTGATACAAGGTCAGGGAGTCGACAGCTTTGATACTGCTCTGTCAGCTAGCTGAGTGGTGTGGTTGGGGACGATGACGGGGGTTCCAGTGACCAGACCTTCCTGTGCCCACACTACAGCAGAGCTTAATCTAGAGCGCGGGATTGGTACAATCCCCCAAAAATCTGTTCCTTCCCGTAATTATCGAGTCTTAACGCGGGCAGACTCCCGCACAGTTGCAGGACTGCCCGCCCTGTTCACTGATCGTTGCGGGCGCTCGTTTGTCGTCTGCTTGAAAAACTGAAACTAGGACTGAGCAGGAGCGAACGATTTATTGATATTTCATTGGCTGTTAGTGTAAATCAACCAATCGGTGGCGTTCATCTCCTCCATCTGGATCACCGACGAGAAGTTGCGAGAGTTTAAGGCGTCATATTGGATATTTTCCAAAATGAAGCGTGCATCCACCCTATTCGACTTCGACTTTTGTGGAGGAAAAGTGGGGAAAAAACAGAAAGATTCTGTGCCATGCGAGGGTGGAGAAGATCATGAAGAAACCGCGACTACATCCAAAAGCTCGGAGAAGCTGCCCGAAAAGAGTGCCAGTGCAAGGGAACACCGGTTTCAAGACGATTGGCTGAAGAAGTGGCCCTGGAGGGGGGGGGGGGCGGAAGAGTTCCCCCTTTTTTTTTATATGAGGGGGTGACTGTCCCCCTTTTTGAAAAATCCTAGATTAAGCTCTGCTACAGTCGTCTCTGTCAGCCACCCAGAGCCGAAGATCCGACAATAACAGTTCACTGCTGTTGGCCCAGTTCCTGGCAACATCCCTAGAAATGCATTTGAAATTGGAGGACATAAGCATGTTCATTTTTCTGTTTCATCAAATATTCTACCAGATGTTGTTCAGTATCTGACTCTTAATTCCATTTATTTTTCCCTGCTGGCTTCAGACCAGATGTTTTCACTGCCATACGCACGGGTTGTGGGCCTTCATTGAGCTCTTTGGGCTGGAAGGTAGGTTTCATTTCAAATTAACAGGCAGAAAAGGAGGCCCTCAGCCATTTCAAATGTGGAGTTGGTTTGTGATCAGTTTTCAGTCATATGTTCCATGATCCAGCCACAGGGTTGAAAGTGCCCATGTTGCTGCATGTTCCAGCCACAGGGTTGAAAGTGCCCATGTTGCTGCATGTTCCAGCCACAGGGGTGAAAGTGCCCATGTTGCTGCATGTTCCAGCCACAGGGTTGAAAGTGCCCATGTTGCTGCATGTTCCAGCCACAGGGTTGAAAGTGCCCATGTTGCTGCATGTTTACCGGTAGGTCAGTTGTTGCAACTGGGGAAAAAACTCTATGATCTGAACTTCTGGTTACTTTGCCATCCCTTCTTCACCCTTTCTTCCCCTTTCCTTCTTTTTTAATTTGAATTTTGTTTTGCCGTAATGTCAGAATGAGCACTCAATTTTGTTTTTGTTTTATGATATCCTTTTCTTTTCCCTCAAAAAATTAACCTTGCCTTTGTTTAACGTAGACTGACAGTTATATGGACATAGTGTACATTTTTATACTCTATAAGCGTAGTATTGTATAACTTGATGATGCTTGTTTCTTATCGTGTTCTATGTGAATAATCTGTAAGCATTGTGTTGCATAACTTTATGGTGCCTGGTTCCTCATCATGTGTTCTGTATGGGTGACAGATGTCTAAAGGATGGAAGTGCATGACTTGTTTTGCGCATGTGTTTTCATAATTAAGAGATGAATCAAAAGACCACACTCAGCTTTTTTTGGTCTGTAAGTCCTTCTGCCTGTGGACTTTGTCACTTTTTGTTTTAGTATGATCTGGATGAATGATTGATACTTGGGATTTTTTTTCTGTTTTCTTTTGTGTGACTTTTTTTTTTTCTCATCGCAAATGATGATTTCTGTCACTGAAGGTTAAAGTTGGTGAGAAAATACCCCGTGAGATGATCTGATCATTAGTCTGATATGAACTGTTTTACAAAAAAGAAAGAAAAAAAAAAGAAGATGTGCTCTTGATCTGAGTTTTTGTTTGGCTTCTGTAACTTAACGGAGATGAAGTTTTCATTTTATTGACTGTCAATGATTGATGGTTGTGTTTTACGTATGATCGCATGGTGTTAACAAGTTTTGGGTTCTGTGTCTGATTTTTATTTGACTTCATGAATTAATGGTCAATGGATTACAATTTTAAAGGAAACAGGAACAGTCATTTTAATATCTGTTCATTCTTGAAAAACAGTTTTGATGGTGTGAAGCAAGCATAAGAGTGTGCATTTACATAGTTGACATCATTGTGCTTGGTTAGATGTAAGAAGATAAATGTACACTTCTTCCTGTCTTTAATTTGTACAGTTTATCTTGCTGCCAAAATGTAGTTGTTGGTGTTGCATAATATTGTGTTTTCTTCTGTGAAATTGATGCCTGTAATATTCTCGTAAATAATCCAGATTTATATTTCAGTATTTCTTTTTCTTTCTTTCTTTTTTTTTCTTTTTTGTTTTTTCAAACGGAGTACAGTGTTATCTGTTTGCCTTCATATTATGTGGTGTAGGACCCCTCATCGAATTCTTCATTTACAGAAATGCATTTTTCATTGTAAAAGTCTGACATGATTTCTGATTTTAAAAAAGAGCTATGATTTTAACAAAGCTGTGTCATTATTTATCTTCAGATATTATGATTGATTTTTTTTTTCAATATGAAATGCAGATGTTAGAAAAGAGGTCTGAAAACAAAAACTCAAATATTAAATGGGGATATTTAAGAAAAAGAAAAAAAAAGGGTCTCAATCATTTTTGTAATCATTTTGCATTTTCGGGACTGTTCCACTCATAAACAGTTAATGACACATCCATCTTTATATGCCCTTCTTGATAGACCCTACATTTCCTTTCGATACAGGGTATTTGTAAAGGTTTGAGTGTTCAGCTTGAGGACATCTGCAACAGTGAAAGTTGCTGCAATTTGCAAAGTTTTAACAATTTTTAGCTGAAGAAGATTCAGGTTGTATTAAGTATGGCGTGAGTGACGTTAAAGGAGTGTCTGTTTAACACAGTTGTGGACAGTTGAAAAGTTCCTGGCATCCTCGAATCAAAACTGACTACTCAGAAAACAGTGTACAGCCGTGTTTGCCCTGCCTTCAAAAATGTCAGTAGCTGTAATGTAAGATGAACTAGCAGTGGGGGAGTGGGCAGTGTTCTACAGATCCAGAGTCTGGATTTTCAGAAACGAGGTGAGTGATCTCATTGGTCAGTTATACACATCAGCGTCACACAGACAGTCACATGCACAGCACACTGCATCCACGAATATATTGTCATTGATAATATGTGATCGAGACTTGCAGGGTTTTGAGAGGGGAGGGGAGGGGGGGGGGGGGGGGTTATAAACAACACCCCCAGTCTCTGAAATGTGTTTGGCTCTCTAGAAAATTAATTTGGTAGTGCTTGTGACCGTTGGTCTGAAACGTGATTGAGAGGCAAGAAGATTGGGGACGACTATGTGCATTGCACTCCTTCCGGTTTAGATAAAAGGATTCTTAACATGATTCCATGCTGTTTAATATGGACTTGGATTATCAACATATTGCACAGTTTGTCCCAATTTTTTTTTTTTTTTGTAAAAGAAATTTCTTGAGGGGTTGGTGGGGATGGGAGGGACGGGGAAGGGGGAGGGGGTGGTGTAGGGCCATACACTCAGACCCGTAGCAAATTGGGGCACTCCACTTCCTTGAATAACCTGGTGAGGGTGTCCACCCACCCCACCCCACCTCCATACGAATTGATTGATGCACTCCTGATGTGCTGTGTTTATGTTTATATGTATATGTGTGTACATATGTTGGTATTGCTATCCTTCCTGCTGTCTTGATTGGCGTGGAATTGTCATATCTGTCTTCCAGTTGTAGTGTCTGTCTGCACGTCGTCTTCATGGGAACGAAACGAGCAGAGCAGTATAGTGTAGATAGTGAACGTCACTGTTTTAATCCTGCGCACTCTCACGTTTGCACGAAATCCGGAACCGTCCATTGTTGAGCCACAGATGTTGCCTCCTGTCCTGCCTCACGGTGTTCTGTTGTCTTTGTTGAAATAGAATGTGTGAAAGTTTGGTGAATCGCCACCTCAAAGGAAAGGACTGGAGAGAGAGGGGTGGTGGTGCAGAATGTTGGAGTGAGACTGAGCCATTTGTTCAGAGAGAATGCCTGAGTGAAAGAAGAATGAAATGACCCTGTATGGGAATTCTATAGGCTTTCTACTCGCCTTTCGATAACCCAAGTTTGGCTTAAAAGGGAAAGCAGAGGCATTTGTGCATCATCACTAAAGTGGAAATGATGCATGTGGGGAACAGTATGTTGTTTAAAGCTTAATGAGCACCTCATTTTAGACAATCAAGGAGATTTTTTTTCTTTTTTTTTTTTTTTTGTGAACTGTTACATCACCCCCCCCCCCACCCCCCTCCTCATCCCAACCAAACCTGTGAAATGGCTGTGGCAGTAGTCGACCTCTGCACCTGCCCATTCTCCTGCCCCTTTGAGTAACACGGTCCAGTGATGATGGATGTTTGTGAATCTACACCCCTGCCCATTTCTCTGAGAAGGTTTGTGAATCTACTGTGTACCAGACATCGTGCACCTTGTATCGCCATCGGTTGCCCCTGTCATACTTTTTGGGTCATTGGATTGTCCAAAGAGAGGAAGAGAAAATCGATAAAGTTTGCATAACGTCATATTACATGTGTAAATAGTTGTATATATGTGCATGTGTGTGTATGTGTGCATGAACTGCCACTTCGTCTTTTTTTTTTTTTTTCAAAGTGTTCAAACTGTGAGAAAACTGCTTTATTACAAATCCATCAGATTGCAAGTGCTTGGGTTTTTTTTTTTATTACCTTGCGAAATCTGAGCCAAAGTTATATATACCAGTTTCTTTGTGAGTGTTGGTTTGATAATGCATCATGGATGACTGTCTTTATTCTTTGATTATGTATCTCTTAGGAGCATTTATACTCATCGATTAACGTGTCTACCTGTTTTCAGCAGGTTTACCTGTCTGTTTCTAGACGATGTCATTTAATGGGATGTGTGAAAGGTTTTTTTTTTTTTTTTTTTTTTTTTTTGTGGGTTGATTTTGACGTGGTGACAGCCCTGATGTGGCCCTTTGCGGTCGGCTGGGCTATAAGCAACATTATCTTATCTTGTCTTACCTGTCTGTTTCATCCATCAAAGCCTAAAATCCAAACCACCACACCCGGAAAGTGGGAGCCGATGTCTTTTCATTTTTTATTTACTCAGTTGTGTTGAGTGATGTGTGTACTTTTGGCCCTTGCATAAGCATTACACATGTGACACCTGCACAGAAATCTTGTCATCGCGATCAATGCCACCCACACTGCATCAGCACAGGGCCTCGCGGGCTTTAGTCCCGACAAGATAGAGTGTGGGAGGGGCAGAACGCTTGTTGAAACTCTCAGATCTCTGGCTCTGCTGGAAGCTTTGCTTTGACATTGAATTTGGCATAGCAGGTGTAAAAGTGCAAGATGATTATCACAACAACAAAAAAAGAAGAAAAACAAAAGGGGGGGAAAAAAAGAAGGGTAAAGGTAGGATGGAGAGAGAAACAGGGTCTGTTTCACAAGTCGTTTTTTTCTTTTTTTTTTGTACTGGTTTTTTTTTTGTGTTTTTTTTTTTCCATTCAGAAACATTTGTCATGGATGAAAGTGCTTTGTTCGAGTGTTGGAAACTGTTATCAGCAAACAAAAAGCATATCACATGACATTCATGTGTTCAAGAAAATTCATGTATAATTTTATGTATACACATTCAGACATGCATACTCATACAGACACATGTGGGCACATGTACATATACACGCACAAGTAGAGGTATATGCATGAATGCAAAAAGACACACGTGCTTGTTGATTCACGTACACAGAGTCGTGCACACACGCATGCACGCACACACGCACGCATGCATGCACGCACGCACACACACACGCGCACACACACACACACACACACACTCGCACACAAAGAAAAAAAATACATGCACAACTACTTATTAAAAGTACACCAGTTATTCGTGTTTATCACAGTACACAAAACTGCGTGTGATTTGATCATCCAAGCATGGGCTCGAAAAAGCTTGACATTAATTCTTCGTCATTTGGTGGAAGGGAAAAAGATAAGAATGCTTAATTAACTTCAGCAACAGTCCTAGTAGTGGAGTCTTTGTATCTGCTGGCTGTAACTCATCTGAGGTGATTTCTTTGGTGCTAAAAAAAAAAAAAAAGAAAATAAAGAGACTTTTTAACTTTTCAGTATTTGTGTGTTTGAGCTTTTTTTCTTTGTATCTGCCTATCCATGTCTCTCTTATCTCACCCACTGTCTCCCAGTCTAGCATTTGTTTGCCTTTCATTGCCTCTTCTATGCTCTTTGATTTATTTTTTACTATCACGGTGTAACTGGGTCAGTTGCAAAACTTGATCCTCAGTGTTCTGGCTTCCTTCCTTTCTTCTTTTTTTTTTCTCCCCATGTTGAGGCCATATTGACCTGTTCATTAAATGTACATCTGTTGTTCTCCTCAGCCTAAAATAAACGTTACCCATTCTCACTCACCTTCCAATCTCCCCCCCCCCCCCCCCCCCCCCCCTACCCATTCTCACTCACCTTCCAATCTTCCCCCCCCCCCCTGCCTTTAAATGATCTGTTGCCTATGTTAGCAGATAGATTAGCTTGACTGTTGCCTATGTTAGCAGATAGATTAGCTTGACTGTGACCTTGACCTTTATCAAGTTGATGTGGTAGTACAGAGAAAGACTTAAAGAGAGTTACACAGTTCATGAACTCTTACGTTAAAAACTTCTGGGCTATAAACGGTCTGAATAAACTTCATATTGATTATACTGTAAATGAGGCCAAACAAACAATGGGATCGATTGGAGGGGGGGGGGGGGGGGGGGGAGGGGGGAGAGGCAGGGGGGGGGGGGTTCTCTTATTTGAAATAAAATACAAACACCTTCACAAAGCCCTGGTTAGGCAACATTTTGAATAATGAGACAGTGGCTTTATGTATTTCAAACTGGTGATGGGCGGTCCGGAGAAGAGAAACTAAATATGACAGCAGGAACATGAAGGATAAAGTGGTGGACTTGCGTTGACTTAAAGGGCGATAACTGGGAGAGAATACACCTTTTAACAGTCTTCTCGTGGATTGCAAGACGTTTTATCCTGATCTGATGTTTACTCTGCTGCCTAAACATCACACACACACACACACACACACACACACACGCACACACACACACGAGCGCACGTACACGCATATATACACAAATTAAAAAACAAGTACACATAAGCACACAAGAACCCCCCATTCACACACACACCTGCTCCAGCATACACAGACCCAGCAACACGAGTACACACACACACACACACACACACACTCCTCTCTCTCTCTCTCTCTCTCTCTCTCTCTCTCTCTCTCTCTCTCTCTCTCTCATCTCTCACACACACACTGACACACACACACACACACTCTCTCTCTCTCTCTCTCTCTCTCTCTCACACACACACACACACACACACACACACACACACACACACACACACACACACAAACACACACACACACTCGCAAACGATTACATCCTACGTGATGAAATATAGTGGAGGAGACTATAATTAAGATCACACAGCTGGCTCACATCGGCCCGGGGTGAAGGGGAAATACGGCAGCCGGCGAGGTGGTTAACAATGGCGCTGTTTTTCATCCTAACTGTCACAAATCCATAGCGCCACGAACCTGGCAACAGGTGACTGACTGACAGGCAACAAGCAGCCACAGCCTGTGTTTCAGCCCTCTAACAGGCGCACGCCGCACGGCGCCACCTTGACCGACAGAAACTGATTCTTGTCGTCAGCAAGTGCTCGTGGGATTCGAAGACTGAGAATAACACACACACACACACACACACACACACATGCACGCACGCACGAACGCGCACACACACACACACACACACACACACACACACACACACACGTACGCACGCGAGTGCGAGCGCTCTCTCTCTCTCTCTCTCTCTCTCTCTCTCCTCTCTCTCTCTCTCTCTCTCTCTCTCTCTCTCTCTCACACACACACACACACACACACACACACACACACACACGCACGCACATACTTACACACGTACGCACACGCGCGCTCGCGCGCGCACGTACACACACACACACACACACACACACACACACACACACACATAGAGACACACGCACGCATGCACACACACACACACGCACACACACACATTTATTCCCCCTCTCGTCCCCTTCCCCACATCACACACAAACACACACACACGCGCGCGCGTGCGCGCGCACACACACACACACATACACACACACACACACACACACACACACACACACACATGCACACACACTTAAGCACCTACAAACACACACACGTACGCGCGCGCACGCGGGCGCAAACACACACACACACACACACACACACACACACACACACACACACACATTCTTCGCTGCTCAACTATTCAAAGTGCTTACCAAACGGAACTGAATATGAGGTCTGATGTAGACTTTCCTAAACGTGCTAAAAACATTCGAGCCACTAAAACGATACTCACATATTCTTCTCACTTGTTGACAAATTCAGGTATCAATCATAAAAAGCTTGCTGTGCGTTTTCCCGTAAGTCCCGTTCCAAACTGGAGCTCTTCAAACCAAATTTTGATTATAACTATACTGCTATATCAAAAACTGATAACATTAATATTCTAGCTTGCGAAGCAAAATCACATATCAGTGATTGTTATCGTAACTTCGTAAAAGTCTATACCGATGGGTCTCTATTAAACAATAATGCTGGTTGTGGCTTTGTCATTCCATTTTTTTAAATTGAGAAGTCCTTTCATCTTGGGGCAAATCTGTCTATTTTTACAGCCGAACTTATAGCCATATTAATGGCCGTAGAGTACATAAATGATTTATCATTGGACTGTTATGGTATTCTCTTCTGTGTAGATTCTAAGTCAGTTCTTCAAGCTTTAGAATCTACAAATTCAAAAAACCGTGCTGAAATCATATCAGAAATTAAAATACTTATTCACAACCTTATGTCAAGAGGTATAATAGTTAATTTTTGTTGGGATCCTTCTCATTGCTTCATATCCGGAAATAAGTGGGCTGACAGGATTGCTCGAGCAGGTGCAAACAATTCTGACAATACGGCTACTATTCATATTCCCTTGAGCTTACATGAAGGATATTCTCTCTTACAAAGAGCCTCTTTTGAAAAATTTGAGGAATACTACAAAGAAAGTGTTCTTCCACGAATACACAAACCCGACACTTCTATACTTTGTTGTACGAGCTCTCGAGCAAGTAATCTTTTAAAAAGGGCTTCCTCAGTAAATCCAGTAAACTGTAATACAAACATAGGATTATATCCAAGACACAGTAAACAACTTGTCTCCTTATTATTTCGGTTAAAAATAAATGCATTCAGAACAAAATATGTCAAGAATATTCGATGTGCTTGCGGCGCCCTTGATAATTGTACAACAACACACGTTCTATACTTTTGCTCCTACTTTGATTCCGATTTGTCAGAATTTAGAAAGGATGCTTCAAAGTGCATATTCCAGGATACCATATCTCTCTAAATTTTGTACGAATTCTTATGTTAAGCCCAGTTGGCTCAATCCTGTAATTGCTATTTCAAGATCTTATTTTGTACAGTTGTTTGTTTTTACTTTTGATGTCTTTTTTTTTTTTTTTTACAGTTTAATTCTTACTTAGAGTTTCTCCTCATCACACATACACGCACACGCACGCACGCGGGCGCGCACTCACGTACACACGCTGCACGCACACACGTACGCACGCTGCACGCACACACTCAAACACACACACACACACACACACACACACACACACACACACACACACACACACACTCACACACACACACACACACACACACACACACACACACACACACACACACACACAAACACACACACCTTGTCTAATATCACATCTAGTGAAAAGACGTTAAATTGAAGAAGAAGAACAACAACACACACACACACACACACACACACACACACACACACACACACACACACACACACAAGCGCGCGCACGGACGCACACACGCACACATGCGTACGCACGTACGCACACACTCGCTCGCGCGCGCGGGCGTACACACACACACACACGCGCGCACGCACGCTCGGACAGAAAGAGAGAGAGAGAGAGAGAGAGAGAGAAGAGAGAGAGAGAACGGGGAAAGGGGGGGGGGGGGGGGGGCTACAACTTGCAGAACCGTGGTCGGATTACGGTCATAAGATGACGCATATCTAAAGAACCTTATGCGTCTCCACAAAGACTCCAGTGTCTGCTTTGGGGCTTAGAGACTTCAACAGGATATTTATTTACGCCCCCCCCCCCTCTCTCTCTCTCTCTCTCTCTCTCTCTCTCTCTTCCATCCTTTATGATTTTTGGTCCTCACAACCTGAGCCCCTGAAGAATGACAAATGTGCTTCTCTCACTGAATGTGCATTTGAATAAAATGCCGCGGAAGAGCAAAACTACACAAGTGGCAATAATGAAGGTGCATATCCTTCGTTCATTTCTTGAAGCAATCGTACAAGAATCTAATAACAGAAATTGTTCCCCCCCCCCCTTTTTTTTTTTAAATAAACAAAATGTAATTGCAGAAAAAATCGGGAAGTTTTTAGAAAAGGGTGATGCAAGGTTACTATCTTGTAAAGCCTGAGTCTTCTAGACAGGCAATTAATCTGCTGGAAGAAAAAGTACGCTAGCGAACACTTTTTTTTTAGACACCAGAGAGGCCTTTGATAAAGCATGGCTTATAGGGCTTCTTCACAAGTTAAAGAACCTTGGAATAAGTGGAATATTGCTTCAGTGGGCCTTTAAAGGTATATCATGCGAAAGATCTGTATGTGCAAGATCTGGTTAAGTCTAATCCTCTTTTATTAAAGTGTTTGATACTGGTATTCCCTCAAGCCTCAAAGAAAACCCTCAGTTTATTTACTGTTCTTATAACCTAAGAGCTACCAAGAGGCATACATGTTGTACAGCATGCAGACGATATTGCCGTGCGGATGAATACACATCGTAGCAAATACACAAAAATGAGACTAATAAAAAACGCTCAAATTATTCATCAACTAGAGAAAGGCAAATTAAAATTTACATGACAGAAAACAGGCTTGCACTCTCGTGAGAGAAAATACAATACATTTTTTTCTTTTTATTTCTTTTTTTTTTTTAAATTATTGACAGGGAGTATCCAACATCAATAGCAGATCAAATACGGGATGGAGAACAAAAATACAATATTCGCAAACTATAAAGGGACTGGGTGTTCACTTTACTGGTAAATCAACTAACGATTTTATATTGAGACTTTGGAGTTAACATTGGTTCTGACTCCATTTCCCATACAGTCCTTCGAATGAGACTATAAACCGAGGTTCCGTGTGTGAACGCACGCGTAACATCTTGCACACACGCAAAATCCCATCACCAGCTTTCGGAAGAGAAGGCCAGTTTGGCCGTTGGTATGGATGACACGTTACGCATAGCATGCACCTTCCCCGAAGTTGGAGTATGGCTGCCTTAATGGCGGGATAAAATTTATTAAAAAAAGTCATGCACACAAAACTCCACTCCCTTTGTTGGACAGATGGGTTTAATACTTGCCTGTCTATACAGGGAGTGTCCGCAGGAGTCTCAGCCTGCGTACGCAGAAGAAGAAGAAGAAGAAGAAGAAGAAATTGGCACAAAATGGATGTGGAATTGAAACGAGGCTGCGGGAAGGGAGGCAATGCTGATTAAAGGCTGCGGAAAGGGAGCCAATACTGATTAAATGATAATAATGATCATAATGATGACAAAATATTCAAAGATAACGAAGAAAGGATTAGGCCTAGTACCATTGCTTATAGTAATTACCATAAGTAATAGTATGATAATAGTGATTTGTAATGATAATAGTAACTATAGTAACTACACTGGCAGACGGGAAGAAAGGAGAGGGGTTAGAGGATAGTTAAACAACATAGTTATAGTAGAAACAGTAACAGTGACGGACGACGACAACAACGACGACGACGATGATGATGATGATGATGATGGTGATGACCATCATCATCATCATATCATCATCATCATCATCACCATCACCATCATTATCATCATCACCATCATCATCACCACCATCATCATCATCATCACCATCATCATCATCATCACCACCATCACCATCATCATCATCACCATTTTCATCATCATCATCATCATCATCATCATCATCATCATCATCATCACCATTATTATCATCATAATCATCATCATCATCATCATCATCATCATCATCACCATTATCATCATCACCATCACTATTATCATCATCACCATCATCATCATCATCATCATCATCATCATCGTCGTCATTGTCACGGGCAAAAATAGAAAAACCGAATTCGTGGTCAGTCGCCAGCCAGTTCAATCGGACATAAGTCCAAACCCAAACATTCTGATCTCCAGGCAGACGACTTCGGTGTCGCGTCAGCCAATTAGGCACAGCGAATAGGCTATTTTTAGTCCTCATGGAGACAGCACTGTCCAGCAGACAGACTAAGTGGCTGGACCGACGTCTCGATAGGTCTGGCCAGACGGATCTCGGCGTCTGGGTCAGACTGATCAGCCAATTTGCAGGACCAGCGCCGACAGTTAAGTCAGACGTCGCCGGTTGAAGTAGGAAGGGGGAAGGTATTGTGTGGTGGGGGTAAAATCAAGCTAATTAATTAAATGACCCATTGACCACCACAGAGAGCAAGGCCAGTAGATGTGACTGTGACGATTTGAACGTCCAATGGAATTAGAAGGGAGGTAACCTTTTACAAGGCGGGAAAAATTCTGACCAATGGTACCCACCCTTTGACAGATAGGAACGGGATAAGAAAGTGAGGAGAGGGAAGAAAAAAGCAGAACCAGTCGGAGAACGAAAAACGGAGAGAGAGGAAGAGGTTCTGGGAGTAGGCTCTGACGAGAGAAGAGCAGAGAGATGAGAGGAGTGAAGAGAACCGAGTTTAAGCATTAGCACCAGATAGAGTCTGCAGGGGAAGGACTAAGGAGAGATGTTGAGAGAGAGAGAGTTGCTAACTGATGAAGAAAAAAAAAAAGAAAAAGAAAAAGAAAAGAAAAGCAACCATGTCCATTTGATAGAGCAGACTAGAAGAGAGAGAGAGAGAGAGTGCAATGCGTTAATGCAGGAAGAAAGAAAGGAGAACAGATCGATGTCTGGTAGTCACTGTTCAATCTGAACCGGGGTTCGACCTCATACCTGGCAGCACCACTTTCATCAGCAGTCCAACCTGACCAACGCCAGCGGTCTAACCTGACCAGTGCCAGCAGTCCAACCTGACCAGTGCCAGCGGTCCAACCTGACCAGTGCCAGCAGTTGTGTCGTGACTGGTGTTTGTGAAAGCGACAGTGAAAAGAAAAGAAAAAAAAGAAGAAAAGGAAAGACAGTGATTCGTGAATAGTTTAAGATCACCTGGCCAGGTAAAGTGAAAAATCTATTTATACCCGGTTAGTTATGATGATTTAGACAAATGGTTTTGTGAAGTTGAAGAAAAGAGAGAATGTTTTATTTTGTTGACTCCATGCGCATTGATGTTTTCTTCCATGATTATGTGTAGTAAAGTTATAGACTTTACTAGTGGTTTGATGTGACGAATGCATGATATATGAATGAGATTGTAAGCAAGCTGTGAGTGTGTTTGGGCTGTGCGCTAGTCCTTCCTCCACTGACATACCCTGAGGTTGACAGTCATCATCATCATCATCATAAATGAGAGAAGCAGGACTGGGGGACATGAAAGAGATCCCCCCCCCCCCCCCCCCCCTCTGCTCCTGAATTCATGTTGTCCTGTGTGCCTCGGTCCCTCTTTGGCCTCTGGCAATCTGCGACGAACAGTCCTTGCTATAGGCCACTGTGTCACTGTCAGCATGGGTGACAGGGGATTTGATGGCATGATGTTGGACGGAGCAGTACACCTGTTTCGCTGTTCCCTCCCTCCTTCCCTCCCGTCCTTCCATACGGGAGGACGACAGACACCGTCTTGTAGGACATGTTAGTTTACGTATTGATCAAATTCAAACTCAAATCAGCGTTTAATATATAGTGCAGACAGGAGAAAATGATTTATTGACGGGGGAAAGGAATTATTGAGAAAGCCTCTTTAACATTTAGTTCTTTCTTTCTTCTTTCTTTCTTTCTTTCTTTTCGTTCGTTCTTTCTTTCTTTCTTCTTCTTATCATTGTTGTTGTTGTCACTATTATTATCATTTTGCTCAGTAAATCGCCTTCGCTTGGAGACGCTAGTTTAATTTACTTTTCTATCAAACAACAAACACGCAAACAAAAGCAAACAAACCACCGTCCCATATATAGTCTATTTCTTCATCATGTGCACAACAAAGAAACTCACTTAACCGCAACCACCACCACCACCACCACCACCACCACCACCCCACCACCCCACTCCAGTTGTGTTTATTTTTGTTCGTTCATTTTATTTTATTTTATTTCATTTTTTTTTTTTTTTTTTTTTGATTCAGTCGGGTTTAGCACTGAAAGCCCTCATTTCTTCTGAGAAGCTTCTTCTACAGCTGGCACCGCGTCTTTCTTTAACCGAACCTTCTTGCAGTCTCCATGATTCTAAAAGCTCAATGCAGGGCTGGATCATTTGCATGAGAATGGTCGGGGTGGGGGGGGGGGGGGGGTCCCATAGAAGACTCTGGAGATCGTTGCCCTGTAGAAACGGGGGGGGAGGGGGATGGGGGCATAGAAAAACGCCATTCTTTCCAGGCAGAGAAAGAAGGTGGGGGAGTGAGGGGGCCGGGCACGTCAGACTCCTCCCACCCCCCCCCCCCCCCCCCACCCCCACCCCCCTCTCACCACCACCACCACCACCATGTTAGGTCCTGATCGGTTAGTCTGGGTGTCCTCGACGAAATGTCAGTTCCACACAAAGTGAACTTTGTGTGAACACAGGTCACACAAAGAAGTGAACAGCCCGGTGTTACGGGGAAGAAAAAAAAAATCACATGGCTACTTCATGTTACATTACAATCAACTAAAGCCGCGCGGCCAACTTGGTTTATCAAGACTTAGCGCTGTCACACCTCGTGGACTAAACTAATT
>CM031611.1:79267290-79269790 GCA_018398815.1 Conus ventricosus
CACAACCACATTGATGTGGAAAGGTTTTTTAGGAAACTTCGTTGGATGGCAGCACTTGAAAACATACCCAGGCCCCCACCACCCCAAACTCTGACACCTTCACTCAACTATTTCAAACCCCAATGCTCCGCCAACCACCCTCAAACAAATCCAGTGAAGTTGAACTCTACATAAAAACATGCAAAATAGACATCAGCCGGATCAAATCCAAACCTGTCCGACACTGCAACCTTTCACTAAACCAACAAAAAGCCCTCAAATCACTAAGAGAACGACAGGACATTGTCATCAAACCAGCAGACAAGGGTGGTGCAGCTGTAGTTTGGGACAACAACTATACATAGCAGAAGCACAAAAACAACTGTCCAACACAAATTTCTACACACCACTCACAACATCACCCCTCCCTCAACACCAGAAACTCATTGCTAACGCAATCAAAGAAGAAATCAGACTCAACAATCTACCCACTACAGCCAAACTCCTCATTATGACAGACACCAAACAGCCCACCTTCTACCTACTCCCCAAAATACACAAAATGAACACACCTGGCAGACCCATTGTTTCAGCCTGCAGCTGCCCCACTGAACACATTTCGCAATACCTAGACTTCCTCCTTCAACCCATAGTACAAAGCCTCCCCACATACCTCAAAGACACAACCCACACACTCAACATGATTAACTCGCACAACACAGACCCCACTTTTCAACCCAGCCTCCTCTTCACACTTGACGTGGTGTCACTCTACACCTCCATCCCCCACATTGATGGACTAAGGGCCCTCACATTTTTCCTTGACAAACGGCCCCCCAACCAACAACACCCTCCACCACCACACTGGTCAGACTAGCTGAACTAGTCCTCACCCTGAACACATTTCAATTCAACAAGCACACATTCTCACAAATTAGTGGTGTTGCCATGGGTACCAAAACGGGACCAGCCTATGCCTGCCTCTTCATGGGACACTTGGAACACCGCCTACTCAACACATACACAGGCCCCACACCTGAACTGTACAAAAGGTATATCGATGATGGACTGGGAGCCACATCTATGCCAAAACAAGACCTCCTCAACTTCCTCAACTTTGCCCAGACCTTCCATCCATCTATCCGACTTACCTACACCATTTCGCAGTCGGTCAACTTCCTAGACATCACCATCTCCCTTGAAGAAGGCCTACTCAAAACCTCCATTTTCTACAAACCCACCGACGCACATGCATACCTAGACTACTCATCCTCCCACAACCCATACACTAAAGACAGCATCCCATACTCACAATTTCTCCGTCTTCGCAGACTCTGCTCCAGCGAGGAAGACTTCACTATACAAGCAGCCAAAACGTCACAATTTTTCACCAACCGCGGATACCCCAGTTCCATCATCAATGCAGCACTCCGCCGCACCATAGCTGTATCCAGAACATCTGCTCTGGAAACCCAGCATCCAACCAAGGCAGACAGACCCACAGCCTACCTCCTCTACCACCCGCACACCCTCCCCATCTGTAGGATCCTCAAATCCAATTGGCACATTGTACATAACCACAAACCCGCCTTCCACACCAAACCCATGATCACATTCAAACGTGACAAAAACCTCAAAGACCTCCTCGTGCGGTCCAGTTTGAACAGAACCACAGCTACACCACCAGGTACTCACCCCTGCTCTAAACCCAACTGCAAAATCTGCCCCCTCACCAAACCAGACACCATCTTACAGGGCCCCAAAGACTCCTTCACAGTCAAACGCACATTCTCATGTCAGAGCCGCAACATTATATATGCCATCCACTGCCAGCTGTGTGGCAAGATCTACATAGGGGAAACGTCACGCACACTTGAAACACGCATCTCTGAACACCTGGCTGATATCCGCCACCACTGACCCAAACCCGTCGCCCTACACTTCAACCACACCCAACACAACATCGACCATGTCAAAGTTATGGCACTCTGGCAGTCACAGAGTGACAGCTTTGAACGCACAACTCAAGAATCCCATCTCATTGCCAAACTGGGCACACTACACCCCCAAGGCATCAATATCCAACAATAACCAAACACACATACCCACCACTTCCACATCAGTTGGCAATATCCCCTATACCAACACACACACATACACACACACATACATACACCACCACCACATCCCCTTCACTCACTTCATACAGTAGTTACAGCAACCCTCCATCTATTTAATCCTAATTTTGTTTTATCCTTCCCCTTAAATTCCCCCCCCTCCAAAAAAAATTTTTTTTTTTTTCCTCAGTTCCGCCCCCTCCCCTTCTTTCCCCTTACCATTATTATCAATCCACCATTACCACAACCATCACAAAGATATCCCAAAAACCATCCCAATAAACTAGACACACAACCCCATCATATCACACACACACACCTCCCCCGACGCAACCCCCCCTCCCCCCCCCCCCCCCCCTCCGTTTCCTCTCCCATAATCCCCCTGGCCCCATGTCATTTCCGCC
>CM031611.1:79274790-79277290 GCA_018398815.1 Conus ventricosus
GACACAGGACCGCTGCTTTCTTAAAGCCATGCTGTTCCCTGCAGAGGATGTTATTGCTCTCTGCGAAGTCCATGATGTTGTGGACAATGATATGCTCCAGCACCTTTCCAGGTACGCTGGTCAGAGAGATGGGGCGGTAGTTTGCTGGTCTGTACCGTTCGCCTTTCTTGAAGATGGGCGAGACATGGGCGGTCCTCCAGTCCAACGGAACAGTGCCAGAGTTGATGGAGGACTGGAACAGCAGCGTGAGGGCGGGTGCGAGTTCGCTGGCGAGCTCCTTCAGGATTCTGGGGGTGATGCCGTCGGGGCCGGGGGCCTTCCTGGACTACAGGTTCCTCAGCAGCTTCTTGACGCCCTCTTCCCCGACAGTGATGGTGCTGCACGTTGGTCCGTTGGTATTTGGGCTGAGCCCTGTCCTGGCTTCAAAGTCTTCAGGAGTGCAGGGTGTCCCTCTTGCTGAATGCCGACTGAAAATTGGCAATTTAGGATCTCAGCCTGACCTTGGGCGTCCGTTACAAGGCGGCCATCAACTTTCAGGGGAGAGACGTTTGAAGATTCCGTCTTCTTGGCTTTCACGTAGCCCCAGAACGCCTTGGAGACTGCCACCATCTTGTGTGCTGTCCTCGATGAGACGAGCTGTATGGATCCAGTAATTTCTGCGAAGTTGGCGCTGGACTTGACGCTTCAGCTGTTTAAGTTCCTGAAGGTGTCCTGGGTCGCCAGACTCTTCCACCTCTTGTAGCTCTGTCTCTCTTACGGATGAGTGCTTTTGTCTTGTAGTCCACCCAGGGCTTCCCGTACTTGGCCTTTGGAGTAATGTGCGGGATATGGGAGTGGACGATCTGGTGCAGCCCATCCCTAAACGCAGTCCAGATCTCTTCAGTGTCACTGCTGGTGTCGAAGGAGGCAAGGATGGAGTCCGCGAGTTTTACAGCAGCAGCGCGTAGTGCAGGCCAGTTTGCTCGCTTGTAGCAGGGGACAAGCCTCCTGGTGTTGTTGCGTCGCTCTGGCTGAATCTGGAACTCCATGTAGACTGCAAAGTGATCGGAGATTCCGGAACTCCTTCGGTGCGTGGGACCAGTGTGGGAAAATTGGTTACAAAGAGGTCGAGGGTGTTATTCTCTCTGGTGGGGAAGGTGACCATCTGCTGTAACCCCTGGTCATTGAGGAGGTCCAGGAACTGTGTGTGCAGTCTAGGGTAGACACTGGGAGTCTTGAGGCTGCATGTTGTCAGTCGAGGGAGGGCAGGTTGAAGTCGCCCCGATCACCACGTAGGCGTTGAGGGAGGAGACACGCTGGACTGATGCTGAGAAAACGATTTAGGCTGTGCTCATCTCCATCGTCCGGTTTGTAGTAGGCAGCAACCAGGAGGTCTTTCCTTCCTTTCAGCTTTATTTTGGCCCACACAAGCTCACAGTCAGGGACGGTCAGCTCAGGAACCTTGTAGCTGGTCAAGTGATCGGCAACTGCGACGAGGCAACCTCCACCCTCACGGTTTCTGTCACACCTCCACACTTTATAGTAGGGCGGCAGGATTTCGCTGTCACACCTCCACACTTTTTAGTAGGGCGGCAGGATTTCGCTGTCGGCAATGCTGCTATCGAGCCTCGTCTCCGTTACGAAGATAACGTCCGGTTTGGTGGTCTCAATCAGGTTCAACATACCTGGAAGGTTTTTCACACAGGATCGGGCGTTTACATTCAAGAAACGGAGGGGCGATTTTTCTGCTTATTCTGGCAGGCCTGTCTGGTTGGTGTGGAGGAGTGGAGTGGCCTGAAGGTGGTGCCCTTGGGAGACGGTAGGGAGGAGTCAAGGAACAGAGTCGTTTTCCCTACGTCATATAGGTCGAAAGCTGTCAAGCTGTAGTTTGCACAGTCACATACTAAACATTTCCATATATCAGATGCTCCTAGTTGTTCATACGAGTCTCCAATGCTCTGACAATCGGCATGGAAACCATTGGCCACACCCTTCACATGCGACCCACGGTCGAAACTTGTGACAGGCTTGTCGCACGTACCACAGTGGTAGCTAGAATAGGTCTGTCAGGGTGGCTGCATCATGGGTCACGGACTCACAGCTGGCTGTCTCGAGCATGCTGACAAGGATGGTAGTGATAGTGATGGCACAAGATAGAAATTGCATCCTTTAATGTGGGGTAAGAGACATGAGCATCAGCGGGTGATAACATTTTCATTGTGAGAGGCAAACTGGAACATACTCACAGTCAGCAGGCTATACAGGTGCAGGTGTTTGTTTGATGGCTGGCAGCAATGGGAAGCTTCGATGTTTGAAGCAGACAAAGTATTTCTAACTGGATTTGCTAGGTGGAGAAGCAAAAAAGATGGTCGGTGATAATCACTGGAGTTCAGTCACGTACGATGTAAACACACAATGGCGCCATCTTGGATAGTGGGTCAAGGCTGAGAGGAGGGATCTTGAACTTCTTTTCTAGCTTTGTCAAGGGGAAAACTATGCTAGTCATGAATTTTTTTAGCTA
>CM031611.1:79282290-79284790 GCA_018398815.1 Conus ventricosus
TGAAGCACAGCCTGTGGCTTCGTGAGTGGCTGTCGCTTCCCACTGAAGTGCAGCCTGTGGGCTTCGTGAGTGGCTGTTGCTTCCCACTGAAGTACAGCCTGTGGGCTTCGTGAGTGGCTGTTGCTTCCCACTGAAGTACAGCCTGTGGGCTTCGTGAGTGGCTGTTGCTTCCCACTGAAGTACAGCCTGTGGGCTTCGTGAGTGGCTGTTGCTTCCCACTGAAGTACAGCCTGTGGGCTTCGTGAGTGGCTGTTTCTTCCCACTGAAGTACAGCCTGTGGGCTTCGTGAGTGGCTGTTTCTTCCCACTGAAGTGCAGCCTGTGGGCTTCGTGAGTGGCTGTTTCTTCCCACTGAAGTACAGCCTGTGGGCTTCGTGAGTGGCTTTTGCTTCCCACTGAAGTACAGCCTGTGGGCTTCGTGAGTGGCTGTTGCTTCCCACTGAAGTACAGCCTGTGGGCTTCGTGAGTGGCTGTTGCTTCCCACTGAAGTACAGCCTGTGGGCTTCGTGAGTGGTTGTTGCTTCCCACTGAAGTACAGCCTGTGGGCGTCGTGAGTGGCTGTTGCTTCCCACTGAAGTACAGCCTGTGGCTTCGTGAGTGGCTGTTTCTCCGAAGCTCTTCCATCGTACTTCGGAAAGGCCTAAGGTGTTCCAGCGTTTAAGGTAAGGGTGGATGGAGATGTTCCATTGTTTAAGGTAAGGGTGGATGGAGATGTTCCATTGTTTAAGGTAAGGGTGGATGGAGATGTTCCATTGTTTAAGGTAAGGGTGGATGGAGATGTTCCATTGTTTAAGGTAAGGGTGGATGGAGATGTTCCATTGTTTGAGGTAAGGGTGGAAGGAGATGTTCCATTGTTTGAGGTAAGGTGGAAGGAGATGTTCCATTGTTTAAGGTAAGGGTGGATGGAGATGTTCCATTGTTTAAGGTAAGGGTGGAAGGAGATGATCCAGCAGAATCTTTCATTTCTTGTGTGAGCGCTTTTAGTCTCCCCCCCCCCCCCCCCCCCTTGTTTCAGACGAACAATAACATGGGGGAGAATATAACGGGCAAAGTGCAGGGAATGGAGATTGGGCGGGGGGGGGGGGGGGGGGGGGGGGGGGGGGGAGGAGGACAGGGAGTGGGGTGTAGAGGTCGGGGTGTAAGGGTGGGTGGGTTATAGGAGGTGGAGTAGTGAGCGTGGGATGAAGAGGGGAGGGTGTATGGGGAGGGAGAGTGAAGGAGATGAGGTGAGGGATGGAGTGTGGAATGTAGGGGGCGGAATGTAGGGTGGGGGTGGGGGTTGGTGCTGCAGTGAAGGGAAGGGGTGTAGGGGTGCAAGGTGAGAGGCAGGAGGCGGAAGGTAAGGATGGGGGATGGGGGGGAGGGGGGGATAGAATATTGGTGGAGTGTAGGGGGTGGGTGGATGGAGTGTAGAGAGGATGAAGGGCGGAGTGTAGGAGGTTGGGTGCAAGAGTAGGAGTGTGAATGCGGATGGGTGTCGGTGCGGAAAATAGGGCTGGGGTGAAGAGGTGGAGATTGGACATGGGGCTTTAGGTGGGCGGGGAGAGGGGGGGGTGGGGGGGGGGGGGGGGGGGGGAGGATAAAAGAAAATGGTGTTCAGCAAAAAAACGTTGTAAACATGGTTCTTAATTCCATGACCTAATATCCTCTGAATTAAGGCCAAGAAGGCAATTGTTCGTCTTTTCCGTATTTACCGGCGTTTTCAACAGAAAAAAAGAGAAGAAAAGCGTGTGCATTTGCACATTGTGTGAGTGATGGAGGGGAGCGGGAGGGAGGTGAGAGAGGGAGCAGGAAGGGTGTTTAGATGACAGATGAAAGTGGATGAACCCCCCCCCCCCCCTTTGTCTGTCTGTCTCTCTGGGTGGGTTTTGGGGATGGAGTGTAAGGGTGTGGTGGATTGGGGTGGAACGTAGGTGGAGGAGTGTAGGGTTGGGGGTTGGGGGTTGAGTGTTTAAGGTGGGGTGTAAGGGTGGACGCAGTATTGGGGTTGGGGATAAAGGATGAGGATTGGGGTGTGATTTGTACGGCGTGGACTTTGTGTGCGTGTGTCTGTGTATATATGTGTGTGTGTGTGTGGGGGGGTGGGGGGTAATTGGAGGATGAATGGGGATGTCGAGGCTCAGGTTTTTAGGAAGGGTACAAGGGGGGGGGGGGGGGGGGGCGTTTGGGGAGGACGTAGGGTCTCGGCTTTTAGCGTGGGGAGGGTTGGGCCTCAGCGGGCATTGGCAGTAGAATGAAAGGGCTCAGCGTTGGGAGGGGGTTGTGATAATAATAATAATAATAATAATGAATACTTATATAGCGCCTATTCTCGGCTAGAGACCAAGCTTAAGCGCTTTACAGTCAACACTCGTTTACACAACGGCTGCCTTACCTGGGTAGTGCCGACTGAAGAGCTGCCAGCTGACGCTTCATTCAGTCGTTTCCCATGTCATCCAGTCAGTATCGTTCATATCGATCACTCGTTTTCCTTACTTCCTTCATTCTTTCCATTTCTCACG
>CM031611.1:79292290-79297290 GCA_018398815.1 Conus ventricosus
CCTGCGTGTGTGCGCGCGTGTGTGTCTGTGTGCTTGCGTGCGTGCTTGCGCGCGCGCGCGTGTCTGTGTGTGAGGGAGAGGCGGTTGTGTAGCGGCAAGATAACTCGGTTTTGTGTGTGTGTGTATGTCTGTGCGTGTGTATGTGTGTGCGTGTGTGTGTGTGTGTGTGTGTGTGTGTGTATGCGCGCGCGCGCGTGTGTGTGTGTGTGTGTGTGTGTGTGACAAAGAGAGAGAGAGAGAGGGTGTTTGTTATGCGGGTGCGCCCGAGTTTGTAAAGAGAAAAGAGTGAAGGTCCGGGATAGATATGACACCGATTAACACTGTGTGTGTGTGTGTGTGTGTGTGTGTGTGTGTGTGTGTGTGTGCGCGAGAGAGATTGATAATCTCTGTGTGTGCGCGTGGACGTTCGCCTGTGCGTCAGAGAGAGGAAAGGAGAAACAGGGACAGTAAGGAGGAAGGTGGGAGGGGTGGGGAGACAGAGAGAGAGAGACAGAGACAGACAGACAGAGAGAGAGAGAGAGAGAGAGAGAGAGAGAGAGAGAGAGAGAGAGAGACTTGTAACACGCACTTCGGCAGCTGCCAGTAAACTTAAGTAAACGGACCCAACTGCTGGACCTGTGTCTGGAGCAAAATTGCCCTCCCTTACCTTGCATAGATGCCCCCCTCCCCCTCCACTTTTTCTCCCTCCCCCCCTCCTCCTCCTCCGAGGCCTCCCTCACCCGCCTCACCCCCCCCCCCCCCGCCCCCCCTCTGTTGGAGTTGCACAGTTGCGGCCCTCGTCACGTTCGTGGCACCTGCTCGTTTTTGCGGGTTCCAGTTACTTTGGAGCAAAGCGTGTTGCTGGCTGAATACTTGGTGGTATTCAACTTGGGGGCGACTGTTGGGTCTCTGTCTGTCTGTCTGTCTGTCTGAATATATCGCTCTCTCTCTCTCTCTCTCTCTCTCTCTCTCTCTCTCTCTCTCTCTCTCTCTCTCTCTCTCTCTCTCTCGCTCTCTCTCTCGCTCTCTCTCTGATATTGTTCCTTATAAATCAGTCCCAAAACCCAGGTGAATGTATGTGAAGCTAGCATGAGAATCCGGACAGCAAGGTGCTAATTTAGTTTGTTAAGTTGCCAGTTTTGTAAGGTATTTCATCTTGCTATTGTGGTGTGCTCTGTGTGTTGTTGTCTGGTGTATTTCTGCAAAACCCCTTCGGTGTGGGACCTTGGCGTTAATTTGAGTGAACGTTGGAATTCGTATCGTTCTCTCTCTCTCTCTCTCTCTCTCTCTCTCTCTCTCTCTCTCTCTCTCTCTCTCTCTCTCTCTCTGCAAATATGATCTTGTTCCCCCTTGATACAAATCAGTGTCAATAAAAATGTCTGAAGCGTCTCTGTCTGTCTGTCTGTCTGTCTGTCTGTCTGTCTGTCTGTCTGTCTGTCTCTCTCTCTCCTCTCTCTCTCTCCTCTCTCTCTCTCTCTCTCTCTTTCAACCTCTCCCTTTTGTCTGTCTGTCTGTCTGTCTGTGTCTGTCTCTCTATCTGTCTCTGTCTGTCTGTCTCTCTGTCTGTCTGTCTGTGGCTGTGGGGGAGAACCCAGCGGCTGTGGCGTGGGTGGACGGGGGGGGGGGGGGGGGGGGGGGGGGATGCCAGGCTGTGGCTGTGGACAGGGAGTTGTGGGGGGAGAACCCAGGCTGGGCTGTGGACGGGGGGGGGGGGGGGGGGGGGGGGGGGGGGGGGGGGGGGGGGGGGAGATGCCAGGCTGTGGCTGTGGACAGGGAGTTGTGGGGGAGATGCCAGGCTGTGGCTGTGGACGGGGGGGGGGGGGGGGGGGGGGGGGGGGGGGGGAGATGCCAGGCTGTGGCTGTGGACAGGGAGTTGTGGGGGAGATGCCAGGCTGGGCTGTGGACAGGGATATGTGGGGGAGATGCGTGGCTGTGGACAGGGAGATGTGGGGGAGATGTCAGGCTGTGGCTGTGGACAGGGAGATGTGGGGGAGATGCCAGGCCATGGCTGTGGACAGAGGGGGGATGGGAGATGCCAGGCTGTGGCTGTGGACAGTGAGTTGTGGGGAGATGCCAGGCCGTGGCTGTGGACAGGGAGTTGTGGGGGGAGATGCCAGGCTGTGGCTGTGGACAGGGGGGGGGGGGATGCCAGGCTGTGGCTGTGGACAGGGAGTTGTAGGGGAGATGCCAGGCTGTGGCTGTGGACAGGGAGTTGTGGGGGGAGATGCCAGGCTGTGGCTGTGGACAGGGAGTAGTGGGGGGGGGGGGAGATGCCAGGCTGGGCTGTGGACAGGGAGATGTGGGGGAGGGAGTTGTGGGGGAGATGCCAGGCTGTGGCTGTGGACAGGGAGATGTGGGGGAGATGCCAGGCTGTGGCTGTGGACAGGGAGTTGTGGGGGAGGTGCCAGGCTGTGGCTGTGGACAGGGCGTTGTGGGGAGATGCTAGGCTGTGGCTGTGGACAGGGAGATGTGGGGGAGATGCCAGGCTGTGGCTGTGGACAGGGAATGTGGGGGAGATGCCAGGCTGTGGCTGTGGACAGGGAGATGTGGGGAGATGCCAGGCTGTGGCTGTGGACAGGGAGTTGTGGGAGAACGAAGAACGAGCAACGAGTTATCTTCTCATATTCGGCTCGAAATAACACCCATTGCGTTTTGTTTTGTGATCTGTTTGTCTGTATCGTGTAGCGGAACTGATACCGTTTCGTTTAAAATTAACTTCATTTTCCGCCCTCGTCACCTCGTTTCTAAACTGAGCAAAAGTGTGGTGTGTCTCTATTTGACGCCAGGAGCGCAGACACAACCAGCCGTGTCTCCCTGATGAGTTCCGACCCAGCGGACGAAAGGCCTCGGAGCAGGCAATGCAAATATATCTGCCTTCAGAAGGGATTGCGATGGTTCCCATAAGCAGCTAGTGAAGAGTTTTAATATCTGTAATTATATTTTCTTAATTTCATGTTCCCAGTTTCTCCATCTTCAAACTCCCCCCTCTCCTCCTTAAGTCCAAATCTTTGCCAAGTCATTACTATGAAAACAGTTCAGTTGTTGGCCTGCGCTTGTTTTTCCCCCCACTCTTAGATTGTTCGTCTATGTATTTGTCTGACTTTATTCAAGTTTAAAAGGCTGTGCCAGTCTTGAATAAAAGTTACTCCGTGTTAGGTTTTCTTATGGGAGCAAACGTTACCCCACTTGTTTACTGTTTATTGTTCACTGTTCCCTGCCTCATTTCATTTCCAATTTTGAGCAAGAAGAGTCGAGATCTCCAAATAAGCCGCTGGTGTGATTTCTGTCCATAATGGTGTACAAGTGGAGACAGGAAACACTGCTCACACTTTCTGGTGACAGACCCAACAACAACAACAACAAAAATAAAGGTTCCTCGTACAGTTATTTTTATGAACATTGTGCATGTGCAGAGGGGATCATAGTCAAGTGGTCAGAGCGTCTGCATGCGGAGCAGACGGTCGCTGGTTCGAACCACAAGTGCGGCAGGATTCTATTTTTCGTCCTGAAAACCCTCTCTGTCCCACCAGAATGGGTACCTGATTCGGTTCAGGGAAAGTTGAATGCGGTGGAAGGAGAAGGGTGGGCTTGTCCCCCATCATACCGTTGCCTTAGACACGGCGAAGCTCGGACAGTTAACAGCATTCATAACGGTGCCGTCAATGTTAATCATGGCTTTCCGTCGCAAACATATTTTGGGGTCGTGGACTTTGGCCCTGCGGACTGTCGCTCCGTGGACTTTGGTCCTGTAGACTTTGGCCCTGTGGACTTTGGCCCTGTGGACTTTGGCCCTGTGGACTTTGGCCCTGTAGACTTTGGTCCTGTGACTTTAGTCCTGTAGACTTTGGCCCCGTGGACTTTGGCCCTGTGGACTTTGGTCCTGTAGACTTTGGTCCTGTGGACTTTGGTCCTGTGGACTGTGGCCCCGTGGCTTTGGCCCCGTAGACTTTGGCCCTGTGGACTTTGGCCCTGTGGACTTTGGCCCTGTGGACTTTGGCCCTGTGGACTTTGGCCCCGTAGACTTTGGCCCTGTGGACTTTGGCCCTGTGGACTTTGGTCCTGTGGACTTTGGTCCTGTAGACTGTGGCCCCCGTGGACTTTGGCCTGTGGACTTTGGCCCTGTGGACTTTGGCCCTGTGGACTTTGCTCCTGTGGACTTTTGCCCCGTTAGACTTTGGCCCTGTGGACTTTGGCCCGTGGATTTTGGCCCCGTGGATTTTGGCCCCGTGGACTGTGGCCCCGTAGACTTTGGCCCTGTGGACATTGTTCCTGTGGACTTTGGCCTTGTGGACTTTGGCCCCATGGACTTTGGCCCTGTGGACTTTGACCCAGTGGACTTTGGCCCCGTGGACTTTGGCCCAGTGGACTTTGGCCCCATGGACTGTGGCCCCGTGGACTTTGACCTTGTGAACAATCGCCATGTGGACTATTACCACCCCCCCCCCCCCCCCCCTCCGCAGACTTTAATTCTGTGGACTTTCGCTCCGTGGTAAATTTTTTTTTCCAATGATAAGTGATGATACAGATGTAAATTTTATTCAAGTGCCGTAAACCACATGCAGTTTAATCACTGTCACACACACGCACACGCTTACGAACACGCACGCGCGCGCACGCACGCACGCACGCACGCACGCACGCACGCACGCACGCACGCACGCACGCACACACACACACACACACACACACACACACACACACACTGCTTGAAACGGAGAGCGAGCAATGAAAACCTGAACGCTGTCCGTGATGAACCGAGACATAATTATTCAGGCGATGAAGGGGATTAACAGTTAATAAACTCGATCAAAATCTTGTCTCTCGCCATCCAGCCCACGAACATCGTCATTTCGATAGCGTGAACTCATCCACGGGGGGCCAAAGTTCATGCCCCCCCCCCCACCCTTCCACCACCCCCCCCCTCCCCGCTCCCCCATCCCCCTCTCCCTGCCCCTCCCCCCTTCCAATACCACCCCTCCCCGCAATCCCCATCCCCCTCTCCCTGCCCCTCCCCCCTTCCA
>CM031611.1:79302290-79304790 GCA_018398815.1 Conus ventricosus
ACTTTCTCAGATATTCCATGGAGAAGAAAAAGTGTTACAGGCCGTTACAGCCGTTACTTGCTGTAAACTAAAACATCGGGCATCATCCTTGATCCATAATGAACATACCTACACATTTTCAGAAAGATCGGCCCAGTAGTTTTGTCTGGAGCGAGTGGAACACATTTTTGAGCACGGACACACGGACACACACACACAGACACACACACAGACAGACACACAGACAGCATTTCTTCGTTCCCATTCTAAAGTACTCCCTGTTCTATAAGAACTGGGAGTACAAAAATATATAATTTTGAATCTTTGGGATATGAGTCCCCATATGTACCAACCAATGTCATGAATTTATGTAATTAACAATAGTGTGGTAAGAAAAAAATGGAAGTAAAAAGAATATGTATTGGCTGAAATGACGTGCAAGCTTGATGTGAGGGGTAAATATACTGTAATATACTTTGGAGAGGAAAAAAAAAAAGAGAAAGAAATAAAAACCCGCTGAGGTTGTTGGCCAGGGGGAGACATTTTCGTGAAATCTTTATAGTGATATTTAGTGTGATTGGAGTCAGATTGCGGTTGTGCCCGGACTGGAGAGGTCGAGTCTCGTGTGCAGGTGTATGCGATTGCACGCGTGTGGGCGAGGCACGGTCATTGTGACATGACCTTACATGCCAATTTGCGGAGGGGGAGGCAGCAGAAATTGGGGGGGGGGGGGGAGAGAGACAGAGACAGAGAGAGAACGACAATAATTTATTCACGTGTAGGGGGGGGGGGGGGGGGGGGGGAGAGACAGAGGGAGAGACAGAGAGAGAACGACAATAATTTATTCACGTGTAGGTTATGGCCTCTCACAAAAAGCAAACAAACAAACGAACAAACAAAACCATATTAAGTGAACAAGGAAAGGGGGAACACCGACACTGTTCTAAAGAAAAGAAAGGGAAGAAAAATGATGTATAAAAGCACAGTGTCATGAGGTCGCGATTTCTCTAGATCTTTTGCGAAAACAGTGACAAAGTCAACACACCATTTAGTTTTGCGGATGACATCAATACACATTGAGTTGAAATAGGCATCGCTCTTTATATTTGGCTGGAATAAAATTCTCCCCAAGTTCACGTAGCGCCAACAGCACAGAACGAAATGCAGTTCATTTTCGGTGTCTTTTTTGTTTTGTCAATGGACAAGCTATATCTGTAGGATTACATTTTCTATACCTGTAATTTTGCACTTTTAATTCTGAAATACCTAACGTAAATCTTGTCACTGCACACCCAAAATTGGGATTCAAATTTGCCATCAAGTAAGGTTTTAAGTTATATTTGCTACTAACATTTCTATACATATCAAATCTTTCTTTATATGTGGTTGTTGCCATTTCTGCCATCTACAATCATTTAAACGTTGTCAAATATAATATACATACCTCCGACATCAGTTCTTCTTTCCCCTAATATCTAGTTCTGACAACATGTTAGAAGCTTTACTGGGCGATCTGTGTTCTTCTAGCCGCAACACCCCAAACCACTATCTCAGACAATGAACTACGGAATTGACTTGTGTTGGTGGTGGGTATCTGTCTGATTGACCAGGGACCAAATCATCAGGCGTTCGTATATCTACATTCACAAACTTCTTCAAAGCAAGAAGATGTACACATCCACAATGATCAGCTGCTTTTGCGTAATCACCACTGTTCAGAAACATATTGCACAATATGTTGTGTTTTTGAATCAAATATCTTTAAAGCAACTTCGGTGAAGTATCCTTCAACGACGATCTTTTCATTATATATAGTAATGCATTTTTTTTGCAATGCTAGAAAGACGTTTACAAGCAGAAGCAAAACTCAAACATGTAGTAAAAAGTATTCCCAAGTATTAAATGACCACTGGCATTGTAACTGAATTGTGCATCCATCTTTCCCTGGCACCCTAGTATTTACCTTTACGAAAAACGATGATATCGCTTTTTTTCATACTAATTTTCAGTTGAAATGATGCTACAGCACTTTGCAAATTTTTCAGGAGTTCTGCAAGCAAATGACAGTTTCTGATAACCAGATAACATCATCGGCCAGCTGCAGGGTAAATATTTCAAAGGCATCGCAGAGGAAAGTTGGACCATGTCTTCCTTTCTTAACAACTTCCATAGCCGGTTACAATACGTTACCGCAAATGCTCTCTACCGCGAGAATACATTACCGCAAAGTCGTATATTACGATACCGCAAAAAGACTTGCTACTTTACCGCAAATAGATTTTGTTGATTTCTGTAGCCTTTTAGCACAGGTACCACTGTCCTATGATTCACCAGCTACTTGATTCAAGTACAATTAGAACTGCATGGCAGCGAGACACTCTGAGTTGTAATAACGAGTGATATATGAATACTGTTCATGGAAATACATCGTCGCTGTGATGTTTATTCACTACCGCAGTTCAGAGTTTATCTGCCTTCATCACCCTTCACTCTTGTGGTCAAAGCGTTCTAAGTGCATGTT
>CM031611.1:79309790-79312290 GCA_018398815.1 Conus ventricosus
ATGTAGAATAAGGAACATGTTACAGTACTGATGTAGAGTAAGAACATGTTACAGTACTGAGGTAGAGTAAGAACATGTTACAGTACTGAGGTAGAGTAAGAACATGTTACAGTACGGAGGTAGAATAAGAACATGTTACAGTACGGAGGTAGAATAAGAACATGTTACAGTACTGAGGTAGAGTAAGAACATGTTAGAGTACTGAGGTAGAATAAGAACATGTTACAGTACTGAGGTAGAATAAGGAACATGTTACAGTACGGAGGCAGAATAACATGTTGCAGTATGGAGGCTGAATAAGAACATGTTACAGTACGGAGGCTGAATAAGAACATGTTACAGTACGGAGGCAGAATAAGAGCATGTTACAGTACGGAGGCTGAATAAGAACATGTTACAGTACGGAGGCAGAATAAGAACATGTTACAGTACGGAGGCTGAATAAGAACATGTTACAGTACGGAGGCAGAATAAGAACATGTTACAGTACGGAGGCTGAATAAGAACATGTTACAGTACGGAGGTAGAATAAGAAACATGTTACAGTACGGAGGCTGAATAAGAACATGTTGCAGTACGGAGGCAGAATAAGGAACATGTTACAGTACGGAGGCTGAATAAGAACATGTTACAGTACGGAGGCTGAATAAGAACATGTTACAGTACGGAGGCTGAATAAGAACATGGTACAGTACGGAGGTAGAATAAGAAACATGTTACAGTACGGAGGCAGAATAAAAACATGTTACAGTACGGAGGCTGAATAAGAACATGTTACAGTACTGAGGTAGAATAAGAACATGTTACAGTGAGGTGACAGAATAAGAACATGTTACAGTAAGGTGACAGAATAACATGTTACAGTAAGGTGACAGAATAAGAACATGTTACAGTAAGGTGACAGAATAAGAAAATGTTAACAGAATAAGAACATGTTACAGTGAGGTGACAGAATAAGAACATGTTACAGTGAGGTGACAGAATAAGACCATGTTACAGTGAGGTGATAGAATAAGACCATGTTACAGTGAGGTGATAGAATAAGAACATGTTAACAGAATAAGAACATGTTACAGTGAGGTGATAGAATAAGACCATGTTACAGTGAGGTGATAGAATAAGACCATGTTACAGTGAGGTGATAGAATAAGAACATGTTTCAGTAAGGAGGACGTCAGTATGGCCCGACCATCTGTATTTGCGGTGTATGAAATGAGTGCCGGCAACCAAACTTCGACGGAGTGGTGGGTCACAGAAGTATACCGTGGGACGTGGGGTGTGTGTGTGTGGTTGGGGGGGGGGGGGGGGGGGGGGGGGGGGGGGCGCTGTGTGTGTGTGTGTGTGTGTGTGTGTGTGTGTGTGTGTATGAGCGGCACACGCCTGTATGTGTATGTGCGTGCATGTGTGTGTGTGTGTGTGAGAGAGAGAGAGAGAAAGAGAGAGAGAGAAGAGGAGAGAGAGAGAGAGAGAGAGAGAGAGAGGAGAGAGAGAGAGAGAGAGAGCGCGCCATGTGTATGCTTGTTTGTACGTAACTGCATTTCGTATGAATATTCAAACACGAACAAAAACGACGGGGAGAAAAAACTGCCACTTTTCACGCAGTTTTGGTCGTGGCTTTATGGATTCTGCATGCCCGGTGTTGTGTGTTTCAGGTTATGACCACAACGCCGAGAAGAACTCCCTGCCATCCATGACGTCCCAGCCGCCAACTGATCTTCTTCCTCCTCCTCCTCCTCCTCCTCCTCCTCCTCCTCGTCAGCACGGAACATGGCTGGGAGAGGGTGAGGATTGGGGAGAGACCGCGGAGGACCTCCCGAGTTCGCCTGACCTGCCAAGGTCAGAACTGCTCCCTTTGTCGGACAGCCCCACGGCGCAAAACCCACAGCCCAGCGTCAGACTAGGCACCTCAACGGAGACCCCGCCGCGGCCGCCATGCATCACCAACAGGACCACCGCCACAACCTTCACCGCAGGCATCCTGAGGAAGAACCTGTCACGCTCCGAGCGAGGACGTCGTCGGAACGACAGCCCCTGCTTGGTGACGGGTCGGAATCTGCCCCCGGGAACTTTGGTGAGGGGGAGGGGGACTGGGTTCAAGTCGTCACCGGGGACTGCCCGTCCGTCATCGTGTCCGGTGACGTCAGAGGCCGTGCCGCTCAAGGCCAGGCCGGACAGGAGCAGGACGACGTCGTGTCACGCGACACCCTGAATCGTCCGCGGGACGAGCCGTTCCCTGACGCCCCACACGCTGACGTAAGCACCACCACCGCTGAGGACGCGGTGCCCAATGACGTCAGAACTCGACCCAGACACGGCGCGCGGCGCGACGTCAAACACAGACACAGTGACGGGTCGTTCAGTGACGTCAGAACGTCGCAAGATGACGTGGGCGGCAGAGGTGACGTCAGTAATAGAGCCTCGGCGTCAGCACGAGGTCCCCCTCCTGGCGGAGCTGCCCGGAGCTTCACGGCTGACTGTTTGGGGCGGCTGGGGGAGGGGG
>CM031611.1:79317290-79344790 GCA_018398815.1 Conus ventricosus
GGTATGTTCATTATGGGTCACGGATGATGCCCACAACGGTTTTTCTTCTTTATGGAATATCTCAGAAAGTACTTGGCCGATCGTTCTGAAATTTGTGGGTATGTTCATTGTGGGTCACAGATGATGGCCGATGTTTACAAGAATAGCCGTTACTAAGGGCTATAACGGCCCAATACGGTTTTTCCTCTTTATGGAATATCTCGCGCGCATTCAAGTTAAACTGGAAGTGCTACTTTTATATGCTTTGCATCTTGTTTTTACCTGCTTTGTTCTACTTTGCCCACTTTTATCTGCTTTGCCCACTTTTATCTACTTTGCCCACTCTTCCCACCAGGTCTGTTTTCATGCTTTACGTACTTTTATTGTTGCTCATTTACCGACTTTGTTTTCTCACTTTATCTGCATTTCTGAGCTCACTTGACCTACTTCATTTGTTTACTTACATACTTTTTGTGCCGCCTTTCTCTTGTTTGATTTTTTTTTCTCCGACTCGTCAGGGTTTTTTTTCTCCTTCTTGTTGTCCTCATGTCCTGTGTGTCTCAAACTCTGAATTCATTTTATGACATCATTTCCGAAGTCTTTTTACTCTCAGATTCACTGACTATTATGACGTGTGCGTTGCAATGTGATGATCCTTCAGACTTCATCAGCACGCTGGAGTGGAAGGGGTTGTGGTGAGCTGAGATGTTGACAGTGAATTGTCTCCCATTTGTGACTCCATCATCCCGCACCATGATGACAGTGAATTGTCTCCCATTTGTGACTCCATGATGACAGTGAATTGTCTCCCATTTGTGACCCCATCATCCTGCACCATGATGACAATGAATTGTCTCCCATTTGTGACTCCATGATGACAATGAATTGTCTCCCATTTGTGACTCCATCATCCTGCACCATGATGACGGTGAATTGTCTCCCATTTGTGACTCCATCATCCCGCACCATGATGAGAGTGAATTGTCTCCCATTTGTGACTCCATCATCCCGCACCATGATGACAGTGAATTGTCTCCCATTTGTGACTCCATGATGAGAGTGAATTGTCTCCCATTTGTGACTCCATCATCCTGCACCATGATGACAATGAATTGTCTCCCATTTGTGACTCCATGATGACAGTGAATTGTCTCCCATTTGAGACTCCATCATCCCGCACCATGATGACAGTGAATTGCTTCCCATGTATGACTCTATCCTGCACAATGTTGTAAATGAATTGCACCCCCCCCCCCCCCCCCCCCCCCCCCCGCCAACCTGCGCCATGTTCGTAATGAATCGCCTCCCATGTTTTGCTCCATTCTGCGCCGTGTTTACCGTGAATTACCTCCCATTGATGACTCCTTCGTACACCTCTACCAATCAACGACAATCTTGAACTGTACTTGGTTAGCCACACGACTTGACAGTTCAGTCATGGGTGGTTCTCTCACTGACAACTTGCCACAGCGAACGCCCCCCCCCCCCCCCCCCCCCCCCACCTTTATGTTTAAAGATGGAAGTTGCCCCCCCCCCCCCTTCCCCTCCTAACTCCAAATTAGAAGATGCATCCGCCCTCCTGCTTCCTCCCACCACACTTCCTGCCCTCCCCCCCCCCATCCTTACCTCTCCCTTCCCCCACCCCCCACTCTGTTAAGCCTGACCGATCTGTAATAACAAAATGGCCCTCAAAGATTGAAGTCCTATTTCATAATTATTAAGTGAGAAACGTACCAAAACAACACGTGCTAAATGGTAAGAATGGTGGGCGCTGGTTGTACAACGACGGATGCTGCGAAAGGTAGAGAAAAGTGGTAGTCATAGATGAAACGATACATGCAGGAAAAGGTAGCGATGGCTGAACACGCCTGTGATGTAGTTTCAGTATTTCGGTCGATGGCGACCAGCAGGAGGTCGCGGACGTGGACGTGGCAGCCGTTCTGCGGGCCAGTTTGGTTGGACAGGGCGACACACGGAAGGCAGCTTGATAAGGTCGACTAACAGGAAGCCTCGGGCGTAGTGAGTGACAGCGGGGCTTACCGTAATGAGAGTACAGAGCTGTGAGAGAATACAGAGCTAATGTGAGGTCGTCGAGCTGTGTGTCACATTGGAGGATCGTGGAAGGGAGAGGGAAAAAAAAATATATAAAGAGCTGTAGGGTCGTGTCAACGTATGATTGCGGGAACATAGAGCTCTCTGAACATAGACCCGTGAGGACATGTATAATGCTGATGTGAAGCGGATTGAGAGTAGAACAGTGAGAACACAGAACTGTGAGTACGTAGAACTATTGGAGCGTAGAGCCGTGTGAATATAGGGCTGTGTGAATATTGGACTGTGAGGACAATACAGTGTTGTGTAACCCATTAGACTGAGGGGAACAGAGAGCCATTCAAACACAGGCTAGTTGGCTTGTGTGAAGCTGTGCAAACATATAATTAAGAAACTTAGTACCGCGGTAACATAGGTTTGTTAGGACACAGAGCCGTGAGAACATATAGAACAGCGGGAACGTAGAACTGTGAGAACGAAGAACTGTAAAAAGAAAAAAAAAGAGGTTTGAGTACTACAGCTGTGGAAGCAAAAGACACGAGAGAACATATTTCTGCGAAAATGCACCTCTGGGAATATAATGATGTGGTGCTAGATTTTGAAGAAAATGTACATCTCTGAGAAGATGGTGCTGTAGGAACGAAGAGCTGTGTGAACACAGGAGTGTTTAGAATTTCGGGCTGTGAAATATTGACGCTGTGGGAACAAAGGAGCTGTGCGAGCATTGAGCTTTGAACGTTTTGGGGCTGTGAAATATTGACGCTGTGGGAACAAAGGAGCTGTGCGAGCACTGAGCTTTGAACGTTTTGGGGCTGTGAAATCACGCTGATGCTGGGGTTGCGGGGCTGTGACGTGATGGATCTGTGAGAACACAGGCCTGTGAGAATTACTGTTCAGCCGTAAAAAGTGAAGAGACACGGTGTTGAATGCTGAGCCTGTGCGGGGAGAGGGAGGGAGGGAGAGAGAGAGAGAGAGAGGAGAGAGAGAGAGAGAGAGAGAGAGAGAGAGAGAGAGAAAAGAGACAGACAGAACAGACAGACAGACAGACAGAGAGAGAGAGAGAGAGAGACAGACAGACAGACAGACAGACAGACAGACAGACAGACAGACAGACAAGACAGACAGACGACAGACAGACAGACAGACAGACAGACAAAGACAGACAGAGAGAGAGAGGAGAGAGAGAGAGAGAAGAGACAGACAGACAGACAGACAGAGAGAGAGAGATTCAGAGAGAGAGAGAGAGAGATAGACAGAGAGAGAGAGACTCAGAGAGAGAGAGAGAGAGATGAGAAGAACACAGCCGTAAAAAAAAAGAAGAAAAGACAAGCCATTGTATAACCGTAAGGCCGAGTAGACGACCAGCGCCAGAGTTGAGGAGTAGCCTGTCACTGTGAACGAACAGGTTCCGCACTGGGCAGACTCTGGCACCATGGACAGTGACAACGCTGCCAGGACGCCCATGATCACACGGGTAAGCCGGGTACCAACCGTCTTGTCTTGTTTTTATTCAGACTGTCGTAATCCGCATGTGATTCGGAAGCCTGCAAACTGTTAAACATGTACACACTGACAAACAATGAAGATATATTTGATTTATAACATTGAAACTATTCGAATTTATTTTGTAAGCTTACGTGCCGTCGCCCCCCCCCCCCCCCCCCCCTACAGAGAGAGAGAGAGAGGGGGGGGGGAGAGAGATGCGCAGTCAAGTGCGCGCGCGCCTACGCTCACACACACGCAGGCACGCACGCGCGCGCGCGCGCACACACACACACACACACACACACACGTACACACACACGCGCTGGCACGCTCACACAGATACAGACGCACAAACACGTGTACGCTCGCGTGCTCTCTCTCCCCCCCCCTCTCTCTCTCTCTCTCCCCCTCTCTCTCTCCCCCCCTCTCTCTCTCCCCCCCCGTCTCTCTCTCTCCCCCCCTCTCTCTTTCTCTCCCCCCCCTCTCTATCTCTTGCATGTTCTCCATTGGGTTTCCCCCCCCCCCCCCCCCCTCTTCTTCTCTCTCTTTTGTTTTCCCCAGGGCTGGGTGGAAAAAAGCGAGTGCAATTTGCTTATCTCTCTACCCTGGATAAATAGAATTTCGTTCGTTCGTTCGCCCCCTCCCCCTCTCTCTCTTTCTCTTCTACTCGCCTCTCTCTCTCTTACACACCACCAACACCCACCCACCCATCCATCCCCCCCACACACACACACAGAAAGAGAGAGAAAGAGAGACAGAGCGAGACATACAGAGACATACAGACAGAGACACATAGACAGAGACAGACAGACAGACAGACAGTGTCACACACATCTTTCTCCTCCGTTTTCCCGTCCCCCACTCACTGCATTGATTGTACGTCAATGTACATCATTGTACTGTAATGTACAGCATTGTACTGTAATGTACATTATACTGTGATGTACATCATTGTACTGTAATGTACATCAGTGTATTGTAACGTACATCATTGTACTGTAACGTACATCATTGTACTGTAATGTACAACAGTATACTGTAATGTACATCATTGTACTGTAATGTACATCATTGTACTGTAATGTACATAATTGTACTGTAATATACAGCATTGTACTGTAATGTACAGCATTGTACTGTAATGTACAGCATTACACTACTCTGTCATGTTGTGCCATACTCTGTTATTTGCTACTCTGGGCTACTCACTGCTACCCTGCTTTGCTCTTCATGGCTCTAGTTCAGTTCAGTTCAGTGGTAGCGTCTGTTCATCATCGATGATATAAGACGATATTGAAAGGCAACAGAGATCACTGAGAGTGTCACCTGGACCTGCTGTCTCTGGTCCATTTTTGTCTCGCCTCTCTCCTTCACATGTTACAGTCAAGACACTCCACTAAGAATAACTCTGAACATACTTTAAGGGAAAAAAATCACAACAGTCTGCCCCCAACTCTGACTGGGCAATAACGTGTGCGATGTCTGTAATACACGTGTCATATGAAATCTGGTTAATGCTTTTAAAAATGTGCAGTATTTATTTGTACACCTTTTAATTTGTATGGCCATGTTAAAATTGGGCAGTCTTGTAGTAGACGATGGACAGAAAATTCTCCCACACACACACACTAAGATCAGGAGAGAATTTTGTGTTCCATGTGTTTAACCTAAGTTTATTGAATTAATGAAGAAAAAAAAAGGATATTTAAATGACTCCGTCGAACAACGTGGACAAACGAATCAGAAGACAAAACATGACGCGTTTCGACCTCGTAGGTCTTCTTCAGTCAAGAGAAACAACACCCAGGACAACGAAAATGAACGAAAAATTTTTTTTAAGCTAAGTTTATTGATTATCTGTGCTGTATATCTTGGGCAGGATGGTAATTCATGTGACTTCTTAGTGAAATTTCTGATAAGTCTGCTCTGCTGTACTGTGCTTTGCTCTGTTTGCAGGATGGAACATCAGACCTACGCAACATGACGCTGGTAGTTCCTGGCCCCTCCACTGCAGAGGAGAGCTATCTGATTGGCCGAGCCAGTCCACGAAGCGACGCAATGCGCATGACACGTTTGACGGAAGTTGCACCCACCAATAGTAGTATTGTTGACGGTAAAAACCGCTATAGGGTTTTCTTTTCTTGTGTTGTTGTTGTTGTTCTTGTTCTTCTTCTTCTTCTTCTTCTTCTCTTTTCTTTCTTTCTTTCTTTCTTTCTTCTTTATCTCTTTTTGTCTTTTTCTTTCTGTCTTCCTTTTCCTTTCTGTCTTTCTTTCTTTCTTTTTCCATATGCATTTTAAAACTGAAAGAGCAAGTTTCGGATTAAAATGCTTCTATCGTTTTCTTAATACTTCACACCTCACGGATGGTCTTGCGAACGTCAACTGACATACGTATATATCGAAACTAACCATTCCTGTCGTCGTTGTCTGTATTCGGTGTGTGTGTGTGTGTGTGTGTGTGCGCGCGCGTGTGCGTGCAGTGTGTGCGTGCGTGCGTGCGCGCACGCGCGCGTGTGCGTGCGTGCGTGCGTGTGTGTGTGTGCGAGCGTGTGCGCTCACGCGTGCCTGCATGCATGCGTGTGTATATGTTTGTGTGTGTGTGTGTGTGCGCGCGCACGTGCTCGCGCGCACCCATGCATGATCACATAACTGTGATAAATGCTAGAATTAGCATTTTCTCAGTTATTACAAGCACTAGCATGATGCGATTGACTGGTAACCATTGTAAACCTGCGACTAACATTTTCAGCAACATTATAAATCTCACAAAAGAGACTTTTTCTTTGGTTGCGATCATCATCATCATCATCATCATCATCAGCATCATCATCATCATTGTTATTGTTATTATGATTAGTATCATTGTTGTTGTTGTTGTTATCGTTATTAGTATTGTTAGTTTTACTATCTTCATGATTATTTTCTTAATCACTATCATAATTATGATTGTTTGTTCTTTTTATCGCCACAGTCATCATTACCAAAAACCAGTATCGCAGCAGTTGACAATGTTATCATTACATACAACACGACAGTCACTGACGATAGTTGCACGGACATTGCTAGGTGTATCCACTGTGCTAGGTGTATCCACTGTGCTAGGTGTATCCACTGTGCTGGGTGTATCCACTGCTGGGTGTAATCACTGTGCAATGTGTAATCACTGTGCTAGGTGTATCCATTGTGCTAGGTGTAATCAATGTGCTAGGTGTATCCATTGTGCTAGGTGTAATCACTGTGCTAGGAGTATCCACTGTGCTAGGTGTATCTACTGTGCTAGGAGTATCCACTGTGCTAGGTGTATCCACTGTGCTAGGTGTATCCATTGTGCTAGGTGTATCCATTGTGCTAGGTGTATCCACTGTGCTAGGTGTATCCACTGTGCTAGGTGTAATCATTGTGCTAGGTGTATCCACTGTGCTAGGTGTACCCACTGTGCTAGGTGTATCCACTGTGCAAGGTGTATCCACTGTGCTAGGTGTATCCATTGTGCAAGGTGTAATCACTGTGCTAGGTGTAATCACTTTGCTAGGTGTAATCACTGTGGTAGGTGTATCCATTGTGCTAGGTCACGTAGGTGTATCCACTGTGCAAGGTGTATCCACTGTGCAAGGTGTATCCACTGTGCTAGGTGTAATCACTGTGCTAGGTGTAATCACTGTGCTAGGTGTAATCACTGTGGTAGGTGTATCCATTGTGCTAGGTCACGTAGGTGTATCTACTGTGCAAGGTGTATCCACTGTGCTAGGTGTATCCACTGTGCTAGGTGTATCCACTGTGCTAGGTAAGGTGTATCCACTGTGCTAGGTATATCCATTGTGCTAGGTGTATCCATTGTGCTAGGTGTATCCATTGTGCTAGGTGTATCCACTGTGCTAGGTGTATCCACTGTGCTAGGTGTATCCATGGTGTGGGCAGATGAGGACCAATGGAAAATGCCGCTACAAGTGTTCACCTCTAAAAGACAGGGCATTGACATTGGTCAGTACAAGTCCAAGAGGATCAGGTTGGTGGACAGCTTTGTGTGTGTGTGTGTGTGTGTGTGTGTGTGTGTGTGTGTGTGTGTGTGTGTGTGTGAGTTAGTGTGTGTGTGCGTGCGTGCGTGCGTGTGTGTGTGTGTGTGTGTGTGTGTGTGTGTGTGAGAGAGAGAGAGAGAGAGACAGACAGACAAACAGAGAAAGAGAGTATGACTCTGTGTGTGTGTATGAGAGAGAGAGAGAGAGAGAGAGAGAGAGAGAGAGAGAGAGAGAGTGTGTGTGTGTGTGTGTGAGAGAGAAAGAGAGAGAGAGAGAGGGGGAACTATGAGCAAAGTTAAATGAGACACACGTGCTTTGTCTTTATGTCAGAACAGTTATGTTTTTCCCCTTTCTGTCGGAAGTTATTTTTTCCCCTTTAATTTGCCCACCCCCTCCCCATCCAGCCACCAGTCTCTCCGTCCATCCTCTCTACACCAACCCACCCACTCAGCCGCCACACGACCGTCCATACGAAAACTTGCAGACTCGAGCTTGGGTAGGATCAGTTTATAGCTTAACACATTGATTTCCCACATTCAGAGAGGTTTTTGAACTGGGACCCCAGAAGACAGGGTCAGTCAATGTCCATTAACGTTGACAAGCTCTGTTGTTCTTGAAGTGCATCTTTGACGAAAGACTGGTGAGAAATACGGACGCAAGTGAGCAATGTAAACAGGAGAGCAAGAAAGCACAGCGCAAGAGGGAGAATCGTCGTGGCTCTAAGCTTGTGACCACTCACTCTGCTTAGGCTTTGTTTTTATATGATCTGTTATCCCTTGTGTTTGTGTGTGTGTGTGTGTGTGTGTGTGTGTGTGTGTGTGTGTGTGTGTGTGTGTGTTAGCGTGTGTGTGTTGTTGTTGTTCTTCAATTTAAATGTGATATCAGACAAGGTGTGTGTGTGTGTGTGTGTGTGCGTGCGTGCGTGCAGCGTGCGTACGTGTGTGCGTGCAGCGTGCGTACGTGAGTGCGCGCCTGCGTGTGTGCGTGTATGTGTGATGAGGAGAAACTCTAAGTAAGAATTCAACTGTAAAAATAAAAATTAAAAAAAAAAGACATCAAAAGTAGAAACAAACAACTGTACAAAATAAGATCATGAAACAGCAATTACAGGATTGAGCCAGCTGGGCTTAACATAAGAATTCGTACAAAATTTGAGAGAGACATGGTATCCTGGAATATGCACTTTGAAGCATCCTTTCTAAATTATGACAAATCGGAATCAAAGGAGGGGCAAAAGTATAGAACGTGTGTTGTTGTACAATTATCAAGGGCGCCGCAAGCACATCGAATATTCTTGACATATTTTGTTCTGAATGCATTTATTTTTAACCGAAATAATAAGGAGAGAAGTTGTTTATTGTGTCTTGGGTATGATCCTATGTTTGTATTACGGTTTACTGGATTTACTGAGGAAGCCCTTTTTAAAAGATTACTTGCTCGAGAGTTGGTACAACAAAGAAATGAAGAGTCGGGTTTGTGTATTCGGGGAAGAACACTTTCTTTGTAGTATTCTTCAAATTTTTCAAAAGAGACTCTTTGTAAGAGAGAATATCCTTCATATCCTCCGTTTGTGTGTGTGTGTGTGTGAGTGTGAGTGTGTGTGTGTGTGTGTGTGTGTGTGGTCAGGTCTTACTACGTGTGTGTGTGTGTGTGTGGTCAGGTCTTACTACGTGTGTGTGTGTGGTCAGGTCTTACTACGTGTGTGTGTGTGTGTGTGTGTGTGTGTGTGTGTGTGTGTGTGTGTGTGTGTGTGTGTGTGTGGTCAGGTCTTACTACGTGTGTGTGTGTGTGTGTGTGTGTGTGTGGTCAGGTCTTACTACGTGTGTGTGTGTGTGTGTGTGTGTGGTCAGGTCTTACTACGTGTGTGTGTGTGTGTGTGTGGTCAGGTCTTACTACGTGTGTGTGTGTGTGTGGTCAGGTCTTACTACGTGTGTGTGTGTGTGTGTGTGTGTGTGTGTGTGTGTGTGTGTGTGGTCAGGTCTTACTACGTGTGTGTGTGTGTGTGTGTGTGTGTGTGGTCAGGTCTTACTACGTGTGTGTGTGTGTGTGTGTGTGTGTGGTCAGGTCTTGCTACGTGTGTGTGTGTGTGTGTGTGTGTGTGTGTGTGTGTGTGTGGTCAGGTCTTACTACGTGTGTGTGTGTGTGTGGTAAGGTCTTACTACGTGTGTGTGTGTGTGTGTGTGTGTGTGTGTGTGTGTGTGGTGTGGTCAGGTCTTACTTCGTGTGTGTGTGTGTGTGTGGTTAGGTCTTACTACGTGTGTGTGTGTGTGTGGTCAGGTCTTACTTCGTGTGTGTGTGTGTGTGGGTGTGTGTGTCAGGTCTTACTACGTGTGTGTGTGTGTGTGTGGTCAGGTCTTACTACGTGTGTGTGTGTGTGTGTGTGTGGTCAGGTCTTACTACGTGTGTGTGTGTGTGTGTGTGTGTGTGTGTGTGTGTGTGTGTGTGTGTGGTCAGGTCTTACTACGTGTGTGTGTGTGTGTGTGTGTGTGTGGTCAGGTCTTACTACGTGTGTGTGTGTGTGTGTGGTCAGGTCTTACTACGTGTGTGTGTGTGTGTGTGTGGTCAGGTCTTACTACGTGTGTGTGTGTGTGTGTGTGTGTGTGTGTGTGTGTGTGTGTGTGTGTGTGTGTGTGTGGTCAGGTCTTACTACGTGTGTGTGTGTGTGTGTGTGTGTGTGTGTGTGTGTGTGTGTGTGGTCAGGTCTTGCTACGTGTGTGTATGTGTGTGTGTGTGTGTGTGTGTGTGTGTGTGTGTGTGTGGTGTGTGTGTGGTCAGGTCTTACTTCGTGTGTGACGTGTGTGTGTGTGTGTGTGTGTGTGTGTGTGGTCAGGTCTTACTACGTGTGTGTGTGTGTGTGTGTGGTCAGGTCTTTCTACGTGTGTGTGTGTGTGGTCAGGTCTTACTACGTGTGTGTGTGTGTGGTCAGGTCTTACTATGTGTGTGTGTGTGTGGTCAGGTCTTGCTACGTGTGTGTGTGTGTGTGTGTGTGTGTGTGTGTGTGTGTGTGTATGGTCAGGTCTTACTTCGTGTGTGTGTGTGTGTGTGTGTGTGTGTGTGTGTGTGTGTGTGTGTGTGTGTGGTCAGGTCTTGCTACGTGTGTGTGTGGTCAGGTCTTGCTACGTGTGTGTGTGGTCAGGTCTTGCTACGCGCGTGTGTGTGTGTGGTCAGGTCCTACTACGCGTGTGTGTGTGTGTGTGTGTGTGTGTGTGTGTGTGGTCAGGTCTTACTACGTGTGTGTGTGTGTGTGGTCAGGTCTTACTACGCGCGCGTGTGTGTGTGTGTGTGTGTGTGTGTGTGTGGTCAGGTCTTACTACGTGTGTGTGTGTGGTCAGGTCTTACTACGTGTGTGTGTGTGTGTGTTGTCAGGTCTTACTACAAGGCACAGGACCTGCTGATCACAGCCTACGAGGACATCAGCCTGAGAGTCAACGACGACTTGGTTAACACTGACGTCATGAAGAGGCAGAGGAAGCTGGCCGCCATGTTCTCCAAGATCACGCTGGCCATTAACGTGGTGAGTGGTCAGAGAGGTAAAGAGAGAGAGAGAGAGAGAGAGAGAGAGAGAAATGACATGAAATCTTTATTCCTTAAGGCCAAGGCGCTCCTTTGGAAGAGGGGAACAAAAACAAACACATATAAACACCATTACATACAAATACATAAATATAGATTCAAGGTATAGCAGTCTGCCGCGCTTTAAACGCTTGATAAATATAAATGCTAATTCTCTGACTGTATTACTGTTCGTTGAGGCCAACAAGAGAGATAAACGAAAACCATTTTGATTATGAGAGAGCTTTTGACCTATGAACTTTTCTCTTATGCTATTGTAAAATGGACAACGTAATACGAAGAGCATTTCGTTTTCGATAGCAACTTTACATAGTAGAGAGAGGAAGAGAGAGAGAGAGGGTGAAGGGAGAAAGTTGAGAGAGAGAGAGGGTGAAGGGAGGAAGTTGAGAGAGAGAGAGGGTGAAGGGAGGAAGTTGAGAGAGGGTGAAGGGAGGAAGTTGAGAGAGAGAGAGGGTGAAGGGAGGAAGTTGAGAGAGAGAGAGAGGGTGAAGGGAGAAAGTTGAGAGAGAGAGAGAGAGAGAGAAGGTGCAGGGAGGAAGTTGAGAGAGAGAGAGGGTGAAGGTAGGAAGTTGAGAGAGAGAGAGAGGGTGAAGGGAGGAAGTTGAGAGAGAGAGAGAGAGGGTGAAGGGAGAAAGTTGAGAGAGAGAGAGGGTGAAAGGTAGGAAGTTGAGAGAGAGAGAGAAGGTGCAGGGAGGAAGTTGAGAGAGAGAGAGGGTGAAGGTAGGAAGTTGAGAGAGAGAGAGAAGGTGCAGGGGGAAGTTGAGAGAGAGAGAGGGTGAAGGGAGGAAGTTGAGAGAGAGAGAGAGAAGGTGAAGGAGGAAGTTGAGAGAGAGAGGGTGAAGGGAGGAAGTTGGAGAGAGAGAGTGAAGAGAGGGTGTGAAGGAGAAGGGAAGTGAGAGAAGTGAGAGAGAGAGAGGGTGAAGGGGAGAGAAGTTGAGGAGATGAGAGAGAGAGAGGGTGAGAAGTGGAGAGGGGGTGAAGGGAGGAAGTTGAGAGAGAGAGAGAGGGTGAAGGGAGGAAGTTGGAGAGAGAGAGAGAGGGTGAAGGGAGGATTGAGAGGAGAGGGGTGAAGGGAGGAGAGAAGTTGAGGAGAGAGAGAGAGGGGTGAAGGGAGGAAGTTGAGAGGAGAGAAGAGGTGAAGGGAGGAGGGAGGGTGAGAGGAGGAGAGAGAGAGAGAGGTGAAGGAGGAAGTGAGAGAGGAGGTGAAGGGAGGAAGTTGAGAGAGAGAGAGAGAGAGTGAGAGGGAGGGTGAAGGAGAAGTTGAGAGAGAGAGAGGAGGGTGAAGGGGAGGAAGTGAGAGAGAGGAGAGAGAGAGTGAAGGGAGGAGTAGGATTGAGAGAGGAGGAGAGAGTGAAGGGAGGAAGTGAGAGGGAGAGTGAGAGGGGGGGGGGAGGGAGGAGGAAGGTTAAGAGAGAGAGAAGGAAAAAAGTGAGTGAGTGTGTATGTGTGTGTGAGAGAGAGACGATGGGGAGAGAGAGAGAGACGATGGGGGTGAGAGAGAGAGAGACGGACAGACAGACGATGGGAGGAGGGATAGAAAGAGAGAGAGAGAGGGGGAGGAGCTTGAGAGAGAGGGAGAGAGGGGGGGGGGGAGCAGATGTGTTTGACTGGTAGACTGACTCTGTGGTGTTGTTGATGTGCAACGGTCCATAAAATGACGTTCATTGTCAACATGTCGTGGATGAACCCTAGTTCATGCTGAGAGAACGAGTAACAATAACAATAACAATAACAATGGTTTATTCAGTTTTTGCAGGCCTTCTGGCCCATATGAACAGGAGAACTGATTAGCACATAATTAGCAAGATGTAGGTGAGTTTGAAGGAGTACAATGACAAGCAAACAAGAAATGCACGGCAAGTTCATGAGCAACACAAGTAAAGGATTACATTACAGATCAGTTATAGACAGGGGCTTTACCTCCTTAACTTTAAGGATTCTGTAATGTACACTGCAACTTTGAATAACAATTCATTTGACATGTTTCTACCTAATAACTGTATCTTAAATTCAGACGGAAAACGATGGTAATACAAGGGTATAAATTTTCTGCGAAGTGTGGCATATTTAGGACAGATTAACATGAAATGACATAAATCTTCAATACGAGAGAACGAGTGTGCGTGTGTGTGCGTGTGTGTGTGTGTGTGTGGTGTGTGTGTGTGTGTGTGTGTGTGTGCGCGCGCGCGTGTGTGTGTTTGTGTGTGTGTGTGTGTGTGTGTACGTGTGTGTGTGTGTTGTGTGTGACTGCGCCGGGAGTGGAACAGGATGTGTGGCTTCACAGTACGGAATATTTTTGCAGGCAAGTGTTTACAGCGGTGTACCTGTGACTGATACTAGTGATAGCAGTATGGCGCTTCTCTTAGTGCACATGTGATCTTGAAAAGGTGGTGGGGAAAAACCCCAAAGCAAACAAAGCAGACTTCACTAACCAAACAGAAAACGATGCCTTTTTTTTTCTGAAACAAACTGAAGTCGATGTGAGTCTTGGTCTGTACTCCCACTCCCATCCCTCCTCCTTCTCCTCTCTCTCTCTGTCTCCTCCCTCCTCACCCTCCGTCTCACCCCCCCCCCTTCCCCCACATCAAACAGAATCCATCACTTCACTGAGTACCTATGACTCGTAACCATCTAGACTCATCGTCCAGGGTTCGTACGCCCCCTTATTTTCTTGAAAAGTGCTTGAGATCTGACATGACCATTTCAAGGCCTGGAAAAGTACTTAAAAATAAGCTGAAGGCCTAACCCCCCTGGAAAAGTCCTTGAAATTTCAAAATCGGTCACAATCTGCCCTCTCAAAGCAAGGAAGTGACTGTCACTCAAGAAAATGTTTTTTATACGAAATAAATCACAATCTCTGTCACTCCATGTGGCTTCGTGATCGCCGATCCCGTAGCAACCGACAACAGCCTAGCTGAAGCAGAAGGGAAGTAACTCGTCAGTGACTAGTGTTTGACTTACTATAGACGTAAGTGTAGAAGCCAACAGAGTTCTTTCCCTTTGGTTACCATCGGGGTTGTGTCGACGGTCGATGTTTTGCGCCAAATAGTGCTACTGAGCCTGCAAGATGGGGAAAGGAGACTGCGTTTTTCAATGATATGTGGGCAGAAAAAGATGCTTTCAAAGGTTGGTTAGCTCGTGGAGAAAACGAACACTCAGCAAGGTGCACATTGTGCAAGAAGAGTTTTAGTATCTCGGGTATGGGCATCAGTGCTGTGAAGAGTCATGCTGATGGAGTGAAACACAAACGGTTGGTGGAACACGAACATGAGAATAAGAGAAATGCCGGTGCAAGAAAGTTGTTAATTACTACCCCTTGAATGAAGCTGCTAAACCCTGGAAATTCCCTTGAAAACCCCTTGAACTTTTTTTTCTGATATCTGTGGGAACCCTGATCGTCGGAGGAAGTGGAGGGGGATTGGGAGGTGGGGGAGGGGATGGGAGAGGGGGACGTGGGAGTGCGGAGGAGGAAAGCGCGCGGGGGTGGTGGGTGGGGGGGGGGGGGGGGTGGCGGGTGTCGACCGGTGATCGTAAGAAATCCGGTGCCACAGCTGGGAACCCATTTCAGCCGGTGGTACCATACAGTATGTGGCGCAAGCTCATGCATGCAGTGCACCCCAGTAACATACAACAATAGAGGGACACTGTTGGAACACCGGAAGTCCGAAGACTAGCGAAAACAAAAATCTGGAACTGAGGACGTCTTGGGGGGTGAGTTCCAGAGCTAAGTGAGTTCAAGGACAAAGACGGCGAGAAGAGCGAAGAGAGCCCGGAAAATTTGGTTTGAACGAAGAGATTGGCGGCGACCTGTCATAGTGGATTACAACTGCGCCTAAACTTCACAGAAGTGAAGCACGCGAGTTACGACTCCATGTCCGTGACAAGAAAGCAGACGTTGCACTTTTGACGTTCCTGTTCGTTCCAGTGAGCAAACGAACAGACTGACGGACACATGAGCGGGACGAGTAGAGAAGGAAAGGAGGAGGTACGGGTGACTTGACAAAACGAGGCGATGATACGTGCAGTTAAACGTTGACGACTCCTCTTTGTGTTAGCTTGATCGTACTCAAATGGGAACGCGCGAAGAATGAAGGGAGCATGATGTGGGCAAAAAAAAAAAGGGGCGATGGAGAGAAATCTGGGATGTAAGACGAGTGGGTTGGTAAGAACTAGGGGAAATGGGGATGGACAGAGACAGTGAGGAGAAAAAAGAACAGGTTTAACTGAAGTTCGTGTCAGAACGTCTACGGATGACGTAATCTTTAATATGACGCGTGTTATGTTGTGATACGTTGAATTGTAATCGCTATGATTCTAAGTCGGATACCAGAGGTTCTCCTGGCTGCTGGTAGCCATGTGATTGGTACTGCCTGATGCAAGGAGAGAGTAATCCCAAAAGAAAATCCGGACTCTCTGGAGAAGGAAAGATTCAGCGCCATGTTTGGCTCGCCGGAGACGTGTTTTCATGCCGGAAAAGGACAGGGAACCCACTGGCAGTGACCCTGACCTTGGCACTCTACAGACAGCTAAAGAAGGAGAAGGAGGAGAAGAAGAAGAATGAAGAGAAAAAGAAAAGAAAGAGAACGAAGAAAAAGAGGAGGAAGAGAAGTAGGGGTTGAACAAGAACAAGGAAAGAAGCGAGGAGGAAGAAAGAAAGAAAGAAGAACAAGAAGATTTGCTATAATCATAAAAAAAATGTTTGCATGCACGCACGCACGCATACACGCACGCATGCACGCGCACACGCACGCACGCACGCACACACACACACTGCACACACACACACACTACACGCACACACACACACACACACACTCGCAGACACACACACACACACACACACACACACACCACACACCACACACACACACACACACGCACACACACACACACACGCACACACACACAAACTACACCCACGCACCCACCACCTATTCACATTCACTCACTGACCACCTGACTGCCCTTGCTGTCCACAGGCGCTGCTGGTGGGCAAGCTGGTGGCCAGCATCCTGTCCGGGTCCATCTCCATCATCTCCAGCCTGGTGGACAGCGTGGTGGACTTGCTGTCCGGCATCATCATGTGGTGGGCCACCAGGGCTGTCAAGAACGGGACCCCTACACCTACCCCCAGGGTCAGTGAGGGGCAGCGCTGTCACCTACCCCCAGGGTCAGTGAGGGGCAGGGCTGTCACCTACCCCCAGGGTCAGTGAGGGGGAGGGCTGTCCCTTTTCCCCCGGGGTCAGTGAGGGGCAGGCTCTCTTTACCCCCGGGGTCAGTGAGGGCAGGGGCTGTCTTTACCCCCGGGGTCAGTGAGGGGCAGGGCTCTCTTTACCCCCGGGGTCAGTGTGGGGCAGGGCTGTCACCTACCCCTGGTGTCAGTGAGGGGCAGGGCTGTCTTTACCCTCGGGGTCAGTGTGGGGCAGGGCTGTCACCTACCCCTGGTGTCAGTGAGGGGCAGGGCTGTCTTTACCCTCGGGGTCAGTGTGGGGCAGGGCTGTTTACCTACCCCAGGGTCAGTGAGGGGCAGGGCTGTCTTTACCCTCGGGGTCAGTGTGGAGAAGGGCTGGGCACCTACCCCTGGTGTCATTGAGGGGCAGGGCTGTCTTTACCCTCGGGTCAGTGTGGGGCAGGGCTGTCACCTACCCCCAGGGTCAGTGAGGGGCAGGGCTGTCTTTACCCTCGGGGTCAGTGTGGGGAAGGGCTGTCACCCCTGGTGTCAGTGAGGGCAGGGCTGTCTTTACCCTCGGGGTCAGTGTGGGGCAGGGGTGTCACCTACTCCTGGTGTCAGTGAGGGGCAGGGCTGTCTTTACCCTCGGGGTCATGTGGGGATGGGCTGTCACCTCCCCCAGGGTCAGTGTGGGGCAGGGCTGTCACCTACCCCTGGTGTCAGTGAGGGGCAGGGCTGTCTTTACCCTCGGGGTCAGTGTGGGGCAGGGCTGTCACCTACCCCGGGGTCAGTGAGGGGCAGGCTCTCTTTACCCCGGGTCAGTGTGGGGCAGGCTGTCACCTACCCCTGGTGTCAGTGAGGGGCAGGGCTGTCTTTACCCTCGGGGTCAGTGTTGGGCAGGGCTGTCACCTACCCTGGTGTTAGTGAGGGCAGGGCTGTCTTTACCCTCGGGGTCAGTGTGGGCAGGCTGTCACCTACCCCAGGGTCAGTGAGGGGCAGGGCTGTCTTTACCCTCGGGGTCAGTGTGGAGAAGGCTGTCACCTACCCCTGGTGTCAGTGAGGGCAGGGCTGTCTTTACCCTCGGGGTCAGTGTGGGGCAGGGCTGTCACCTACCCCAGGGTCAGTGAGGGGCAGGGCTGTCTTTACCTCGGGGTCAGTGTGGGGAAGGCTGTCACCCTGGTGTCAGTGAGGGGCAGGCTGTTTTTACCCTCGGGGTCAGTGTGGGGCAGGGCTGTCACCTACCCTGGTGTCAGTGAGGGGCAGGGCTGTCTTTACCCTCGGTGTTTAGTGTGGGAAGGGCTGTCACTACCCCCAGGGTCAGTGTGGGGCGGGCTGTCACCTACCCCTGGTATCAGTGAGGGGCAGGGCTGTCTTTACCCTCGGGGTCAGTGTGGGGCAGGGCTGTCACCTACCCCGGGTCAGTGAGGGGCAGGGCTGTCTTTTACCCTCGGGGTCAGTGTGGGGCAGGGCTGTCACCTACCACGGGGTCAGTGAGGGGCAGGGCTGTCACCTACCCCAGGGTCAGTGAGGGGCAGGGCTGCCTTTACCCCCAGGGTCAGTTAGGGGGAGGGCTGTCACCTACCCCAGGGTCAGTGTGGGGCAGGGCTGCCTTTACCCCCAGGGTCAGTTAGGGGCAGGGCTGTCACCTACCCCCAGGGTCAGTTAGGGGCAGGGCTGTCACCTACCCCCAGGATCAGTGTGGGCAGGGCTGTCACCTACCCCCAGGGTCAGTGAGGGGCAGGACTTTCACCTACCCCAGGGGGTCAGTGAGGGGGAGGGCTGTCTTTACCCCAGGGTCAGTGTGGGGCAGGGCTGTCACCTACCCCAGGGTCAGTGAGGGGCAGGGCTGTCTTTACCCCAGGGGCAGTGTGGGGCAGGGCTGTCTTTACCCCCCGGGGCAGTGTGGGGCAGGGCTGTCTTTACCCCCAGCGTCAGTGAGGGGCAGGGCTGTCTTTACCCCAGGGTCAGTGTGGGGCAGGGCTGTCTTTACCCTCGGGGTCAGTGTGGGACAGGGCTGTCACCTACCCCTGGTGTCAGTGAGGGGCAGGGCTGTCTTTACCCTCGGGGTCAGTGTGGGGAAGGGCTGTCACCTACCCCCAGGGTCAGTGTGGGGCAGGGCTGTCACCTACCCCTGGTGTCAGTGAGGGGCAGGGCTGTCTTTACCCTCGGGGTCAGTGTGGGGCAGGGCTGTCACCTACCCCCGGGGTCAGTGAGGGGCAGGGCTCTCTTTACCCCGGGTTCAGTGTGGGGCAGGGCTGTCACCTACCCCTGGTGTCAGTGAGGGGCAGGGCTGTCTTTACCCTCGGGTCAGTGTGGGCAGGGCTGTCACCTACCCCTGGTGTCAGTGAGGGGCAGGGCTGTCTTTACCCTCGGGGTCAGTGTGGGGCAGGGCTGTCACCTACCCCCAGGGTCAGTGAGGGGCAGGGCTGTCTTTACCCTCGGGGTCAGTGTGGAGAAGGGCTGTCACCTACCCCTGGTGTCAGTGAGGGGCAGGGCTGTCTTTACCCTCGGGGTCCAGTGTGGGGCAGGGCTGTCACCTACCCCCAGGGTCAGTGAGGGGCAGGGCTGTCTTTACCCTCGGGGTCAGTGTGGGGAAGGGCTATCACCCCTGGTGTCAGTGAGGGCAGGGCTGTCTTACCCCCGGGGTCAGTGTGGGGCAGGGCTGTCACCTACCCCTGGTGTCAGTGAGGGGCAGGGCTGTCTTTACCCTCGGGTCAGTGTGGGGGAAAGGGGTGTCACCTACCCCCGGGTCAGTGAGGGGCAGGGCTGTCTTTACCCTCGGGGTCAGTGTGGGGCAGGGCTGTCACCTACCCACGGGGTCAGTGAGGGGCAGGGCTGTCACCTACCCCCAGGGTCAGTGAGGGGCAGGGCTGCCTTTACCCCCAGGGTCAGTTAGGGGCAGGGCTGTCACCTACCCCAGTGGTCAGTGTGGGGCAGGGCTGCCTTTACCCCCAGGGTCAGTAGGGGCAGGGCTGTCACCTACCCCCAGGGTCATTAGGGCAGGCTGGTCACCTACCCCAGGATCATGTGGGGCAGGGCTGTCACCTACCCCCAGGGTCAGTGAGGGCAGGACTGTCACCTACCCCCAGGGTCAGTGAGGGGCAGGGCTGTCTTTACCCCCAGGTCAGTGTGGGGCAGGGCTGTCACCTACCCCCAGGGTCAGTGGGGGCAGGGCTGTCTTTACCCCCAGGGCAGTGTGGGGCAGGGCCTGTCTTTACCTCCCAGGGGCAGTGTGGGGCAGGGCTGTCTTTACCCCCAGCGTCAGTGAGGGGGAGGGCTGTCTTTACCCCCAGGGTCAGTGTGGGGCAGGGCTGTCTTACCCTCAGGTCAGTGTGGGGCAGGGCTGCACCTACCCACGAGGTCAGTGAGGGCAGGGCTGTCACCTACCCCCAGGGTCAGTGTGGGGCAGGGCTGCCTTTACCCCCAGGGTCAGTTAGGGGCAGAGTTGTCACCTACCCCAGGGTCAGTTAGGGGCATGGCTGTCACCTACCCCCAGGGTCAGTGTGGGGCAGGGCTGTCACCTACCCCCAGGGTCAATGAGGGGCAGGGCTGTCACCTCCCCCCAGGGTCAGTTAGGGGGGCAGGGCTGTCACCTACCCCCAGGGTCAGTGTGGGGCAGGGCTGTCAACCTACCCCCAGGGTCAGTGTGGGAGAGGGTCTGTCACCTACCCCCAGGGTCAGTGAGGGGCAGGGCTGTCACCTACCACCAGGGTCAATGTGGGTCAGGGCTGTCTTTACCCCCAGGGTCAGTGGGGGCAGGGCTGTCTTTACCCCCCAGGGTCAGTGAGGGGCAAGGGCTGTCTTACCCCCAGGGTCAGTGTGGGGCAGGGCTGTCTTTACCCCCAGGGTCAGTGTGGGGAGGCTGTCACCTACCCCAGGTCAGTGAGGGGCAGGGCTGTCTTTACCCCCAGGTCAGTGTGGGGCAGGGCTGTCTTTACCCCCAGGTCAGTGTGGCGCAGGGCTGTCACCTACCCCCAGGGCAGTGAGGGGCAGGGCTGTCTTTACCCCCAGGGTCAGTGTGGGGCAGGGCTGCCCTACCCCCAGGGTCAGTGAGTGGCAGGGCTGTCTTTACCCCCCAGGGGCAGTGTGGGCAGGGCTGTCTTTAACCCCCAGTGTCAGTGTGGGGCAGGGCTGTCACCTACCCCCAGGTCAGTGAGGGGCAGGGCTGTCTTTACCCCCAGGGTCAGTGTGGGGCAGGGCTGTCTTTACCCCCAGGGTCAGTGTGGGGGAGGGCTGTCAACCTCCCCCAGGGTCAGTGTGGGGCAGTGCTGTCACTTCCCCCCAGGGTTAGAGGGGAGGGGCAGGGCTGTCACCTCCCCCGGGTCAGTGAGGGGCAGGGCTGTCTTTACCCCCAGGGTCAGTGAGGGGCAGTGCTGTCACCTCCCCCCAGGGTCATGAGGGGCAGGGCTGTCACCTCCCCCCAGGGTCAGTGAGGGCAGGGCTGTCTTTACCCCAGGGTCAGTGAGGGGCAGGGCTGTTACCTACCCCCAGGGTCAGTGAGGGGCAGGGCTGTCTTTACCCCCAGGGTCAGTGGGGGCAGGGCTGTCACCTACCCCCAGGGTCAGTGAGGGGCGGGCTGTCTTTACCCCCAGGGTCAGTGAGGAGCAGGGCTGTCACCTCCCCCCCAGGGTCAGTGAGGGGCAGGGCTGTCTTACCCCCAGGGTCAGTGAGGGGCAGGGCTGTTACCTACCCCCAGGGTCAGTGAGGGCAGGGCTGTCTTTAACCGCCAGGGTCATTGAGGGGCAGGGCTGTCACCCCCCAGGGTCAGTGAATGGCAGGGTTGTCTTTACCCCCAGGTCAGTGAGGGGCAGGGCTGTCACCTCCCCCCAGGGTCAGTGTGGGGCAGGGCTGTCACCTCCCCCCGGGTCAGTAAGGGGCAGGGCTGTCACCTACCCCGGGGTCAGGAGGGGCAGGGCTGTCACCTCCCCCAGGGTCAGTGAGGGGCAGGGCTGTCTTTACCCCCAGGGTCAGTGTGGGGCAGGGCTGTCTTAACCCCCAGGTCAGTGTGGGGCAGGGCTGTCTTACCCCCGGGGTCAGTGTGGGGCAGGGCTGTCTTTACCCCCGGGGTCAGTGTGGGGCAGGGTGTCACCTACCCCCAGGGTCAGTGAGGGGCAGGCTGTCTTAACCCCCAGGGTCATGTGGGCAGGGCTGTCTTAACCCCCAGGGTCAGTGTGGGGCAGGGCTGTCACCTACCCCCAGGGTCAGTGAGGGCAGGGCTGTCTTAACCCCCAGGGTCAGTGTGGGGCAGGGCTGTCACCTACCCCCAGGGTCAGTGAGGGGCAGGGCTGTCTTAATCCCCGGGGTCAGTGTGGGGCAGGGCTGTCTTAACCCCCAGGGTCAGTGTGGGGCAGGCTGTCACCTACCCCCAGGGTCAGTGGGGGCGGGGCTGTCTTAATCCCCGGGGTCAGTGAGGGGCAGGGCTGTCTTAACCCCCAGGGTCAGTGTGGTTCAGGGCTGTCACCTACCCCCAGGGTCAGTGAGGGGCAGGGCTGTCTTAATCCCCGGGTCAGTATGGGGCAGGGCTGTCTTACTCTCAGGTCAGTGTGGGGCAGGGCTGTCTTTAACCCCCAGGGTCAGTGAGGGCAGGGCTGTCACCTCCCCCCAGGGTCAGTGAGGGCAGGGCTGTCACCTAACCCCCAGGGTCAGTGAGGGGCAGGGCTGTCACCTAGCCCCCAGGGTCAGTGAGGGGCAGGGCTGTCACTCCCCCCAGGGTTAGTGAGGGGCAGGGCTGTCGCCTCCCCCAGGGTCATGTGGGGCAGGGCTGTCACCTCCCCCCAGGGTCAGTGAGGGCAGGGCGTCACCTCCCCCAGGGTCAGTGAGGGGCAGGGCTGTCACCTTCCCCCCAGGGTCAGTGAGGGGCAGGGCTGTCACCTCCCCCCGGGGTCAGTGAGGGGCAGGGCTGTCACCTACCCCCGGGGTCAGTGAGGGGCAGGGCTGTCACCTCCCCCAAGGGTCAGTGAGGGGCAGGGCTGTCACCTCCACCCAGGGTCAGTGAGGGGCAGGGCTGTCTTTAACCCCAGGGTCATTGAGGGGCAGGGCTGTCACCTCCCCCAAGGGTCAGTGAGGGGCAGGGCTGTCTTTACCCCCAGGGTCAGTGTGGGGCAGGGCTGGTCACCTTCCCCAAGGGTCAGTGAGGGGCAGGGCTGTCACCTCCCCCCAGGGTCAGTGAGGGGCAGGGCTGTCTTTACCCCCAGGGTCAATGTGGGGCAGGGCTGTCTTTAACCCCAGGGACAGTGAGAGGCAGGGCTGTCACCTACCACCAGGGTCAGTGAGGGGCAGGGCTGTCTTTACCCCCAGGGTCAGTGAGGGGCAGGGCTGTCACCTACCCCCGGGTCTAGTGTGGGGCAGGGCTGTCTTTACCCCCAGTGTCAGTGTGGGGCAGTGCTGTCACCTACCCCCGGGGTCAGTGTAGGGGCAGGGCTGCCTTTAACCCCCAGGGTCAGTGAGGGGCAGGGCTGTCACCTCCCCCGTGGTCAGTGAGGGGCAGGCTGTCACCTCCCCCGTGGTCAGTGAGGGGCAAGGCTGTCACCTACCCCAGGGTCAGTGAGGGGCAGGGCTGTCACATACCCCCAGGTCAGTGAGGGGCAGGCTGTCACCTACCCCCAGGTCAGTGAGGGGCAGGGCTGTCACCACCCCCAGGGTCAGTGAGGGGCAGGGCTGTCTTTACCCCAGGCAGTGAGGGGCAGGGGTGTCACCTCCCCCCAGGGTCAGTGAGGGCCACGGCTGTCACCCTCCCCCAGGGTCAGTGAGGGGGCAGTGCGTCACCTACCCCCAGGGTCAGTGAGGGCAGGGCTGTCTTTACCCCCCAGGGTCAGTGAGGGGCAGGGCTGTCACCTCCCCCCCCCCCCCCCCCCCCCAGGGTCAGTGAGGGGCAGGGCTGTCACCCCCCCCCCAGGGGCAGTGAGGGGCAGTGCTGTCTTTTCCCCCACGGTCAGTGAGGGCAGGGCTGTCTTAATCCCCGGGGTCAGTGTGGGGCAGGGCTGCTTTACCCCCAGGGTCAGTGTGGGGCGGGCTGTCTTTACCCCCCCCGGGCAGTGGGGGCAGGGGGTCTTTAACCCCCCGGGTCAGTGTGGGGGAGGGCTGTCTTTACCCCCGGGTCAGTGTGGGGCAGGGCTGTCTTTACCCTCAGGTCAGTGTGGGGGAGGGCTGTCTTTACCCCAGGGTCATGTGGGGCAGGGCTGTCACCTACCCCCAGGGTCAGTTAGGGGCAGGGCTGTCGCCTACCCCCAGGGGCATTGTGGGGCAGGGCTGTCACCTACCCCCAGGGTCAGTGAGGGGCAGGGCTGTCACCTACCCCCAGGGTCAGTGAGGGGCAGGGCTGTCTTTACCCCCAGGGTCAGTGTGGGGCAGGGCTGTCACCTACTCCCAGGGTCAGTGAGGGGCAGGGCTGTCACCTACCCCCATGGTCAATGTGGTGCAGGGCTGTCTTACCCCCAGGGTCAGTGTGGGGCAGGGCTGTCTTTATCCCCAGGGTCAGTGAGGGGCAGGGCTGTCTTTACCCCCAGTGTCAGTGTGGGGCAGGGCTGTCTTTACCCCCAGGGTCAGTGTGGGGCAGGGCTGTCACCTACTCCCAGGGTCAGTGAGGGGCAGGGCTGTCTTTACCCCAGGGTCAGTGTGGGGCAGGGCTGTCTTTACCCCAGGGTCAGTGTGGGGCAGGGCTGTCTCTTACCCCCAGGGTCAGTGTGGGGCAGGGCTGTCTTTACCCTCAGGGTCAGTGTGGGGCAGGGCTGTCTTTACCCCAGGGTCAGTGTGGGGCAGGGCTGTCACCTCCCCCAGGGTCAGTGTGGGGCAGGGCTGTCTTTACCCCAGGGTCAGTGAGGGGCAGGGCTGTCACCTCCCCCAGGGTCAGTGTGGGGCAGGGCTGTCTTTACCCCAGGGTCAGTGAGGGGCAGGGCTGTCTTTACTCCTAGGGTCAGTGAGGGGCAGGGCTGTCCTTACTCCCAGGGTCAGTGTGGGGAAGGGCTGTCTTTACCCTCAGGGTCAGTGAGGGGCAGGGCTGTCCTTACTCCCAGGGTCAGTGTGGGGTAGGGCTGTCTTTACCCTCAGGGTCGATGTGGGGCAGGGCTGTCTTTACCCTCAGGGTCAGTGTGGGGCAGGGCTGTCTTTAGTCCCGGGGTCAGTTGGGGGCAGGGCTGTCTTTACTCCCGGGGCCAGTGAGGGGCAGGGCTGTCTTTGCCCCAGGGGCAGTGAGGGGTAGGACTGTCTTCACCCTCAGGGTCAGTGAGGGGCAGGGCTGTCTTAACCCCCAGGGTCAGTGAGGGGCAGGGCTGTCTTCACCCTCAGGGTCAGTGAGGGGCAGGGCTGTCTTTAGCCTCAGGGTCTGTGTGGGGCAGGGCTGTCTTTACCCTCGGGGTCAGTGAGGGGCAGGGCTGTCTTTATCCCCGGATCAGTGACGGGCAGGGCTGTCCGGCTCATTGGGGTTCGGGAGATGGTGATGGGGGGCAGGGCTGTCTTTGTGGGCAGTTCTCTATCAGAGGATTAGAGTAATATGCATCTGAGTATATACGATGGTGAAGCAGTGGTCCTTCCAAGCAAGACATTTACGCCTGTCTCCCCTTTCCTAATTCCCTTTAAAATTCATTTCTCGTCTTCAATTTCTTTTTTTATAGTTTGGTTGAAGTTCAGTCCTTCCTTTGGTTTCTCGTGTCTGATTTCGCCCACTTCGCACAGTGATAGTATGTGTGTGGGTGTGTGTATGGGGATATATTAATGTAATGCAAGAGTTGGGTATCAGTGTAGCATAGAAAGGCTAGGCGCATGTGAACGTTATTGAGAGGACATGCATGTACTAATTTCTGGACGAGGGTGCATCTGTTATTTAAGGCATGATACAGTGTATCTTTTTTTTTCTTCTTTTCAGTGCCTAATTGCAATTGAAAGAAAAGATGTAGTGCGAAGCTTTGTAATCTACTTTCTTAATAAAGCGAGGGGAAAGAGAACAAAAAAAAAAAAAAAAAACCGAAAAAGAAAGAACGAAAGAAGAAAATAAAGAAAGAAAAAGTAAAAGAAAGATAAAAGCAATAAGGAATTAAAAGAAAAGAAAAGAAAAAAGAAAGAAAGCAAGAAAGAAGAAAAGGGAAGAAAGAAGAAAAAAAAAAGAAAGGCACGAAAAAAAGAAAAAGAAAGAAAGGAGAGGAAAAAGAACAGAAAGAAAAGAAAAGAAAAGAAAAAAACAAAAAAGAATGAATGAAAGAGAAAGAAAAAAAGAAGGAAAGAAAAGAAAGAACGAAACTAAGAAAGAAAGAAAGACCATAAGTAAGGAAGTAAAGCAAGTCCATAAAGCAAGTAAGCAAGCAAGCAAGCGAGCGAGCAAGTAAAGTATGCAGGCAAGCAAGCAAGCAAGTTATTTAAGTAAGAAACGAAGCAAGCAAGTAAATTAAATAAGTAAAAAAAGAAATAAAGAAAGAAAAGAAAATCAGCACGTAAGTAAGTGGGTAAGTAAGTAAATGAGAAAGTAAGTTAATTAAGTTAATAAGTAAGTATTATAAGTGAATAAGTACGTAAAAAAGAAAGTAAGTTAATTAAGTTAATAAGTAAGTATTATAAGTGAATAAGTACGTAAAAAAGAAAGTAAGTTAATTAAGTTAATAAGTAAGTATTATAAGTGAATAAGTACGTAAAAAAGAAAGTAAGTTAATTAAGTTAATAAGTAAGTATTATAAGTGAATAAGTACGTAAAAAAGAAAGTAAGTTAATTAAGTTAATAAGTAAGTATTATAAGTGAATAAGTACGTAAAAAAGAAAGTAAGTTAATTAAGTTAAAAAGTAAGTATTATAAGTGAATAAGTACGTAAAAAAGAAAGTAAGTTAATTAAGTTAATAAGTAAGTATTATAAGTGAATAAGTACGTAAAAAAGAAAGTAAGTTAATTAAGTTAATAAGTAAGTATTATAAGTGAATAAGTACGTAAAAAAGAAAGTAAGTTAATTAAGTTAATAAGTAAGTATTATAAGTGAATAAGTACGTAAAAAAGAAAGTAAGTTAATTAAGTTAATAAGTAAGTATTATAAGTGAATAAGTACGTAAAAAAGAAAGTAAGTTAATTAAGTTAATAAGTAAGTATTATAAGTGAATAAGTACGTAAAAAAGAAAGTAAGTTAATTAAGTTAATAAGTAAGTATTATAAGTGAATAAGTACGTAAAAAAGAAAGTAAGTTAATTAAGTTAATAAGTAAGTATTATAAGTGAATAAGTACGTAAAAAAGAAAGTAAGTTAATTAAGTTAATAAGTAAGTATTATAAGTGAATAAGTACGTAAAAAAGAAAGTAAGTTAATTAAGTTAATAAGTAAGTATTATAAGTGAATAAGTACGTAAAAAAGAAAGTAAGTTAATTAAGTTAATAAGTAAGTATTATAAGTGAATAAGTACGTAAAAAAGAAAGTAAGTTAATTAAGTTAATAAGTAAGTATTATAAGTGAATAAGTACGTAAAAAAGAAAGTAAGTTAATTAAGTTAATAAGTAAGTATTATAAGTGAATAAGTACGTAAAAAAGAAAGTAAGTTAATTAAGTTAATAAGTAAAGTATTATAAGTGAATAAGTACGTAAAAAAGAAAGTAAGTTAATTAAGTTAATAAGTAAGTATTATAAGTGAATAAGTACGTAAAAAAGAAAGTAAGTAAATGAGAAAATAAGTAAGTATTATAAGTGAATAAGTACGTAAAAAAGAAAGTAAGTAAATGAGAAAATAAGTAAGTATTATAAGTGAATAAGTACGTAAAAAAGAAAGTAAGTAAATGAGAAAATAAGTAAGTATTATAAGTGAATAAGTACGTAAAAAAGAAAGTAAGTAAATGAGAAAATAAGTAAGTATTATAAGTGAATAAGTACGTAAAAAAGAAAGTAAGTAAATGAGAAAATAAGTAAGTATTATAAGTGAATAAGTACGTAAAAAAGAAAGTAAGTAAATGAGAAAATAAGTAAGTATTATAAGTGAATAAGTACGTAAAAAAGAAAGTAAGTAAATGAGAAAATAAGTAAGTATTATAAGTGAATAAGTACGTAAAAAAGAAAGTAAGTAAATGAGAAAATAAGTAAGTATTATAAGTGAATAAGTACTAAAAAAGAAAGTAAGTAAATGAGAAAATAAGTAAGTATTATAAGTGAATAAGTACGTAAAAAAGAAAGTAAGTAAATGAGAAAATAAGTAAGTATTATAAGTGAATAAGTACGTAAAAAAGAAAGTAAGTAAATGAGAAAATAAGTAAGTATTATAAGTGAATAA
>CM031611.1:79349790-79392290 GCA_018398815.1 Conus ventricosus
CCTGCCGGCGCCATAATCATCAGCTTGTACATCGTCATCAACTGGTGGCAGACGGGGTCAGGTAAGGGGGGGTGACCTGTTTCGTTGGGTGGGTCGGTGTCACGTGCTCGTTCCCGCTGTCGTCGTGATTGCGCAGCAGCAGCGCGCAGAGAAATTGTCGTTATTTTGCCTGTTGTTGTAGTAGTTGTTGTTTTTGGTGTCGTGATGATGATGATGATGATGATGACGATAGTGATGACGATGACGTGATGATGACGATGATGATGATTGTTGTTTTCATTGTTGTTGCAGTTATTTATCTTAATTATTATCATTATGATGGTAATGACGATGATGACAATGATGATGATGAATTGTTCTTTATCACCTCATTATTAATATCAAAGATATACAAGAATGTGGGTGATGATAATGGCACACATTTGTGATAGTGATTTTTTTTATGTGGCGATTTTTTTTATGTGGCGTATGATGTTTGTCTTGATATATGTTTATTCCATATTCTGTAAACTTCATATACGTATTCTTTGTTCAAAATGAAGGGTGTACAAGGGCACGCTTGCACGGACACAGGCATGCACGCGCGCACACATACGCGTGCACATACACATATATAGACAGAAAGATATTCACAGACATACATACACGTTCACTCACATGCGCCCCTCATTCACACACACACACACACACACACACACACACACAAACAATACAAACAACCATACATTCAAAGCAGCGCGCAATTAAACAGACATGTTGAGTTTTCATTATTGTTGTGTTGCTGTTAATGCTATCAGCAGTTGTAAATATCATCTTCATCATTATCATCATTATTATCAATGTTTTTGTTATTAATATTATTATTATTATCATCATCATTATTATTATTATTATTATTATTATCATTATCATTATATAATCTAATTATTATTTTGATCACAAAAAATACTTTTAAATGTTGATGATAATGGTACAAAGAGAATTGTATTGATTGATGATGATGGTACAAAGAGAATTGTATTGATGGGAAATAATGAGAGGATTTCCTTTTTCTAATTCGAGGCGAGAAAGAAGACGCTTGTGTTGAAGATCAAGTGAATTTTTTAAGTAGGAAGAAGCTGAAATGGAAACTGGATTTGTTTAAACTTCCGCTGTTTTTGTTTTAATGTAAATTTCGTGTTGGTTTTTTTTTCTTTTTTTTTTTCCTTTCTTTTCATTTTTTGCTTTCTTTTTCATAGGCACTAGATCTACCCTTTCAACGTCGTACAAAATCGTAATGATGTCCAGACTCGTCTCGGATAGCGTGAACAGTCTGCAATGGAATTAAATACAGATTAACGAGAACCATAGATAGAATGTTGAGTTGTTTCCCTTCGCAATCCTTTATACAGGTAGTGTTAATTCTCTCTCTCTGTCTCAGTGTGTGTGTGTGTGTGTGTGTGTGTGTGTTTTGAGAGTGTAAAAAGCTTGCGGGACTTATTGTCACAGCACGTCATATATCACGTCTTAAGACAATGAAAAGGTTTTGAATTAATGAACACGTTGGACTGCGTGATTGGTTGAATTCTGTCAATTTATTTTGTGTGCTTTTATGGCGGATTGGTACGATTCCCCTGTCCCTTTTCACAGAGCAGATCGAGATGCTGACGGGGCACACGGCCCGGCCGGACTTCCTGTCCAAGCTGACCTGGACGGCCATGAACCACGACCGGAACATCCGGCACATCGACACGGTGCGCGCCTTCCACTTCGGCAACAACTTCCTGGTGGAGCTGGACATCGTGCTGCCCGAGGACATGAGCCTTCGGGTGGCGCACGACATCGGCGAGAGCCTGCAGCAGAAGCTGGAGAACATCCCCGAGGTGGAGCGCGCCTTCGTGCACCTGGACTACGAGTACTCGCACAACCCCAACTCGGAGCATAAGGTCGTGTAAGCGCGCGCGGCGCCATACTTGTTTGTCGGAGGTTGGGGAAGTTCTTGAGAGCTTCGGTACTGTGTTGGAGGTGGGGGAGTTCTTGGAAACTTCTTTGCTGTGTTGGAGGTGGGGGAGTTCTTGAGCGCTTCTGTACTGTGTTGGAGGTGGGGGAGTTCTTGAGCGCTTCTGTACTGTGTTGGAGGTTGGGGAGTTCTTGAGCGCTTCTGTACTGTGTTGGAGGTGGGGAGTTCTTGAGAGCTTCGGTACTGTGTTGGAGGTGGGGGAGTTCTTGAGCGCTTCTGTACTGTGTTGGAGGTGGGGGAGTTCTTGAGCGCTTCTGTACTGTGTTGGAGGTGGGGGAGTTCTTGAGAGCTTCTGTACTGTGTTGGAGGTGGGGGAGTTCTTGAGCGCTTCTGTACTGTGTTGGAGGTGGGGGAGTTCTTGAGAGCTTCGGTACTGTGTTGGAGGTGGGGGTGGGAAACTCTTGCGTTGAGGTTGGGAGTTCTTGAGGCTTCTGTACGTTGGAGGTTGGGGAGTTCTTGAGAGCTTCTGTACTGTTGGAGGTTGGGGAGTTCTTGAGAGCTTCTGTACTGTTGGAGGTTGGGGAGTTCTTGAGAGCTTCTGTACTGTGTTGGAGAGGTTGGGGAGTTCTTGAGAGCTTCTGTACTGTTGGAGGTTGGGGAGTTCTTGAGAGCTTCTGTACTGTGCTGGATAGGTTGGGGAGTTCTTGAGAGCTTCTGTACTGTGTTGGAGGTTGGGGAGTTCTTGAGAGCTTCTGTACTGTGTTGGAGGTTGGGGAGTTCTTGAGAGCGTTTGTACTGTGTTGGAGGTGGGGGAGCTCGTGAGAGCTTCTGTGCTGTCGAAGAGTGGGGTTCTTGAGAGCCTTCTAGCCTGTGGTGTGTGTGTGTGGGGGGGTTAGCTCGTTCATCTCACCAGTGTTCCTGTGTGGGGGCTGTCGGTTCTTTGTTCGAAGTAAGAAGAGGAGGGGGGGGGGGGGGGGGTGTATGTGGGGGTGGAGGGGTAGAGTGAGGTGGGGGTGCAGGGTGGGGGTGCAGGGTGGGGGTGGGGGTGCAGGGAGAAGGGTAGGGTGGGGTGGGGGTTGGGAATGTTGAGGATTCCGGTTTTCCAGTCCCTCTACCCCTTGCTCCGATTCGAATGTGAAATAGGTTGTTATCGTTGTTATGGTGATTATTACAGTCGGTGACAGAGCTGTTTGATTATAATTGTTGTTGTTATTATTATTATTATGAGCTGGAATCGATGTGGAATGGTAACCCTGCGGTCGGCTTGGTGATAATCCCAAATCATGATAATTATAATAATTGTTTTCTATTATTTCTATTATTATTAGCATCATTGTTTTTATCATCATCATCACCATTATTATCATCAGCATCATTATGATAGTGTACAGTGCTTAATTTCAAGTGCCTTGGGAGACACGAGTGATTCAATTTGAAAAAATCCGCAATCTAATATGCCAGATTATCGTTTAGTGTCAAAAGTTTTACTTGCTTCGGCTTGAAATTGAAGTTCAGCGATCAATTTACAGTGAGATAAACTTTCATCAAGTGAACTTTCCTCGGATTGAATTGTCTGTGTAAAAGTGTAATTTTTCTTACGTACGTTCCATAAATCCTGGGAATGTAAACTGATTTGCATGTGCTCTCGGTTATAGCTGCATTTGAATGACGGGGAAAAAAATAAAACTAACGAACATCTCTCATCACTCGCTACCCGCGTGTCTTGGGTGTGCGACTGAGTATCTCACAGTCTGAATCTGTGAAGAAATCCGTGCAGATAAAACGTGTTTTCTTTCCAACTGGCACGGTATTGTACATGTACACCATGTTACATGCATTCCGAACAGCATCTGTACAATCTAATTTTACAGTCTCAACAAGTCAAGTTCGTACTTATTTCCTGGTTATCTTATTCCTGGGTATTGGAAGAAAAAAAACCCAACTACCTCCCAGTGTCAGATACGACGCTGAAAGAAAAATAAACAAGAATTTGCGTTTGTTTTGTAGTTCTATTTAAGATAAGATAAGATAAGATAAGATAAGAAACACTTTATTATCTCATCATGAGAAATTTGGTCCAGGTGCATTTCACACAAAAAACACAGCACTAAAAACCGACCAAACACAAAGCAATATTTAAACACAGAACACAATCATTTCATAAACTCATTGCACATTATATTATACATAATATCATTTATATTGCACATTCATACATAGTCACATCATTTACATTGTATATTATCAAGAGAAAAAAAAAAAAAAAAGCTTATAAATGTAAATTTAACGATTAAATCAAACAAATTTGTGTATAAATGATATTATATGACACATTTACAGCCCACAAATACACCCATGAACATACACAAGTTTGCACAAACATCCCCACACTCACAGACAGGTATCCATCCATCCCTGCTCACCACACACACGTGCACGCCCTCGCGCGCGCACACATGCATACACAAATATACACTCACATGTGCACAGGCATGCGCACACAAACATGCACATGCGCACTCTCACCTAATACAAATTCAAAATTCATAGGTTAAAAAACAAGTTTTGCTTGATAAAGGTTACTGATTTAAAAGATGGATTGACTGGGGAATAAAAGTTTTTTGAGCTCTTGTTTTCGCTCTCAAGGTTCTGTACCGGCGTCCTGATGATAACAGTTCATAATGCTTAGCCAGGACATGGCTATCATCACTGGCTATCTGTCTGGCTTTGTTCAGCACTCTCCTGTCGTACAACGCTTTCAAACTGGTTTGTCTTGCACCCACAACTTTACTACACACACTCACAACATCATTCAGCACATTCTTACATCGCAAACTCAAGCTCCCATACCAGCACATAAAAGAAATGGTAAGAACAGATTCAACACAGCATCGATAATAGGTTTGTAGAATCTCAGGAGCAACACCAATATTTCTCAGTTTTTGCAAGCAGAATATTCTAGATTGACATTTCTTTTGTACAGATTCAACATTTTTGTCAAAAGTAAGCTTTTTATCTATAACTGTACCTAAATATCGGTATTCATCAACTCTTTCAACAGTTTCTCCATCAATAGTAAGTTTTGGAATGGTGGTGGATCTTTACGGAAATCGATAAGCAGTTCTTTTGTTTTTGTAACATTGAGGTCCAGATAATTGTCCTTGCACCAAGAACAGAACTTTCTACCTCTCTAAAATAATCCGTATCACAATTTGACAAATCTTCAAGAGCAGAATCGTCAGAGTACTTGATGACCGGAGTTTTCTCTGTACCTCTGCAATCGTTGGTGTATAAAGTAAAAAGTACAGGGGACAGCACTGTACCCTGAGGAGCACCAGTACAAGTAGTTTGTTCAGATGAGATTGCAGATTGGAAACGAACTGACTGTGTTCTATTAAGTAAGAAGCTCATGATCCAGAGAATGAGTTTCGGGTCTACCTGTAAAGTTAACAGTTTCAAGGCCAAGAGATGAGGTTGTATTGTGTTAAAAGCGGAGGAGAAGTCAATGAAGAGAACACGAACAAAAGATTTGGAGTTATTCAAATGAAAGAAAGCATTGTGAAGGAGTGTAAGAATGGCATCATCGGTGCTTCTATGGGGTTTATAGGCAAACTGGAGGGGGTCAAGTTGTTGATTTGTAAAGGTAAGGAGATGATGAAGAACAATTTTTTCAAAGCATTTCATTACTATTGAAGTCAGTGCAACAGGACGGTAATCATTTAATGTGGTAGGATTCTTTTTCTTTGGGATGGGGGAGATAGTCGAATTTTTCCAGATGCGAGGAACAGTGTATTCTTTCACAGACCAATTAAAAATTTTACTAAAAACATCACAGAGCTGGGAGGCACATGTCTTTAACAGTCTTCCACAAATATTGTCTGGACCCACTGCCTTCCTAATATTTAGCTTTTTATATATACTGACTGTTCTTCTGCTGCCTTCTTAGTAATAGGATTAGCCGTTCTCGGGACTTGTCTTAATACCGCCAAATAAGAAGAAAAATATACAGTATAGTCCAAGTATATAATCCATATATCTTATGAAAATTTCTGACATTGATAATGAATTCATGTGTAATACTACCACACGGTACACAACTCTGCTTCTCATGAAAAGATAAGGAATACTACTGTAAGTGTATGTACATTTTCCATTGTGGTACATAAATAGATATATTTACGTGTTTTTTTGTTTTGTTTTTGTTTTAGCGGCGTATGATAATGTTTTAGAGCAATTTATGAGGAGAAGATACATGATATATGCGCTTTTCTTGTCATGATGTATTGGACGAGTTATTAAGCGAACAAACACTAGGACCATGTTTAGAAAAGGATTAATGTGCACATTTTGTTATAAATCTAAGCGCAAAAATCGGCTCAAAAAGCGAGTCTACCAGAGGCAAAAAATCGGAAGCAAAAGGGAAAAAAAAAACACCCTGAAATGAGCCGATCGTTTGATAGATTGGAGACAAAATGTGCCCTTAGAAATTGTGCAGATTTGACATTTACCTGTCAGATTGGAAAACAGTGAACCTGTCGTCACTGGAGACAAAGACAGTACGTGAAATTAAGCAGTCATTGAAATGTTATAGGCCCCCTACATTGAAATCATCCGATCTTTTGTAAGAGGGGGGGAGAAAGAGCCCCTTTAGCCGAGACTTAGAGACGCTTGAAATTATGCGGTACTAAAACTAAGCAAAGTGAGACGACTGCTGGGGGAAATCTAAACAGATTTGAAAAATAGTTTGTTCGGCTCCGCCGAAAAACGTAGACAAACGAACCACAAGACAAAACACGACGCGTTTCGACCTCTTGGGTCTTCTTCAGGCTAGAAACACAACACTCAGGACACCGAAAATGAACGAGCACTTATCGTAATCCAATTCGGCGCAAGATGGGAGTTCATTTGCAGTGATTGCTCGTTCATTTTCGTTGTCTTGAGTGTTGTGTATCTTGCCTGAAGAAGACCTTAAGAGGTCGAAACGCGTCGTGTTTTGTCTTGTGATTCGTTTGTGTACGTTTTTCGGCGGAGTCTTATAAATCATTGTTCACATCTGAAATGAAGCAGTTTTCACTGTGGTGTTACAGTTGCTGTGGATGATGTTGATGCCATCATATTTTTCGGTATCATCAAAGAAAAATGCCTCCCGGATCAAAAGGGCATTTTTCAACCCGTTGAAAACCTTTTTCTATCGTTCTGGACTCGGGGTCCCCCCGTACGGGGAAAGGGGTTTCCAAATTTTTGGAGGGGGGACAAAGTGACGCAGTTCCCTCTGACGTCTTTTTCCCCCGTTGGAGGAGGATTTTCTGTGATTCTTTTTGGCCCCTCCTGTTTTTGGGGAGTCCCCTTTTCATATTCCCCCCCAGTCCCCCTCTTTCTGATCGTGATAGGGTTTTGATGTTGTGTTTGGGATGTTTTTTGACCCCCAAACCTCTTTTAAAACTGTTACTTTGTGGGGGTGCTTTGTGTGTGTGTGTGGGGTGTTTTGTGTGGGGCGCGCGCGCATGCGTGCGTCTATTTTTGTTGAAAACCCAACCCCAAACTGTGTGACATTGAAACGTTATTTATTTTGGCGTCGTGGAGTAAAAAACGATGCAAAAATATAAAATTAAGATCGTTTTTTTCTTCATCATAAAACCCATCATAAATTAAGAAAAAAGAAGAAGAAAGGAGAGAAAGGAAAAAGCGCAATAGTACCCCATAACCATTATTTTTATCATTTTGTTTTCCAATGTCTTTTTAAAATTGAAGTTAATAAATTACATCAAATTTTTTAATGTCGTTTTTAAAAAGTGTTTGCCCCTTTCTTTGGGATAATGTTTTTAAAAAAAGTGACCACTATCTTTATTTTTGTTTAATCTTTGTTTTAAAAGTGACCACTCATTATCAAAATTTGTTTAAAATGTTATTAAAAGGGACCACTCAAAAATTGGGACCCACTCTTTATTTTGTTAATTGATTTTATTAAAAGTAAACCACTCATCATTATCTTGAAAATTTAAATGTTAAAAGTAAACCACTCATCATTTTTAAATAAATTAATTTTATTAACAGGGCCACTCATATGTCTTTGGGCCCAAATCACCCATTATCTTGATAAGGGGGATTTTTTATTAAAAGTCCCCAAACCATCATCTTGAAAATTTAAATTTTTAAAAATTTGACCCTCATCATTATTTTTGATAATGTTTTTAAAGTGCCCCACCATAAACTATTTGAAAACCCGTGTTGTTATTAAAAGTGACACTTTCATTGTCTTGAAAATTTTGATGTTATAAAAAGTGAAAACTCTTTTATCTTGATTTTTTAATTTTGTTTTTTTAAAAAAGGGGACCACGACTTTCATGCCCTTCCCCGTGCAAAAAGGATGGGTAAAACGGGTTTTAAACAAAAGGGATTTTATCATAAACCCTGCTACGCTGCTACTACTGCTGCAACAACCCCCCACTGCTTTTTTCCCTTTGTTTGTTTACTTTTCCCCCCCTTCTCCCTCTCCCCCCCTTTCCTCCACTTTTCCTTCTTCCCCCCCTCCCCCCCTCCCCCCCTTTTCCCCCTATTTACTTTATCCTCTAAAATTTTTACTATCCCCCCCCTCCACCTTTTCCCTCCCCTCCTCCCCCCTTCTACTACCCACCTCCTCCCCCATCCTTTTTACTACTCCACTCCCCCTCCCCCTTCCCTACTATCCACCTCCTCCTCCACCCTTTTCTACTACCCCCCCAACCCCCCTTTTCCTCCTTTTTCCATCCTTTTTAAATATCCTATTTCCTTTTCCTCCATCCTTTACAAAATTTTTTCCCACCCCCCTCCTTTTCCTTTAAAATTTTTTCAACCTCCCCCAATCCTTTCTTCCTTACCTATGTTTTTTTACGACTTCTTTTAAAAAACCCGGGACTTCTATTATTACTATTTAAAACTTTAACTCTACTGATCTTTTTTAACCAGTTTTTTTGTTTTTTTTTTTGTTGTTTCCACTTTTTTCCAAAATACGCGGGGTAGGGTGATTTTAAAATTTAAACCCAGCGAAGCACCCACCGGTTGTTGGTTTTCCCCCCTGGGGGGGGGAGGGGGGGGAAGGGGGCGGTAAATAAAATTTTTTTGAGGGAAAAAAAAAACAAAAACCCGGGGGGGGGGGGGTGGGGGGTTAAGGGCTTTGGGGGGGACTGAAAATGGTTTCTTTGAAACCATGCTGTAAAGTTTGTGAGTTGAACGGGTTTTTTTTTATTTCGTTGGGCCCAAAAGGGGCCAAAATTGCTTTGAAAATGTGGTTGAGGTTTGGTGCTTCCCTTTTTGGTTTGTGTTTTGGGGGGGTTGGGGAAAATTGGGGGGAAAGGGGGGGGGGGAAAGGGGGGGGGTTTTTGGGAAAATGTTAAAAGTGCGGAAAAACGGGGACATTTTAAAAAGGGGGTTGGGGGGGGGGGGGTTTGGGGGGGAAAATTTGGGAAGGGAAAAAGGTAGGGGTTAAAGTTTTTTTTTTAAAACTTTTAACATTTTCTTTTTACAAAAAAGGGTTTTGGGTTTCAGGTCTTTTTAAAAGGTCAAATTCCCAAAAATTTTTTTGGGGGTTAAAAGGTTTTTGGGGGTTTTTGGTTTGGTTCTTTTGTTTTGTGATTTTTTTTGAACCGGGGTGAAAGGAGAAAAAAAGAGATATTTTAGCTAATTTTTTGGGGGGAAAGGGGAAAAAGGAAAGATTTTTGTTTTGGGCAAAAGAAACCCCCCCCCCAATTTCCCCCTTTTGTTTGTTGAAATCAAAATCGTTTTTAATTTTTTAAAAGGGGGGCATTGTTGGGAAATTGGAATCAAAAAATTTTAACCCCCTTTTGGTTTTTCAAAAAACTGTTTTTTTTTTTTTACAAAAAAAAGGGAAAACTTCCCCTTGGGTTAAAATTTCATTTTGGGGAAAGTAAAAACCCCCTTGCCATTGAAAACCACGTTTTTGTTTGTGGCCGATTTTATTGGTGGAGGTTTAAATAATTTTTTTTGGTTTTTTTTTTAATTTTTTTTTTAAGGGGTTTATTTTTTTTTAATTAAAAAGGGTTTTTTAAATTTTTTATTTTTTTATTTTTTTATAATTTTTATTTTTTATGTTAGAGTTTTTTAAATTTTTAAATTTTTTTTTAATATTTTTTCCCCCCCTTAAATTTTTTTTTTAAAAATTAATTTTTAAAATTTTTATTTTTTTAAATGAAATTTTTTTTATTTTTTTAATGGATAATAAAATTTTTAGAAAAAAAAAAATTTATTTTCTTTTTTTTTAAAAATTTTTTTGTTTTTTGATAAATTTAAAAAAATTTAAATTATTTTTTTTAAATAAAAATATTTTTTAAAAAAAAAAAAAATTTTTTATATTTTTTATTTTTTATAAAAAATTTATTTTTAATTATTTTTAAAAATATATTTTTATAATATATTTTTTTTAACCCCCCGGGGGCGGGTTTGGGGATTTGCCCCGGGGGTACTTTTTCCTTTGGGAATTTTTTTGTTTGTTGTATTTTAGCCCCTTGGGCGGATTCTTTCCAAAAACGGACCCTCACTTTGTCAAAAGAGGTTTCTTTTTTATTTTTTACTTTTCAAAAGGGAAAAATGTAGCTTTTTTTGCTCTTTCTTGTTTTCATTTGCTTTAGGGGGCCCCTTTTGGTTTGGTTTTTTTGAAAATCAACAAATTTACTAGGGGTTTTGCACCCAGCCTTTCTGGGATTGTTCTTTTTAAAAACTGAAAAGGCAGAGGCGTAAAATTACCCCCTTTTCCGCGGCCCATGAGGGAAAAAAACAAGGTTTCGAAAATCGGTATAGACCAGGAGTTAAAATTTTGGGTGATTTTCCTCCCTATTGGGGGGAATGTCTCCCCTTGGAAAATTTTAAAGCTTGTAAAGGTCTTTTTTAGAAGCTTTTATTTTTTTTTTTCCCATTCACCCCCCTCAAGAAATTTTCTTTTTGTTGGGCCCAGAACATCTCCCAATGCAGTTATGAATGTTTTTTCCCCCTTTAAATTTCGTAAATTTAAAGAAAAAGAGAAAAGTTTTGTTTTATAATTAAAAAATATATATTATATATATTTCGTTTTTTTTAAAATGCCTAAAAAAATTTTTGTAAGGCTCAACCCCTTTTGGGGAGAAAACTTTAGTTAAAACAATTTAAAAAGGGGAATCTTAAAACTATCTAAAAATTTTTTTTAAGCGTGTTGCGCGGGTCTTCAGGATGGTTTTTTGGGTTTTTCCCCCCGGAGGGATTTTTATATAGGTGTTGGCCCCCGTTTGGGGGTTTTTTGGGCACGTGGGGGTTTGGGTTGGCTGAAATTGTTTTTTGGGGGCTTTCAGGTTTTTTTTTTGGGGTTTGTGTTCACTAAAAACGATTTCCATTTAGGGCCCGCATTTTGTTTATTTTTCTGTTTTGGTTTTTTTAAAGTTGCAAATTTGTGGTTTGCATATTTATTAACATTTTTCATTTTAAACTGGGTTTTGCACCTTTTTGAAACATTCTGTATGGTGATGCTCTTTTTATGATTTTCCGGAATTTTTGGTGTAGCTTTTTTTTTGCGTTTTTAAGGGGGCCAGATATATTGCTCAGTTCTGTTTGGTTTTTATTTTTTTTCTTTTTTAAAAGGACTGTTTTGGGTTTGCATACTGGTTTTGAAGGGGTTTTTTCAGTGACCCTATGTATGTTTCTTTTTCATTTTTGATGTACGTGGGCCTGGTTACAATGTTGTTGTAAAGGACATTTTTTTTTTTAGGGGGGCACTGCCCCTTTCTGGTGCAATTGCAAAGATTTTCCTTTTTTTCACCCTTCTTTGCTGTGTTGATCTTCATCTTTTAAACGGGTGTGTGTGTGGGGTGTGTGTGTGTGTGCGTGGTGTTTTGTGCGCGCGCGCGCGTGTGTGTGTGCGTGCGTGGGGTGTATATGTGTGTGTGTGTGTGTGGGGGGTTTTTTGTATTTTGTGTGTGTGTGTGTGTTTGTGTGTGTGTGTGTGTGTGTGTGCCTTTTCCCAAAAATTGAAACTAGTAAAAAGGGTCTTGTATGGGGAATAATGACAGGATTGACCCAAAAACCAGCCCCTTGCACCACGGGTTTAAAAAAACACAGGAAGTCAGGGTGAAGCCCATGCCCAAACCTGAAACCGTATTCAGTAAGCGATCTTAAACCCGGGTTTTCCGGGGTGATTTTCCATGCGTACTAGATTTTACCTTGTACGATAATCTTGGACAGAAAGCCACGAAAAAGAACGTGTCCCACCCCTCCAAGCACCCCAGGCCCTGTTTAGATGGGCGAACAGAGAGGGCAAGGCGAAATTCCTCCCCCCCCCTTTCTTTGTATCCTGCAGTATTTCGTTTGGCAGTGAGTCCCGGTGAAATCTTTACCCCGTTTTACTCTGTGGGTCGTCTAGGACGGGGGTCGTTTTAGAGATTATGTTCACCCTTTCATAACCCCGGTAGAATGGTTTTGGAAGGGCTGTCATGATGTGTGATAAATGTCCACCCCTCTACGTTGATTTTGGGGAGGTTTCATGTCCCCCTTTATTGTTTTCCTGTAGTTTGGGCTTGGATACGGGGGGAAAAGCTTAAAACACGTCCCCCCTCCACTGTACCCTGTAGGGAAATTGGGCTTGGGCAGGGGTTTGGGGAGGTCAAATTTCCCCCCTTTGCTGTATCCTGTAGACTGGTCGTAAAATGCAAAATATGTGTGATTTTGTGTCCCCAAATCCATGTTTCCCCCTTAGAAAGGCTTGGAAAGGAATTTTGTTTTACTCCAATAGAATTGGGGCTGTTTCCCGTTGAAAGGGGTTTTGGGGTGTAAGTCACTTGTGGTGTTGGGCCAAACTCCACTGTACCCTGTAGAATGGTCTTTGGGCAGAGAGTCATGGCGCGGTTTCATGTTTTCCCCAATCCTTTTTTTTATTGTTTGGAATGGTTTTTGGACTGTAAAGGGCATGTGTATTGTGTTTAACAATCCACTGACCCTGTTTGAATGGTCGTGGTAGGTTGTATAGCATTTATACTTTTCCACCCTTTCCCCTATACCCAACTGGTTTAAGGGACAGGTAATTTTACAATCCTGCCCTTGCAACAGAAGATGGTTCTGAGCCGAGTGTGGAAGCCACGCACCATGAGGCCTTTTACTTTTAAAGTCCGGTTTTTCTCTGCAAAAGTGTGTTTTATTTTTCCCGCCCCATAGTTACTTTGTCTTCCATAAGTAAAGAAGAAACCGTCTGAAGTGTTTTTCTTCCTGGGGGGGGTTTTTGCAAGGGTCTTTCTTGCAGAGTCTTTTAAAGGGGTCATAGGGAAGGAAAGGATGGCGCGATCCCTTGTCAGAGTGCAGTTGTGTTTCAAAGCCTTTTTATCTGCCCCTGGGGTTAAAATTAACCAGCGGGGGGAAGGGCTAACCGAACCCACTAATAGGTTTGGCCCAAAAAACAGTTTTAACTTTTTTCCATGTTTTCCCGCAGGGGTGGATTTTCCCAAACCCAAAAGAAGGTGGTTTATAGGAACGGGGAAATTTCCCCAAAGTATAAACTTTCAAAGTACGGCGATTTATTGGGTTTCGTACAAAGTACAAATCAAATGATCGGGTTTTTAAAAAAGTGGAGGGGAGATAGAGGCGTTTAAAATTTGTCTGTTTATAGATGTATATTTCCCATTTCCTTTGGGCTCAGTTCACCTGTTTGGATGAAACATAGACCCGTATGAAGCCACTTCACACAATTCCACGTAGTATGCTTTATCTATGTCAATGATTGTCTTCAAAAAACCAGGGGCAGGAAAACAAGTTTTCTCAGGAGGAGATACCGCCATTAGGCCCCAGGGCTAATGATTTTAAAAGGAAATGTTTGTGGTTCTGCCCAAAACCCTCCGACAAAAGATCACAGGATGCACAATGCATTTTGACCTTTAGGTTTCTTCAGATAAAAAAAAACAATTTTTCATGGGGCAATGAAAAACGAAGAAAGAGCAATCACTTATTTCTCCCAACCTCTGGAAACAAAAATTGGGGGCCCAATAAAGTTTTGGGAAAAGTTTCAGGGGAAAAGTAACCCCCGCCCCGGATGTACCCCTTTTTCTATGGTCTGCCTTTAAAGGTTTCACAAGGGGGCGAAAGTCCCCCCCCGTCCCCTAGTTTCTTCAGAGGGGTTTCCCTCATGTTGAGACGGGGGATATTTTTGTGGGGTTTTTCTGGCCCCTCTGGGAGGTCAACAGAAAACCACATCCACAAAAGCGCCGACCCAGTGGAGACACTGAGCAACTACACTCTTTCCCAGGATGAAACTCCCTTTTGTCATACGACCCTTCGGCACTTTTCACCAGTGTTTCCCCGCGAAAAAGAGCGTGGAAAACATTAGGCCCCAGGTTAAGAAAAGACCAAAAATTTTCCCCCAAAGGGACATCCCCTGACGTGGATGGGCATCGGGGGACATCTTAAACTTGCTGGGTTCACTACCACCTACTTACCTTCCAAAGGGGTTCTACCAGCAGGGAAAAAAGGAGCCGCCATGGGTTCAGGTGAAACCTATTGTAGCCAAAAACCCCTTCATGGAGGACTTTGAAGAGAAAAACACTGGCCTCGTTTCCCCTCTCCTCCACGTACTGGGGGGCTACGTAGACCGGCAAAATGACCACCCCCCAAGGGCTGGGAGAAAAAGTTTCAGTGAACCTCCCGAACCCAAATAACATCCAGCCCTTTAAATTCACGGGGAAAATAGGGGAAAAATGACTCCATTGCCCAATTTCTGGACACACCCTCCAGAAAAAGGGCGGCGTGCTCTCCTTTTGCGGTTTTCCGGAAAAAGGCCCCCCACCCGACCAATACTTGCAGTCGACAGCCACCAACCTCTGAAACACAAACTTGGGGTGATCCGGGGGGGTCTCACCCACAGAGCCCCTTACTATCTGCCCCAACTCAAGAGGCATGCAAAAAGGAAAAAAGACCACCGAAGGAAGTGCTCACCATTCGGGCTACCCGAAGTGGGCCCGGAAAAAAGCCCGGGAAAACAAGGGGATCGACCACCTTCCCCCAAAAACCCCCAAGCGAGGGGGAACAAAGAAAAAGCGCCCCAAGGGGAAAATATTACCAATTTCCTTTCGTTGGAGGTGTAGGGGAAACTCGTCCCGGAAAATTAGGAAACTAGGGGGGCGCGGTCCCTCCCCCAAACCCCCCCCCCCCCCCCCCCCGAGCCAATAAACGCCCCCATGGACAAAACAACAAATCGACAAAACCCGGGGTCTTTTAAGAAAAAAGGGCTGCCGTGACTGTAAAACCCAAAATATTCGGAGAAAAAAGAACTTTCCCCCCAAAAGAGACTTACAGAACACAGGTGGGACTCTTCACCTGTCGGGGCACACCTGCACTCCCAGCAACACCAATTTGACACTGACAGTGTTAACATCCTGGACAGAGAAAACAAGTGGTTCCAGCGAGGGTCAAGGAGGCCATCTGCATCGCAGCCACCAACCCTCCGCTCAGCAGGACCGGGGCCACTACACCTTGCCCCTGGTGTACGCTTCACCGATTCGATCACGTGACCTGGGTGTGTCCCATGGTCGCGTGATCTGAATCGAGTTCACTCAGTCAGTAACAGCATCGCTGAGGAAGATGGCCGGACGGCTATCGAAAGCTACGAGAGAGTAGTGTATTTTCTTCTGTTAGGAGACTTGGTCTAATTCTAGGTAGCAATACATTTATCTTCTCATATTCGGCGAAGAATGGGTATTGGGCAACACCCATTCTGCGCGAATATGAGAAGATAAGTGATTGCTCGTTCTTCGTTTTCATTGTCCTGAATGTTGTTTGTTCTACCTGATGAAGACCTAAGAGGTCAAAATGCATCGTGTTTTGTCCCGTTATCTGTTTATCGGGATTGTCTTGCCGAACCAGTAACATTTCTTGTTAAATTTGCTTCAATTTCCCCCTTTCAGCTTCCTCGCTTTGAAACCCCAGTCTAACAGAATTGGACGCGGACTTCCCATACACGTGGAAGTGGAGGCGGGAAATGAAACTGAGAACCTTGGTTTCTATAGTACACAGACAGCGTTCAGTGTGGAAGACGAGATTTAATTTCACGTTGGTAACAGATGCGTGGTAGGATGATTCAAAGGGTAGCATGACCGATAAGAAGTCTGCACCCCTATTCTCCACTTTGTAGTGCTGTACTGGTTGGCCTCAGTGCAGTGCTAGACAGGTCCTCTGGTTCCCCTCCCCTGGGATTATTATCCCCGTCGATCATATAACCTGAAGTACGCATGGGATAATTATGTTTGGAGAAAGAGGTGAGGAAAGACAAGGGACATGGAAGGGGTGTGTGTGTGTGTGTGTGTGTGTGTGTTGGGGGGGGGGGGGGGGTTGTAGGGATAGGCATGGAAATACGTGGCAACTGGGATGTGATAGGCATGTGTTGATTGGGGAAAGAGGGTGTGGGGTAAGGGCTTAGGGCGAGTGAGTGAGATGTCTGTGACGTGTTTTCATGAGTCGACGACATGATACCCGATTCCTTTCTTGCCATTTAAATTCCCTAAGGAAGATCTGGAAATCTAGGAATATTTGTCGAGTCTGTTTTCATCTCTCTTTTATGTGTGAGTGCGCGCGCGCGCACATACACACACACATACACACACACACACACACACACACACACACACAACACGCGCGCGCGCGCACGCGCACATATCTACACACACACACACACACACACACACACACATATTATTCATTAGCCTGCACTTGTTTCCCCCCACTTTTAAATTGTTCAGCGTAATATTGTTTGGTTAATCAATGGGAGATTGCATCTCTTAAGAGATCCAAGGAAAGGCTGTTCTGCACAGTTCTGCTGTCAATGCTTGGGTTATTACACAGCAGAGCTGACTACTGGAACTGTTGGACATGTTTTGACCTCCCTTGCATCCTTGAATGATCCTTAAGCACAGGCTCAAAGACTCCCCTGTGTTTTGTACTGTTTACGTGATGGTTTTACTTTTTCAGCAACTTTTTTTCCCACACTTTCTTTCGTTTTGCTTTTTGTACTCTTCGCTGGCTGTTCAGAGTGCTGTTGGATTTTTTTTATTATTTAAAAAAAAAAATCCTTTGGGGGTGAGAACTCCAAAGAATTGTAGACTGTGACAGCTTTCTATTTGATGCAAAGGGATCTCAGCCACAATCAGTTGCATTTCCTTGGTGAGCCTAATCCACCGGACAAAAAGCCCTAGAACGGGCGATATGAATGGATCCGTCTTCCCGAAAGAATTCGATGGTTTGCGTATACTGTTAGTAATGAGTGTAATATTTATAATTTAAAACACCTTGATCATATGTATTTATTTACTTCATCCCCTCACTTTCTCCCTTCCCCACGTTGTCCTTTCTTTTGTTTAAATCTTTGCAAAGACTTCAATCTGATAACGAAAGAATTTTGTCCTTTGTTTTGTTTAAATTTTTGCCAAGACTTTAATCTGATAACGGAAGAATTGTTCGTCTGTGTTTGTCATATTCCACTGATAACATGTTTAGTATACGTGTGTGTGTGGTGCGCGCGCGCGCGCGCACGCATACACAAAGATAAGCACCGACTTCCAAGGACTTTTTGTTTATTGTTTTCCCGGATATTCCAGCACCACACGAGAAATTTGTTATTTGCTTAGCACCATTAATCCTTTCCTGATGGTACGTTCATGGATTCCTTCTTGCATCGAAGATTCTATTTTCATTGAATACTTTCACAATAAAATTAAAGAAAACATTCACTTAAACCTTTCAATTTGTATGTAAGATGCATCAATAATTTATTGTGTTACGAGGAGTTTACATATATAATTACAAGGAAGAAATAGAAAAATAAATCAACAATGAAAGAAAAACACGGCTGCGAGGTCGTGGGTTCGAATCCCATCAGAGTCATGTGGGTTTTTCTGCCCCGACCGGCTCCTACCCAGAGTTGAGTTTGCTGCGGACTCAGTTGGGAAGACTGGGACCACACAGTCGAGTTTCATGCACTTAATGGATGCGTTTCTGAGAGTGTTGCTCAAATTTCCTGACCAATACTGCAAGTGCCTGTATCTCTCGGGCCTTGTTGACGCCGGGATATATTATGAAAGGAAGCGTAGAGTACAGCCCTCTCATGTAGTCTCAGACCAAAATGGATATTCGTAGCATCATCTTAATCATCCTCCTTCTCATCGATTAGCATAAAAAAGTCTCAAATTCTGTGGCCATTCATGCTCTGCTCTCATAGTGACCTCAGTTTCGATGTCCTCTCCACGTCTGTGGTCTTGGTTTGGTTCCCTCGGGGTCACCGGTATCGGCGACTCCATGGGGGCTGTCGTTGGACGGACGTGGTGGCGCCCTCCGGAGGGAGAGCTCACTCGCGCCGGCTCCGCGACTAAGCAATTACTGTCGCCAGTAAGGGGCTTAGTAGGTGGTGTCCTGCGTATGTTAGATCAGAACAGGCGCCACTGAACACCACCGAAGTGACTCGGCGGCAGTGCAGTGTCTCCTCCGGTGAGTTGCCTCTAGACGACTTGACATTGATTGCTCCCCGTGGAGTGCCAGGGCTGCGGCGGGGCCGACCGGGCTGTGGCTGTGGACGGGGTGTCGGAATGAGCGGTGTGGGTGCAATGCCTCTGAGGTGGCGCAGATGTTGGTACAGCAAAAAACAACAAACAAACAAACAAATGAAAGAAAGAAATTTTCCCACCCACATTTCTCTCTCCCCCTTTATTGCACGCCGTGAGAGAAACAACTGCAATGTTTCACTATAATTGCGATTCTTTATATTATGGAAATAAGTTACCCCGGACCCACCCCATTTTTTGTAGCTAGGGTTTAGACGGTGCGTACCGAAATTGTGAAGGATAAAAACTTGAGGGAAAAAATAATCGCATAACATCCAACAGACGTTTTTTTTTCCCGAAACAGACATCAAGACCCTCTCTCAACCATACTAAAAGATCTATACAATACAAGAGGTCAGAAATGAAACAGAACAAATATACAGAATTAGCAGTTCTATTGTACTTGATAATGTATATTACTTTCTGTAGTTGTTGCGTTCTGCTTTGTTACTGATTTTTATCATGTATCTTTTTCATAATCTAAAACAAAGAGGTAGAGCTGGGGTGAAAGTTGTGAGGGGGAGGAGCTGGGGATGAAAGTTGTGAGGGGGAGGAGTTGGGGGTGGGTGCTGGGAGGGGATAGAAATATAGACATCTCATTTTCATTTATTTTAAGAAATCACATTCGTCAGTGTATAGCAATATTCTTGTACTGTCACAGTTATTAGTATCTGTGAGACCGTGCCAGTGCAGTGAGAATACTAACAATCAAAAGAAAAATAAATAATAGAATAATATACATCTGGTAACAATCACGCAATAACGACAAATCATTTTCGTAATTATACGTTTTAACCAATTCTAGTCAAAGAGTGCTGCCAATCAATTAGCACTTTTAATCGACTTGAGTTTTGCATTTTATTTTTCAATTTCTTATTGTATTGAAATCATTAATAAAATCATCTGCAATTATGCAGTTTTCTAAATAATAATGAAGTCAAGCACTTTATCGGTTTTGATTCTCACATCTGTTCCTAATAAGTTTACTTTTTCACATTAATTCTTGTTGAAAGACAATTGGCATTTCTTGAGGGCCTTGAAGGCATGACCAAAAAGTCCTCAAATGTTGACATTTCCTCCACAAGTGGTCAAACTATCCGTCTGCTCTTTGCAAAACATGCAACGATCATCATGTGTACAACATTTGTGACTAGAATTCTGTGGACAATTCTGATCTGGAGCTATACAGTTAAATATTTGTGATTTTTTTTTTTTTGCGTCTATGAAAAAATACGTTTATTCAGAAAAATGTGAAGTGATATGATTGCAAGTTTTATACATCATAATAAAGGTTTGTACCATTTTGCACAGAATGTATCATTTTCAGAGAAAGTGGTAATCTGTCTGTAATGGAATGTTCTCGTGTGTCTCCACGGTAACTTTCTTGACAACGGTTTTAATAGATGAGGTATGTATAACTCAAAAGAAAAATTACTGTTTCGCCGAACGAAAGAGAAAAGAAAGCTTACAAGGCACACCACGACGCATTTCGGCCTTTTTGGTCTTCTTCAGGCAAGACAAATCCACCTATATTGCGCCCAATTTGAGGAGAGAAGTGATCGTTCGTTCGTCGTGTTCATTGTCTTGAATGTTGTTTGTCCTGCCTTAAGAAGACCAGAGAAGTTGTTTGTCTCTTTCGTTCGACGACCAGTGATTCTTCTGTTAAGTTTGTTTCAATTTTCGCCTGCAGTCATCTCACTTTGAAACCAACTTCATGCCTCAGTATGAAACAGACGGAGCATGAGTGTTGTGAGACACAGGCACAGCATGAGTGACGAGGAAAGGTCCGAGTCCAGAGATTTAATCATCTGTCACCTATCCCGGAGTCTTGAAGACCGTTGGGCGCCACAGAAGGCTTCGTAATCAGCTTCCTCCGTTCTTCCCGTTTCTCGGATGCTGTGAGGCAGTTGCTAAATGTGCGACCAGTCTCTCTCTCTCTCTCTCCTCTCTCTCTCTCTCTCTCTCTCTCTCTCTCTCCTCTCTCTCCTCTCTCTCTCTCTCTCTCTCTCTCTGCCTCCTTGCACTGTTCCTTGTAGAATGTTTTTTGCAAGCCCTGTTGATCTTGATACATGACCATGTCATCTCATTTTCCTCCTTTTCACTGTAAACACCAGGTCTTCGTACGGTCCAATGGCCTGCCTTATTCTGGTCTGGACCTCCACGCAGGTAATGTGGTCTTTGTAAGAAATATCAAGGATCTTGAGGAAGCATCTCGTCTCTAAGGATTCTGTCCCAAATGCTGAATACTCTCTATTTCATTCGAAACCGCACGTAGTATGTCAGAAAATTAGTGTGTGCTCGCTCGATGACTTGAATTCCACAAACCACTATCAAATGCTGAATACTCTCTATTTCATTCGAAACCGCACGTAGTATATCAGAAAATTAGTGTGTGCTTGCTCGATGACTTGAATTCCACAAACTACTATCAATTTGTTTATATTCGTTTTGCCGACTGCACAGAAGATTGGCTTCCATCTTTGTTCTCTATCTCTGCTATTTGCGTTTTGGGCTGATCTTATGCTTTCAGTTGTATATGAGCTTGGTGACCTCTTTTGGGTTCGACTTATTTACACATGTTACTGTCTTCTTCAAAGCCATCTCGTAAATAGAAATGGACAGTAGTGTGTCTAATCTCTCAATTAACTGTCATGGCCTGAATAGTTCGAAGAAGAGACGTGATATCTTCCATTACCTAAAGTGCGAAAATATTCTGTGTACTTCTCGCAAGACTCATTTTGAAAAAAAAAAGATGGAACAGTATATCCAGTCTGAGTGGAGCTATAAGGCATATTTCTCAAGTTACTCTTCCAACGCAAGAGGAGTCGCAATTCTGTTTAAAAACAACTTTGAATTTAAAGTTTAGCAAATTGTTAAGGATCATTCTGAAACTTTTCTCATGATACATGCTGAGATACATAGGAATAAATTACCTTTTAGTTGATATATAATGGGCCAAATAGGGATGATGCAGAATTTTACAAGGGCCCTCAAACAAAAATTTTTGGGGTTTGGGTATAGAAAATGTTACAGTAGGTGGGGAATTTTAATCTTGTCCTTGGGCCCTTCTAGAGATTATCATAATTACAAACATATAAATAATCCTCAGGCAAAACAGGCTTTTTGAAAGCATGATCGAAAATCTAGACCTAAAATGATATTTGGCGGGGACAATGCCAGAGTGTCGCCGTTTACGTAGGGGAGAACTAATCCATTTCAACAGGCCTTGCTGGATTCTTTTGACATCAGACACAGTTGTTTCTTACACTGAGAAGTAGACTTTTATCCGGTTACAGAACAGATCACTCTGCTGTGTTATTAAAGCTAAGATTTAATGAAGACATAAAGCATAATACTTTTTGGAAACTTAATTTGTCTCTGTTGAAAGATAAGCCATTTTTAGATGAAATTAATACGTGATTGAAAACTTTTAAAGAAGAATACTCTATAAATACAAAAAACTATTAAAGAAACAGACGAAAAATTACAATTCTCAATTTCTGATGATCTATTTCTCGATTTCCTGTTAATGAAAATAAGGTCGAAAACGATTGCTTATGCTACTGCGAATAAAAGAAAGAGTAATGAAGAGGAAAAACAATTAGAACAGGACATTATTAAGTTGGAAAAAAAACATGAAAATTGAAGATGATATTAAAGTCATTAACGAGAAAAAAGAACGACTGTTGGATATCAGAGGAAAACGAATAGAAAGAGTTTTGTTAAGATCAAGCGCTAGATGGATAACAGATGGTGAGAAAATTAGTAGTTATTTTTGTAATCTCGAAAAACGGCATTACATCAGTAAAAAACATGACTAGACTAATTGATAAACAAGATAATGTTTTAACAAATCAAAAAGACATACTGAAAGAAGTATATAGTTTCTAGAAATCAATATACACAGAAAATGCTGTAGAAAATTGTGATATAAAAGATTTGGTGGAAGACATCGCCCATTTAAATGAAACAGAAGCAGCGGACTTAGAAGGTCTTATTACATTGGAGGAAGCGACATACGTCTTAAAGACAATGAAAAATAATAAAATCCCCGGCTCCGATGGCTTCACTACTGAATTCTTTAAAGTTTTTTTTTTTTAAACCGATTGGTGTATTTGTCGTTAGAGCAATAAATGAAAGTTTTCAAGAAAGGAGAACTGTCATGTGTACAAAGAGAGGGAATCATTACATGTATACCAAAAAGTGATAAATCCAGGCAGCACATAAAATTTGGAGACCTATTTCTCTGTTAAATGTCATTTATAAGATACAATCCTCTTGTACTGCCAACAGAATAAAATCTGTGTTGCCGGAAATCATAAATGAATATCAGACTGGATTTATTAGAAATAGATACATCGGCGACAATACTAGATTGATATTTGACACTGTATCCTATTTAGATGAAAATGATCTGCCTGGTTTGTTGTTAAACACGGACTTTAAAAAGCCTTTGATTGGATTAATTGGCAATTTATGTCTCAAGTTCTAAAAGCATGTGGTTTCCAAAAAGATATTTGTAGATGGATAAGCACATTCTACAAAAATATCAAGTCTTGTGTAATTGTGAACGGACAGGTTTCACATTGGTTCGATATTAAAAAAGGATGTCGACAAGGAGAGCCAATTTCACCATCTGTTCGTAATTTTTGTCGAAATATTAGCTATTACGGTAAGGAAAAATCGAGATATTCGGGGAATCAGAATGAATGAAACTGAATATTTAAGATATCTCAGTATGCTGATTACACCGAGTTCTTACTCGCAGGGGATAAGAAATCATTTGAAACTTGTATTGAAGTTCTTTTAAGATTTGACTGTGTCTCAGGTCTTCATACGAATTTGTGTAAAACGAGCGCAGTTTGGCTTGGAAGTGTAAACAATAGTCAAAACCGCTACATGGACCACTTAGAAATTGTATGGAATTCACAAAAAAATCGAATACTTGGTATATGGTTCACAAATGACTTGAAAGATTGCATAGAAATAAACTACGTAGAAAGACTAGCATATGTAAACCACTTGTTCAAAATATGGGTAAAACGCCAGATTACGCCCTTAGGTAGAATAACGATTTTGATATCCATCATCCTTTAAAAGCAGACTCATCTTTGGCTGTTTCTACCAAAACCACCAGATGTTTTCTTTCAAACATGTCAAAAAATATGCTACAAGTTTGTGTGGAATAAAAAAAAAAGATTCAGTCGAAAAACAGTGCATAAAAGCATACGGAATGGAGGTATTGGTCTTCCTGATGTGAAAACCTACGTCACATCTTTAAAACTATCCTGGGTCCGTAGGACTGAGAGATCAAACCACAAATGGAAACATATTCTTCTTAGTAATTTTCCTCATTGGCCTCATATGAGTAAACTCATATTGATTGATAATCAGTTGAGAGCTCCGTGCTGTGTCAAATGGGACATCAAACTTTCACAAGCTCATGACTGGAAATTATGCACATAAGATTACAGATGTAAAACTTAAGTGGTTTCAGCTGAGAATAACTCACAGGTGCTTAGGTACAAATGTTATTTTGAAAGAAATCGGAGGCACTGATAATGATAAATGCAGTTTTTTGCGGATTATTTAAAGATTCTATTGACCATATGTTTTGGAAATGTACTCATAATGTTCTTGGAGTAGGCCAATTGATTTAGTAAAAGAGAAATGTACTCATGCATAAAATATACGCCTTATAGAGTCTCTCATACTTTTAGGTTTCGATATAACAATCGCAATTGATTATTTTTTACTTCATTATTCTTCTAACAAAACATTACCTATATAAGTGTAACTTAGAAGGCAGTCTTCCACATGTAGCAGTTTTCTTGAAAATGTTTACCTGTAGATATAGAATTAAAAAAATGTAACTCATACTTAATCATGAACCACTTGGATTTTCATGCCAGGTGGCTTGCTTATGAAGCTTTAATTCTTAATACCTAGCTGCTTAGTTGCCGTCTCTGGAACGTTTCTTTTCTGCATTAATATATAAATATGTATGGATGCTTAGTATAATAACAATTACTAGACTAATCATGTCATCTTTTTTCCTTTTTGGTTTTGTTTGATCCTTTGCTGAGATATCCTTGTGGCCCTTGTCTGCTGCTGGAATATCTCTGTATATTGGTACTCAAGAAATAATGTACCTTATGATAATAACATACATTATCTTCACTTGCTGTACCCAACCCATTCTGTCTTCCTGTTTCTTTTGCTTGTCTGTTCGTATGTCCGTCTATCCGCCTGTCTTTCCTATATTGTTTGTGTGTGCATGCTGATTTATCTTGCAATATATATACATTTTTTTTCTTTCTTCATCAAACGCATGTATACATCTCTTTTGGTAGTGATATTAGAATAATATGATGCATACAGGTTTATGGAAATTTCTTATAGCATTGTCAATAAGTAACGATGTTTTTATCCATAGAAAATGCTGTAGCTGAAACTCTCTCTCTCTCTCTCTCTCTCTCTCTCTCTCTCTCTCTCTCTCTCTCTCTGTGTGTGTGGTTTGCTTTTTTGTCTGTTTGTTTGTTTCTTGCTTTATACCTAACTTTTAGTTATGAATGTTGCTGTTTATCTCTTATTTGTCTGGGCTTTTTTCATATGTGTGTGTGCGGTGTGTGTGTGTGTGTGTGTGGTGTGTGTGTGTGTGTGGTGGTGTGTGTGTGTGTGTGTGTGTTTTCCTTTTTCTCTTTGTATGTGGAATAACAATGAAAACAAATAAATTAAAATGTTTATAAAAGAAAAAAAAATCATTCATCCAAAGTTGGTAAAAGTCTATCGAAAGGAGCAATAAATGGCTTACTTATAATCATTTCAAATACGATTTCTTACAAAGAAAAGTTTGTTACTCAACTTGAAGATAAGAATGTTAATGCATTAATGAAATTTCGTTCTTGTAACCACAAGCTGGAAAGAAGAAAGACGATAGCATGGACTGTCGTGAGAAAGAGTATGTAGAGACTGCATTAGGAATCAGTAGGTGATGATTTCTTTTTCTTTGTGTGTTTGTATTTGATAGCCCAAAATACGCACCTTTACGTCATCAGTTTCTGCCGAAACTATATATGAAAGTATGCCACGGCGGTTGGTTAGTGGTCAGTGTTTGCATGGTATCTGTTTCTGAAGATGATAAAAAATGAGCTCTAGACGTCACTTCTGCAAAGAGCGAACTTGGGATCGATAAACTAGATCAACAAAGTGCTATCACAACAATAGTCAATCGATGCTATGAAGAACTTAAATTTACTAAAATAACAAAATCTTAATTAATCGTTTCTGAAACTAAGCAGAAGTGTACGACAAATTTCAATGCTAAGTCTTACAGAAACACAGAATGAGAATTAACGATTTGATTTGATTTGGTCGATGGCACGCGTGTGGGTCCCTTACGCTAACAGCTGACCGTAAGCTAACAGCAATGCACACTCGCTTGAGTATGCAGCCTACTCATTCTTTCCCACAGCCACGCGCATGGCACGTGTTGTCCGTGACAGAGCCAGTTCCAGCCAGTGCGTGCCTTCTGTAAAATTCCCACGCATAGGCAGATGCTGTTTACAGTACTTGCCGGCATGTGGCCCCTCTCTCATGATTTTTTTCTCCGATAGTGACCAGAGATAGAGACGCACCGACCCGCTTCTAATTGTACGTGCGTAAAACAGTCAATACTCTGGTATGCGTTCATTCATCAGGTGGGGCGTGTTCATCGCTGTGTTTCATTACAGAAATCGTATTTTCTTTTAAGATATCCTGTCTTTGCGGTGGATTCTGTACTCGGAGCATTAATTACGATACACATGTCTGTGATCAAGCGGCAAAAACGCCGAAAATAAACACAAAATGCTCAATTTCGGATTGCTGTAAGGATATGGTTGTGTTGTGAGCGTAGGGGGCACACACACACGTGTTTGATTTTCAACGGAAAAATATATCAGTTTGGTTTTCATACTTTTTTTTTCCCGTACTCTTCGTATACTTTATGTGGCTTAAAAAGAAAATGATGTTAAAATTGTTCTAGCTCAGACAAGATTCGTGTGTGTGTTCTTTGCTTTCAATAAAGGTGATTCCGCAGTTACAAGCTTCTTGTGCGTTTCTTCGAACGTTTTATGATTTCAGAATGTTTTTTTTTTAATCTTGCAACACATACACACACACACACAAACACACACTCTCTCTCTCTCTCTCTCTCACACACACACACGCACACGCGCACACGCACACACACACATACAAACATACAATCACACACACACACACTCAAACACACACACACACACACACACACACACACACGTACACACACACACACACACACACACACACACACACAAACACGCACGCGCGCGGGCGCGCGTGGGCGCGCGCGCAAACACGCACGCACGCACACACGCACACACCAAGAATGAGCCATCCGCTGTGTCGTAGTGGTTAGCACTGCAGACCGACAACTAGTACACTGAGGAATAGCCTTTTCGTGATTGAGGTGTCCGCAGTCAGGAATCGATTGAGCTCCAGTGTCCTGGACAACACTGCGAGTCTTCAAACTCTTCCCACCAGTTTACACCGGAATATCACTTTCTGAAAGAAGTTTAGAGCACAAATCTGCCATTCTTTTAGTGCCCATTACTTAAAATGCAAAGGAATGATCACAACCTGGGTGGGAAATTCCCATACTGAAACAGACATCTCCGCATTAAGTCATGTATTCTAAGGGGAAAAAAACAACAGTGTATGAAGATTTTTTCATTTATTCAGTGAATCAACAGATCAATCCGTCAGTCAACTGACTAACCAACCTTTTGATCAACTGACTGAAACGATCGACCTGCGAACTGATCAACCCAGTCGATGAATTCATCAACCACTGAACCATGAATCAATCAGTTTCGAACCACCGAACAGTCATTTACCGAACAATGGACCATACGTTCATCACTTCAACCCGTCAGTTACCATCCAACTTATCTTTGATAATTAAATTGGTCAATCAGTTAATCATGAACCAATCAGTCCACGGATCAGTTTCATTCAAAGTCAGGGAATTTGACTAAAGAAGATAGTCTGACTTTGAATGGAGGTGGAACGTTTCGATGCAACCCCGCACGATCCCCCCCCCCCCCCCCCAACAGTGCCCTACACTACCCCTGCTCTAGATTCCCCCCCCCCCCCCCCCCCCCCGCTCCCTCCCCCATCTCAATACTCTCGCTACATATCGCTGCTCGATACTGCTCCTGCTGGGTAGTTTCCCTGTCCAATATTCCCCCTACTCGACCCCCCACCCCCAACCCCCTATTACACCCCAAAAAGACGCCCGCCCCAAAAAGACGCCGGTGTCTTTTTGGCCCCCTTCATCACACCCCAAAAAGACGCCCGGAGGACCGGCGTCTTTTTGGGACTGTGCTGTCGATATTTTCATTTCATGACCAACTTTTCACTTATATTTTTATACGAAGCTGTGTCCCAGTCTACTCCCGTCTGATCGATGATCTCATCAAAATAAAGGCCGTAGCGAAGCTATGGGGTTGATGCCGAAGGCTGAAGAAACGTAAGCCCGAAGGGCTGAGAGAGTGCTCACACATCACTACGAGGCGTCTTTTTGGGGTGTGATGTCGGGGGCCAAAAAGACACCGGCGTCTTTTTGGGGCGGGCGTCTTTTTGGGGTGTAACACCCCCTCCCCGGCTCAATACTGCCCGCCCATTACCTAAAGAAGCACGTGTTCCGGGCAGGGGTAGAGACGGAAATTTCTCCCATATCACGACTACAGTCCACGCGCGCACGTACACGGAAAGACTCCCATGCCTTCGAAAGGCAGGGAGAGTATGAAATAGGGACAGTATGAAATAGAGAGAGTATGGAATAGGGTGAGAATGGAATAAGGAGAGAGTGGAATAGAGAGTATGGAATGGGGAGAGTATGGATTAGGGTGAGTATGGATTAGGGTGAGTATGGAATAGGATGAGTATGGAATAGGGAGAGTATGGAACAGGGAGAGTATGGAATAGGGTGAGTATGGATTAGGGTGAGTATGGAATAGGGAGAGTGTGGAATAGGGTGAGTATGGAATAGGGCGAGTATGGAATAGGGAAAGTATGAAATAGGGTGAGTATGGAATAGGGCGAGTATGGAATAGGGTGAGTATGAATGGGGAGAGTATGGATTAGGGCGAGTATGGATTAGGGTGAGTATGGAATAGGATGAGTATGGAATAGGGAGAGTATGGAACAGGGAGAGTATGGAATAGGGTGAGTATGGATTAGGGTGAGTATGGAATAGGGAGAGTGTGGAATAGGGTGAGTATGGAATAGGGCGAGTATGGAATAGGGAAAGTATGAAATAGGGTGAGTATGGAACAGGGAGAGTATGGAATAGGGTGAGTATGGAATAGGGAGAGTATGGAATAGGGTGAATATGGAAGAGGGAAAGTGTGGAATAGGGTGAGTGTGGAATAGGGTGAGTATGGAATAGGGTGAGTATGGAACAGGGAGAGTTTGGAATAGGGTGAATATGGAATAGGGAGAGTGTGGAATAGGGAGAGTGTGGAACAGGGTGAGTTTGGAATAGGGATAGTGTGGAATAGGGTGAATGTGGAATAGGGGAGTTCGGAATAGGGTGAGTATGGAATAGGGAGAGTATGGAATAGTGAGAGTGTGGAATAGGGAGAGTGTGGAACAGGGTGAGTTTGGAATAGGATAGTGTGGAATAGGGTGAATGTGGAATAGGGAGAGTGTGGAATAGGAGAGAATGGGATAGGGAGAGTGTGGAATAGGGTGAGTATGGAATAGGGTGAGTGTGGAATAGGGTGAGTATGGGAATAGGGAGAGTACGGAATAGGGTGAATATGGAATAGGGAGAGTGTGGAATAGGGCGAGTATAGAATAGGGAGAGTATGGAATAGGGAGAGTATGGAACAGGGGGAGTATGGAATAGGGAGAGTATGGAACAGGGAGAGTATGGAACATGGAGAGTATGGAATAGGGAGAGTATGGAATAGGGTGAGTATGGAATAGGGTGAGTATGGAATAGGGTGAGTATGGAACAGGGTGAGTATGGAACATGGAGAGTATGGAATAGGGAGAGTATGGAACAGGGAGAGTATGGAACATGGAGAGTATGGAATAGGGAGAGTATGGAATAGGGTGAGTATGGAATAGGGAGAGTATGGAATAGGGAGAGTATGGAACATGGAGAGTATGGAATAGGGAGAGTATGGAACAGGGAGAGTATGGAATGGGGAGAGTATGGAATAGGGAGAGTATGGAACATGGAGAGTATGGAATAGGGAGAGTATGGAACAGGGAGAGTATGGAACATGGAGAGTATGGAATAGGGAGAGTATGGAATAGGGAGAGTATGGAACATGGAGAGTATGGAATAGGGAGAGTATGAAATAAGGAAGAGTATGGAACAGGGAGGGTATGGAATAGGGAGCGTATTGAGCAGGTGATCTGTTGATACGGAGGAAATATGGAGCGGACCCACAGACAGGCATGACAAATTAACATCTCCGTGTGAAGCGAAAATATGCGTTCATTGCCGTCAGGATGAGCATACTCCCATGCATCGTGTGACAGGATACATAGCGATTCCTCATTTCTGAATGGTGTGGGTATGCACACACATATACTTCTCCTACAGGAACTTTGATGAACATTCTTTCTGTGCGTTGTGAATATACTCACGCCTATACTTACTAGTTTTGTGGGATTGTTTCTGATAACGTATGGGCGTGCTCATACCCACACCACACAGAACGGCTTAAACATCATTTATTTCTTCTATATTTTCATTAGGGGTGTAGGGGGCATGCCAGGTCCTTAGGGCTGTACATCCATCTTTGGTCCTCACTCAGCACTCAGCTCTCATCTGCGGCTCCCCATAGCTGTTAACATGCGACAGCGGCTGCGCCCCGGGCAACAGTTTTAGCAGGCTGGCAGAACCAGTGAGGGTAGCCGATGAGTCTCAAACCCTCGGTGATATAGGGCTTGTCTGCTAAAGATTATGAACACTGGAATCGGTGGACTGCGCGGAGGAAATCCCACAATGATTGAACGGGCAGAAAGGCGACTCCCAGTAATGAGCACGATGGGATACAAAAGACGTCATGGTCATCCACTGACTCCGTCTCCAGCCGTCTCGACTCTGGTCTTGCTGCTGGACTCTGATGGTTTTGGCCGAGAGAATGAGGTCGACGAAATGCGCAGCTCCTCACTTTAAACAAGGACACTGTGTAAGTCACTTCTATCATCATCATCATCATCATCATCATCCATCCCTATTCATTTTACCCCTAAGTCCTGTGGCGATAAGCGAACGACGAAGCAGCAGGTGTGCGTACACTGGTCGCCGTAGCTGCAAACCTGTACACAGGCGGTTCATTGAACTGGAGCAGCAGTCGAGGGCAGCCACCTGAGCGCTTGAGCAGCCCTTTTTAGGGTAGCACTGCTCACCTCCATAGCATGAGGAAGGGGTAGAAAAGGTGCTCTAAACATTGCCCGCCCCATTCTTCCCTGGCCAGCGTACTTCGGATGGAGGGGACTATACTACAGTGGTCGAAGCTCTTAATAAAAAGAAAAGATGAGGTTGTTCCTCTCAGCCTTGGCACATGGAATGTGTGCACCTTCCTGGATAGAAACAATGCAAACAGGCTTCAACGGAGAAGACCTCAAATGGGAAAGAATTCGCCCAATATAGCATCGAGTCACAGCCTTGAGTAAGACCCAGCTAGCGTGACATGGCGAGCTTTATGATCGGGGCTCTGGCTATACCTTTTTTTTCTTTCTGGAGCGGAAGAGGAAGTGAAAAGCAACGAGAGTCTGGTGTCGGCTTTGCAGTGAAGACAGTTCTTATTGACAAGCGACCTGGACCTCCAAAGGGAGTGAAGGACAAGATGATGACCATGAAACTCCCGCTTTTGTTTGAAAGGAAGCACCTGACAGTTATGACAGACTCTGCGACAGTCATGACCAACCCAGCTGACGTGAAGGACAAATTCTACGAGGATCTTCACTCTGTCATTGCTGGTGTTCAGAAAGCGGACAAGCTCGCCACAGTTGGTGATTTCAACCCTAGAGTCGGTTTTGACAGCGATCCCGGGGAAGACATCGGCAAACACGAAATAAGCCATTGCTACTCAAAACCTGTGCTCAGCTTGAACTGCTAATCATCAACATAGTTTTTCGCCTCCCTACCTATAACAGGACATCGAGATGCATGCCCGCTCCAAACATTATCATCTCATTGAGTACGTCATTGTCAAGAAGAGGCATAGGCATGATGCAAGAGTCACCAAATCCATGTGTGGTGCCGAATGCTGGACTGACCAGCGTTCATAATCAGTAAGCGTTACACCCAGATCCAACCCAAGAGACGCCCGCAGGGCAAGAAGGTTCCTAACCGCTTAATGTCACCACGCTAAAACAAAAACAAACACAAAAACAAACACACACAAAAAAACCCCACACACACACCAAAACCAAACAGTCGTTGGTAGACGGTCTGGAAGAATACATAGAATCCGCTTCTCTAGACAAAAAGAATGCGAAAGCCAGCTGGTCGATATTAAGAGAACTGTTTACAACACTGCTACAGAGATCCTGGGACTAGCAGCCAAGAAACACAAGGATTGGTTTGATAAGAACTGTGATGACATCCAGCAGCAGCTAGATGAAAAACATCTTCTGCACAAAGATTACCTCAGTGACATCAAGTCCACCTCTACAAAGATACGTTCAACAACATACGCAGAACAGTTCAAGAGAAACTACGAAAGATTCAAGACACATGCTGAGCAGCAAAACTGACCAGATCCAAGGATATGCTGACAGGCATAATATGAAGAACGTTATGATGTCTTAAAAGCAATTCATGGACCCACACCATCAGAATCATTCTCTCTGCTCAACGGTGATGGTAGCACATTAATCAGTGACAAGGAAAAGATCGTGGAACGCTGGGTAGAACATATCAATGATGTATAAATCACTGGTCATACATCACTGACAAAGCCATTGATCGCCTCCTGCAAATGCCCACCAACGAAAAAAAAAAAAGAATGAGCTATATACCTTCTTGGAGAACCAGAAAGCGACATGTTTGTTGTCTGGTGGCAAAGCTCTAGGCTCAGACTCCATACCAGCTGAAGATGTCAGAGCTATGACTGAAAGGTTTCATTATTTGTTTCTTCTAATGTAGCATCGACCTGATGGGAGGCAGCAACGAAGAACTACAAGACCTGACAAAGAGACTGGAAGAAAGGGCAGGTGCATATGGAATGGAAGTGAGCACAGAAAAAAGCAAAGTCCTGGTCAACAGCACAACCAACACCCATGCTGGAATCTACATGAACGGACAACAGCTTGAAGAAGTGGACGCTTTCAAATACCTTGGCGCCACTCTCACCAAAGACGGTCGCTCTACAACAGAAATCAAGACCAGATTAGCGATCGCAACAGCAGCAATGGCAAAGCTAAACAAGATCTGGAAGAGCAGGGAGATCAGCTTTCCTACAAAGATGAAGCTGTACAAGTCCCTGGTGCAGTCCATCCTGCTGTATGGCTGCGAAAGCTGGACCATGACAGCAGAGACCACCAAGAGAATCCAGACGTTTGAAACTAAATGCTTTAAGCGCTTGCTCGGGATCTCTTGGCAAGACCGGAAGACGAACGACCTTGTGAGGAGCCAAATAACATCACTTGCAGGCCCCCAAGAACCCCTCTTGGCAACAGTCAAGAAGAGGAAACTGTCGTGGTTCGGGCATGTCATACGCCACAATTCACTGCCCAAAACAGTCCTCCAGGGCACGCTGGAAGGCGGCAGACGAAGGGGACGACAAGCCAAATGCTGGCTGGACAACATCAAAGAATGGACCAGGATGGATGGCCCTACGCTGATGCGACAGGGCCGGATGGCGGTGCCTGGCTTCAAGAGTGTCTCTCATCTCTCCTCTACGCCCATCATGGGCAAGAGAATGATGATGATGATGATGAATGTAGCATCAGGAAACAATTACCTAGAAGTTGAAAGATGCATCCATTATCCATTTGTGCAAGCCGAAAGGGAACATCCAGGCTTGTGACAACCACCGAGGCTTGTCTCTCTTTTACATGGCAAGCAAAATACATGCCATGATCCTGTTGAACCGCCTTACAACACATCTTGAGCAAAATCTTTTGCCAGAGAGCTAGTGTGGCTTTAGGAAAGACAGAGGAACCATTGAAATGGTATTTGCTCAAAGACGGCTCCAAGAAAAATGTCAGAAGCAAAATGTCGACCCGTTCTCCAGCTATGTCGACCTGACCAAGGCTTCGTTACTGTCAGAAGAGAGGGTCTTTAGAAGGTAATGGTGCATCAGTTCCAAAAAGGCATGAAGGTCTGAATCTTGGTCCATTGAAAAACAACTTATTCATTCCCTGTCACAAATGGCGTAAAGCAAGGCTGTGTTTTGACACCCACTCTGTTCAGCATCATGTTCTCTGCAATGCTGACTGATGCCATCAGAGAAGGAGAAGAGGCATCGACATCAGATTCAGAATAGATGAAAAACTGTATAACCTGAACAGATCACTCTTTGATATACATTAAATATTGTCTTTAAAAAAGAAGAGAGGCATGAAGGGTTCTGGAAATTTAATTCTTCACTTTTAAGAGAGAAGCAGTATGTAAATCTGGCGAATCAAACGATTGAAAGAATCAAGGAACAATATGCATTACTGCCTTGCAATAAAAACTCTGTTCGTAAAATCACGAATGATCAAAGTCAGTTCTCAATTTCTGACCAATTATTTTTTAGAAATTCTAATCATGGAAATAAGAGCAGAAACAATTACATTCAGCATTCACGAAAACAGAAAAAGAAATGAAAAACAAAAAGGAATAGAAAAAGAAATACAAGACTTAGAAAGTAAAAATTGCTTACTAGAAACAGACTTGGAGATCTTGAAAAACACAAAGGAGGAGCTGAGTGAGCTGAGGAAATCGAAAATTGACGGAATAATAATACGATCCAGATCCAAATGGGCATCTTATGGGGGAAAATAAGCAAATATTTCTGTTCACTGGAGAAAAGGAACTTTGCAAGCAAAAGAATGCTTAAACTTGTCACGGACCAAGGAACAACTTTGACAGAAACGGATGATATGTTAAGAGAGACGAAGAACTGTTATAAAACTTATATGCAGAAAAAGGAAGTATTTGATATTGAAATTGGAAAATATGTAGATAACCTGCCAAAACTAAGTTAGTTAGAGTTCGAACAACTGGAGGGATTAATCACATCCGAAGAAGCTACCAAAGTCCTAAAAAAAGGGTGGGAAAAAAGAGTCCTGGAACAGACGATATGACAGTAAGCTTCTTTACATTTTTCTGGAGACAGTTAGGAGATTTTGTTGTCCGTTCTTTAAATGAGGGATACAGTAATGGAGGAATGTCGGTAACACAAAAAGAAGAAATGATAATTGGTATTTCGAAAGGAGAAAAACCGCGAGAATACTTCAAGAACTGGAGACCTATCTCACACCTAAATGTAACATACAAAATTGCTTCATCCTGTATTGGAAACAGAATAAAAACTGTTTTGCCAAAATTTGTAAACGAGGACCAGACATGATTCGTTCCAGGAAGATACATAGGAGATAGTTTACGAACAACACACGATTTAATACATTATTTAAAAGCGAATCGCTTACGAGGGTTATTCATTTCTGCCGATTTCGAGAACGCTTTCGATTCAGTTAAAACTGGTCACATACGAGTAGCATTCTGGGTGCATTCGGATTCGGAAAAGGAATACAACGATGGATATCATATTTTTACGATAAGATTAAGTCTTACGTAATAGTGAACGGTCAAGTGTCCTCAAGTTTTTCATTTGGAAGAAGTTGCCGTCAAGGGAACCCTATATCTCCATATCTATTTGTTTTGTGTGTCAAAATACTAGCAATCAAGATAAGGCAAGACCACGATATCAAAGGCATCAAGATTGAAAACACAGAATTTAGAATAAATCAGTTTGCAGACGACACTACGTTTACGTTAGAAGGAGATAAGAAATCATATGAAAAATTATTTAGAAACCTTTATGAATTTGAGCAAATATCTGGATACAAACTGAACTATGAAAAAACGTTGTAATGTTTGGTTAGATATAGAGAAAAATTCCACGAAACATATCTGCCCTACTATAAAATAGAATGGAACCCCTCAAAGTTCAAAATTCTACGACTGTGGTTTACGAATACTCTATCAGATATGACAGAAATTAACATGAACTATAAATTCTCAGTTGTACAAAACCTGTTCAAAGTATGGTCAAAAAGAATAATAACACCACTATGTAGAGTAGCCGTGCTCAAATCATTAGTGCTATCAAAACTGGTGTATGTATGGATCCTTTCACCGAATCCTCCTGATTCCCAGATCGCTTCATTACAGAATTGTGTTTCAAATTTGTTTGGAACAACAAAAATGATAAAATTAAAGGCTTATTTGCAGTGTCATTCCATTGCATGGAAGGTGTGCCATTGAAAAAGAGTCCAGGTAGAAGTCTTTTTGTAATTCTGTGACGTAGACAGGTAATAAGGACATCTGGCAGTAAGAGTCGTGGTGGAAGCGCCTGTGAATGTGGACATTAAAAACTGCTGGTGGAAGCACCCGTAAATGTGGACATTACAAACTGCTGGTAGAACTGCCTGTAAATGTGGACATTACAGAATGCTGGTGGAACTGCCTGTAAATGTGGACATTACACACTGCTGGTGGAACTACCTGTAAATGTGGACATTACACACTGCTGGTGGAACTACCTGTAAATGTGGACATTACACATTGCTGGTGGAACTATCTGTAAATGTGGACATTACACACTGCTGGTGGAACTACCTGTAAATGTGGACATTACAACATGCTGGTGGAACTACCTGTAAATGTGGACATTACAACATGCTGGTGGAACTACCTGTAAATGTGGACATTACATACTGCTGGTGGAACTATCTGTAAATGTGGACATTACACACTGCTGGTGGAACCGCCTGTAAATGTGGACATTACACACTGCTGGTGGAACCGCCTGTAAATGTTGACATTACACACTGCTGGTGGAACCATCTGTAAATGTGGACATTACACACTGCTGGTGGACCGTCTATAAATGTGGACCATACAAAATGCTGGTGGAACCGTCTGTAAATGTGGACATTACACACTGCTGGTGGAACCGCCTGTAAATGTGGACATTACACACTGCTGGTGGAACCGCCTGTAAATGTGGAAATTACACACTGTTGGTGGAACCGTCTGTAAATGTGGACATTACACACTGCTGGTGGAACCGCCTGTAAATGTGGACATTACACACTGCTGGTGGAACCGCCTGTAAATGTGGACATTACACACTGCTGGTGGAACCGCCTGTAAATGTGGACATTACACACTGCTGGTGGAACCATCTGTAAATGTGGACATTACACACTGCTGGTGGAACCGCCTGTAAATGTGGACATTACACACTGCTGGTGGAACCGCCTGTAAATGTGGAAATTACACACTGTTGGTGGAACCGTCTGTAAATGTGGACATTACACACTGCTGGTGGAACCGCCTGTAAATGTGGACATTACACACTGCTGGTGGAACCGCCTGTAAATGTGGACATTACACACTGCTGGTGGAACCGCCTGTAAATGTGGACATTACACACTGCTGGTGGAACCATCTGTAAATGTGGACATTACACACTGCTGGTGGAACCGCCTGTAAATGTGGACATTACACACTGCTGGTGGAACCGCCTGTAAATGTGGACCATACAAAATGCTGGTGGAACCGCCTGTAAATGTGGACCATACAAAATGTTTGTGGAACCGACTGTAAATGTGAACATTACACACTGCTGGTGGAACCGTCTGTAAAGGCGGACATTACAAAATGCTGGTGGAACCATCTGTATTAATGTGGACATTACAAACTGCTGTTGGAAGAGAACGGTGATTCTCCAGTCGTTGAAAAACAATACCACCACCTTTCTGTTACAAACTGAGGATGTCAGGGCAAAGTGAAGTGAAACACTGTTAGGTGGACCATTTCAAATTATGTGACGGGTTGTGGTGAGGCGTGTATAACCGAGGGAATGCTGTCAGGTTCAGGAGAACAGCCATCCTGCAGGTAGTGCTGTGAGACCCATTTCTCACCCCGTGTGATGACCACTGTCCATCCTCTCACCGCGTCCTTGACCACTGACATGTCTCCTGTCCAGTCTACCTGGAACCCTCACCGCATCCTTGACCCCTGACATGTCTCCTGTCCAGTCTACCTGGAACCCCTCACCGCGTCCTTGACCCCTGACATGTCTCCTGTCCAGTCTGCCTGGAACCCCTTACCGCGTCCTTGACCCCTGACATGTCTCCTGTCCAGTCTACCTGGAACCTCTCACCGCGTCCTTGACCCCCTACATGTCTCCTGTCAAGTCTCCCTGGAACCCCTCACTGCGTCCTTGACCCCTGACATGTCTCCTGTCCAGTCTATCTGGAACCCCTCACCGCGTTCTTGACCCCTGACATGTCTCCTGTCAAGTCTCCCTGGAACCCCTCACCGCGTCCTTGACCCCTGACATGTCTCCTGTCCAGTCTGCCTGGAACCCCTCACCGCGTCCTTGACCCCTGACATGTTTCCTGTAAAGTCTACCTCGAACCCCTCACCGCGTCCTTGACCCCTGGCAAGTCTCCTGTCCAGTCTGCCTGGAACCTCTCACCGCGTCCTTGACCCCTGACATGTCTCCTGTCCAGTCTACCTGGAACCTCTTACCTTTTTCTTTTCTTGTAAACCCGCTGTGGGTTCCTAGAAGTCCTGGGGACTCCAGACTCTGTGAGACTAGAATTCTGAATTTCGAAAGAGAGGGGGTTAGTTACCGCCAAGGACACAGACAAGCATACAACAGGATAATACGCAAGGCAGCTAAGACTGATCACATTAATTTGACTTTGTGAGAAATGTGTCACTGTTTTTCTCTCCATCCTCGTCGTTGTTACAGCTGGTGTTGTTTACTATTATTGTTGGTCTGTGACATGTGTGTTTGGATATTTGTCTGTTGAGAGTGCTAACTGCCAGGTCTAAGATCACTGTCATTTGTTGTGCTAATGTTTATGCTCTGTGCCATTGTGTGCAAAATGATGTGCGTAACTAAATCTTTGTGTTGGGTTTATTGTGTACTTCATGGTCGTCAGCAGCTTTTTTTTTGTTAGGTCTGGAATTTGGTGGTGGTCACGCCCGGCTTAAAGCATGTGACAAGTTGACGGAATCATACTTTACAGCACACTGCACTGACGAATGGATTCAATATTCATGTTTGCCTCGATAGTTTTTGTTTCCAATATGCATCAATCGTTACTTCTTTTGGTAAGCCCGCAACAGTTTTTGAAACCGGAGTTCTTGGCTTTGCGCCGTTTCTCCAGTATCACGTTCAAAGTGTAGAGGAACGGGTTGAGCGCTGAATTGAGTGGTAACACAAAAATGGCCATTCCAATGTTAACCTCCCCCGGTATGACGACACCTAAGGCAGCCAGAACCCCACACAGGCCAATGGGAAACCAGCACAGGAAATCGGACACGGCAATGGAAAAGAGACGCTGGGCGATCGTTGCTTCCTTGGACAGCGTACTTTCGGTACTTGAATCTGTCATCTTTGCCAGCTGATTGGACATAGCGTTACTCCTCACGGACCAGTAAATGAGACACTGACCCACACCAATCATGAGAAAGAGGACCAGGTTGCAGATGACCATGAGACTGAATGCGTAAACGTGACCAGGAAAGTCGGCTCTTGTGACAGGCAGTGGAATGCAAATTCCTGTCTGTTGGAAAAACTCCCAGTGTGAGGTGACAGGGAGCAGAGGCACTGCTGCCAGCGAAAGTCCCAGAGCCCACATGATGACACAGGCAATATGAGCTGATCTGACTCCAAACCTGATGTGACTGAAGGAAAACGGAGCACAAGGAAGCGATCCAGAGTGATGAAACAGATGAGGAATGCTGAGACTTCACACGATAACAAGGACAGGAACCCTGCAATGCAGCAAGCTGAGCTCTTTTTCCACGCAGCTTCATTCCAAAGATAACTACCGGCATAAACCCAGTCTGCCATGCCGATGAAAAGTAAATACACTCCCATTAAAAAATCCGAAGCACTCAGATGAAGAACAAATATGACGAAGCCAGTCTTGTTGTTTTGTGACCAAAAATGGACACGATAGACAAAGCCCCCACGTTTCCCAGAACAGCCAGCACTGCAAACATTGCGAGAGCACAACGGTAAGCAACGGATTTCAACAAGTCATCACATGACGAGATTTCATCAGATGGGGCCCAGCACTCACCTCGGAATTTGTCTGGTAAAACAACAGAACAACATAGCTTGAAGTTGTCGGCAAAAACAGACACAAGATTAGTCATGTCTTTCATGAAGTCTGGAGAGAAATCGGTAATAGGGCAACCTTGTAAATTTAAAACTTGAAGATCATCAAACAAGAATTGTTCCTGCAGTACCTCAATTTTATTCCATGACAAATCTAGAACTTTTAAGGCTGGTGCAAGAGTGGACAAGGCACTCACACTTAGATGACTGGCTTGAACATGGGAAATATTGAAGAACGCCAGTGATGGATGTATATACTGTTCTTGGCCATGAAGAATGCCGCCGAGCAGAGGATTACCTGCCAGATTCAATTCCCGTAGTTGAGGCATTCCTGCAAAATGGCTGAAGTTGACGGAGTGAAGCAGATTCTGACTAAGATCCAAAGCGTGAAGGTTCGGTAATGCTACCTCTGTCAGCCCCCTCCATCCACACGCCTGCACGCCCAGGTGGATCAACATGACGTTGAGAGTGACGTCACTTATCTGTATCCCACTGCCAGCAGCCGCCAGGTAGCGCAGCTGTAGGAAAGAGCTGATGAGAAAGGTGTGACTGCAGGAGAAGGCAAAGCCATAACACACACATGACTCAGGACAAACGAAGTCACACATCAGTTCATCATCGTGCAGTGGGCAGTGTGGCAGGCCGTCACACAGGTGATTCACGTGCACACACACTGTTTTCTGACTGTCACGACATCGATAAAATCCTGGGCACGTCTTGACATTGCGACAGTCAGCTTCGTCCTCATGATCCGGACAGTCGCTCATGTCATTACATCTCACATGGACAGGGAGACAATAGCCATCGTCATGACACTGAAAATGACTGTCTGGGCACTGGGTGTTGTTCTGTGGTAAAGGGGTGATGGTGAATCCGCCAGGTACGTCATAGTGGATCACAGCCGGGGGTGGTATGTCATGAAATATATAGCCTCTGAATTCACAGTCTTTCTCGTCATAGCTTGTCATGCAGTCATCAAAGCCATCACATTGTTTGTCCACACCTACACACTGAGCATAAGACGGCAATATCACGTCCTATACCTAATTTGAAAACGTCTGATATTTGCAAAAACAACAACAAACAAACAACAATCACGCGGAGCGCGAAACAGAACGAACAAGTGTGGTGTTTAAAGTTGAAGAAAAAATGTATTCGTCATAATTTGATTTGAGAGATCATAAAATACATGCTTGATGAACTAGGTTATAAATATTTTGCCTTAGAATGACAAAAAAAATTGTATTCGTCAAAATTTGATTTAATAGGACATAAAGTATATGTTTGGTAAACCAGGTTGCAAATATCTTACTTACCCTTAGTGGCCAGTCAGACTGTCATGTAAAGGAGACTGTGAGCTCCACAACTCTGCGGCAATGATTGCTTACCTTTTTTTGGCAACCAAAGTGTTAATTATTATTTTCCTTGCCTGCCATGGCAAATTTCCCAACTGTTGAAAATGAAAAAACAACAACAAAAAAACAACAACAACAATTTAATACACTTATATATAGCGCCCATAGAAAAGAAAAGCTAGCGTTTGAAATCCAGCAAGGCAGCTTCGGAGCTTTTTCCACTGGCTTCAGCAAACAGTCTGTGGGGCTGTTTGTGTGCTGACGGGAAGAAATCCAATCAGATCAGCGTCTGTACAGCTGGTGTGGAAAGTTAGCGTACTTTCCTTTGACCCCCCTCCCTCCAAAGAAAGGATATTTTCTTTGCCGATCGCTGGTTTACCTTGCATGGTTTTCCTTATCCAAAGTGTTGTTTGTAGCAGTTCAGACTGTACGTATTTGCGCCCTTCTCTTGGTTTTCCCGATTGTTTTGCTCAACGGAGGTAAATTTGAAATTACTTTCCACGGTTGTGCTTGTGTGTGTTGTGGTGCAATTGTTGTACATTGAGAATAGAATCGTGTTTGATCTTTAGCTGCATTTTGATATGAATATTCACTGTGTGCTACAAACGTTTATCAGCGACGTTTGTTTGGGTGTGAGGGGCTTCATGTAGCTCTCTACCTAACCTTAATCTCCTCTCTTCTGATGGGTACGTCGTACAATACAAACACCCCAACAATCTACCTGTGGCGTCTTGCAAAAGATGCCAAAGAACTTTTGTTAATTGTGAAGATATTCTCCATATTGCGAAATTAATCAAACTCAGTAATGCTTCACATGCTCACACATTTGCTGTTCCTTAAAATTGAGAACGAAAAGACTGACTGAGCCATCGGCATACTGTTTCACCGGAAGCATCAATCGTATTTGATCGAAAAAAAAGCTTACTGTCGTGTTAGCTCTTTAATTTATATCGGTAGGAGAGCTACAGTTCTCTGTGTGTGCGTGCGTGCGTGAGTGCGTGCGTGCGTGCGTGTGTGTGTATGTGTGTGCGTACGCGCGCGCGCGCGTGCGTGTGTGTGTGTGTCTCTGTCTCTGTCTGTCTGTGCGCGCGCGCGTGTGTGTGTGTGTGTGTGTGTGTGTGTGTGTGCGAGTACGTGAGTGTGTGTGTGTGTGTGTGTGTGTGTGTGTGTGTGTGTGTGTGTGTGTGTGTGTGTATGTGTGTGT
>CM031611.1:79394790-79427606 GCA_018398815.1 Conus ventricosus
GTGTGTGTGGTTGGGGAGCCTCGTGCCCATGTGTGTGTCACTGTTTGTGGTATGTGCGTATGTGTGTACGTGCATGTACATGTGCATGTGTGTGATATGTGGGTTTGTATGAGTATGCTAAAATATAACGGTCGAGCTCACGTCAGTCATGTCATTTGTGTCACGACTGTACACAGACACTAAAATCGGGGACCATGTGGAAACGTGTTATTGTTGAGCAAAGTTAAGCCCCTGGAAAGAAATTGTCGTAGAGATAGTGGTGGTGAGCAGTATTCACGGTGTCTCGCTGTGTCCTGTCAGTGTAACGCAGGCCTAGTGCCCACGAGACCAAGGCCCACACCCCTTCCCACTCTTACTCTAACACTAACCCAGAGTTCCATTTCCAACATTTGATGACACTTCCTTGCACAAATCACACAATAGAATCACACGAAACAACTTACATCAAAACGCATATGATGAGGAGGATGGGGATGAGGATGATTATGACGAGTACCAGAATGAATTAATTATAACTATAGGACAGGTTGTGAACAGAGAAAACAAAAGCAAACGAAAAGATGTCCAAAAGCCCGAGCACCCGCACCCAGGAAAGGGTTAACTGCTGGCACTGTAGGGGATGGTAGCACGCAGGCAATGTAGCCCTGCGAGCGCTGACAAGAATTCTTGAACTTGGGGCATCGAAGTGGGCATGAAAACGAAGGTCCCAGGGTGCAATCTCCGGGGGGATAACTTGCTTGAAGGAATGGCTGGTGATGATGAAGGGGAAGTGGAGGACTGGGGATGGACAGTTCATATGCAAGAAGAACAGAGTGAAAGGCCTGGAGACAAAGCGAAATTGCCGTACGGGAGTGGAAATGGACTATTTTAGATGACTAAAAATAAAGAAGTCTTTCCCCAGCTCCGTTTCTCCATGAAATAGTTATGACTTGGCTTAGCATCTTCCTTCCCTCTTATAAAAGTTAAATATTAAGGAAATTTAAGAGAGTGTGGGGCAAGTTAACGCTTACTTGACCATAATAAATGACTAACATAACGTCCCCTTTCTCAATGTAAGGCTTCTACAATGCTTTCTTCTACTTCTGTATTACATCCAGAGTGATTTCAAAAGATTTTCTTTTATATAAACGAGCCCCAAAGAAATGACAATAGTAGAAGCCAAAATAAACGCGTTTGCACCCAAACAATAGTATCATCGTACATTACAGTACACCAAACAACGTGTTTACCGTAAAAGAATATAACGATACAATAATTCGAGTAGGTGGTGTACAAAACGATATCTTCTCATTTCTGTGACGAAGCTTTTCACGCATGAAATAAACCCCAGTTATTCAATACAGAGGGTCACACACCAACAATGAAAAGAACAAGAGACGAGGCTGACTAGGGTTTCCTTTCTCCCCCTCTCTCTGAATCCAATGGTAACTTATAGTGAAGTTTTTTAGAAATGGGAAAGCAAGAATATAACTATATATCTATAAAACAGCAGCAAACAAATGAAACGATACACGCACACAACAGACTGATAACTCACCAAAACCTGTGAGTGAGCTCTGGGGACTAGACAGGCTCTGGAGAACCAGACACCTCACCGCGGACACAAACTAGCGTCACTACCATGGCTCGGAGGACCCAAACCTTAACGGCGCGGTCACACCCGAAGACCTCCCTCCAAGGCTCTTGAAAAAAAAAAGAAAGAAAAGGAATGTTCCTAGTCAAGGCTAACGGAACTCGAACTTAGTTGCTCTCAAGGTGAGCCAAGTGATCAGCATGGGCTGCACGGGATGTCTGTACACTGATGCCACTGTTAGCTGACACAGAATAACGCGCGTGAAGCGTGCGCGCGAGAAACGCGCGCACACACGCACGCACACACACACACACACACACACACACACACACACACACACACACACACACACACACACACACGCACACGCGCGCGCGCGCGCGCGCGCGTAAACACGCGGGGCACAGGCGCACGCCCTAAACCACTTGACAGTTCCTGACAGTCAGCACTTACGACATGTGGATTGATACACACTCTATACGTAAACCTGTCAACCGTCCTCAAATAAACTCTGGGGCAGGCCTGAAATTCTTCTTCTTCTTCCTCGTTCGCCATCCCGTTAGATGAGCAGCCCGGTGTCCTCGATGAAGGCTGCCGTCCGTCGCAGTTCCTCCAGGGTGCCGTACAGCTTGGCTTCCACTGCTGTCGGTGTTGGCCAGTACTTTCTCCTGGATGCTGCATACGTCGTACAGACTTGAAGGATGTGGTCGGTTGTCATTGGTCCCTCACCACAAGGGCACTCTCCACTCTGTCCAATGCCAAATTTTGTGTGCATGTGGTGGAGCAGGCGAATGTGTCCAGTCCTCAGGCGGAAGATCTTGACCTGTTCCCGTCGTCCCAGCAAATGGTATGTGTCTTCTGGGTTGTATCTGGGATGCAGGAGGCGCCAATTTATTCCTTGCTGTGCCTTGAAATGACTGCAGTAGGAATCAGCCCTGTATGAGTGTGCCACCTTAAAATTGAAATGGTTACAAATCACAATATGGCATATTTCTGGTAGTAAGGTGGATTCAAGAAAGGGGATGAATTAGCAAACTGCTGTGCTGATCAGTGTAGTGATTACAACAAGAAGTTGATATACAACAGGTCACAAGGCACTGGATTACAGAGAGTGTAACTTGACTGATTCAGTTTGTATGGCACCGCAGCAAGGCTTGTCCATGCGTGCAGGTTTTACGGTAACTGTTGTCTGGGTCAGTATCGGTGTCAACGTCGCACACGACAATGTGTTTCAACTCTCTGCCGATAGACAGTGGTTAGCAACTCGGTTGATGTGGAGTGGTTCAATTGTAAGCCAAAAAGAAAATGTCCTTCAGAATTCAATGAATGTGATGCTAGCTTGAGTGAAGTACATGGAAACTTCTTTGCGAAGAGCAGCCACTGAAACATGAACATGGACATACAATGAGCAATCGGAAACATCCAGACGAAGACATAATCTCTGATGAAGAAGGAACTAACAAAAAATCCTGACAAGATTCAAAGACAAAATTCAAGCGGTAGAAAAATCACTTTTTGTATTGAAATCCCAGGAATATAACGAAAAGGAACTTACGACAACGACTAAACTCAAATGAATCCCTCCACTATACTATCAAAGAAGACATCAAAATCAAACAAAAGCAGAAAGATCTTCAGCAATATACCCACAGGTGGAACCTGACAGTTTTCTGGAATACGACAGAAAGGCACTAGATGGTAGCGAAAATGGCACGTGCACGAATGGCTCAGACGAAAAGGGCACAGATAACAAGAGCACACACGAAAGGTAACGCACGAGTACGGCACTAGAGACAGTGGGACAAAACCTACACATTCCTACAAATGAAGGTATACAAATGCCACAATCAAAGAAAATACCAAACTGGAACGAGTTTTTATTTCAGTTTTGATCGTGTTAAGTTCACATACAGGGTGCTCCTTTTTAAACTTTCTTCTCTCTCTCTGTCTCTCTCTCTCTCTCTCTCTGAAGGTCTGTCTGTCTGTCAGCCTTTGTCTCTCTGTTTCTATCTCTGCCTCTTTCTGTCTCTGTCTGTGTCTGTCTGTCTTCTGTCTGTCTGTCTGTCTCTGAGTAAGTGGCAGGGGTAGGGAATGGCAAGGGAAGGGAGCTATGTTGAATCTTGGAAGATATCTGGACTGCTATTCGGGCTCTTCATTAAGAAGAGGCGACAGTGTCCAACATGGTGTCACAGGGCGAACTGGAAATCCCTCCGCAGAAGAAGAGGAAGCGACATAGTCTCTTAGTGTCTTCTCTCATGCTCGCTTCCGCACCCTCTGTGAGGGTCGTGTGAATGAAACGACCCCGGATCAATCCTGCGTGGGTGAGCACAAAGCATTCGTCTAAAGCAAGAAATGTAAGGGAGTCTGTCGTGCAGGGGGATGCATGTACAGAGAGAGAGAGAGAGAGAGGAGAGAGAGAGAGAGAGAGAAGAGAGAGAGAGAGAGAGAGAGAGAGAGGAGAGAGAGAGAGAGAGAGAGATTGATTCAGGTTCAGTTTCATCAAGGAGGTGTCACTGAGTGCGGACCAATCCATATACGCTACACCACATCCGCTATGTTTCAAGACCACACTGCGCATGATTTTAAGCTGATCGAATATGAACAAATAACTATGATGAGAGAATTTAAGAAGGAGGTTTCGTGGCTACGACTTACTACAAGTCTGACCTGCGCTTTAGCCCAACGTGCTAGTCAGAGAGAGAGAGAGAGAGAGAGAGAGAGAGAGAGAGAGAGAGAGAGAGAGAGAGAGAGAGAGAGAGAGAGAGAGAGAGAGAGAGAGAGAGAGAGCACTTTGTAAAACACTTTTTTTGTTTTAAAAATAAGGACCTCCTCAAGGGGGAAAACATCTCTTCCCTCCATGAATCATCAAATGATTCAACTTGGTCTGTGGGGTGCCTACCATACCAGCCCTGATGTGGCCCTTTGCGGTCGGCTGGGCTATAAGCAACATTATCTTATCTTATCTGCCTACCATAACATGCTCAGACTGTTGTCAGCCTCTATTACATTACATTAACTTGAGAAATCACACCGTAAAGAACCTAGCATCAAGAGGAGTCAGATGGCATCACACCATAAAGAATCTAGCATGAAGAAGAGTCAGATGGATGGTTACATAGAGCTCAGATGTGACTTTGCTCCACTAAACTCAGCCACCGCGGCACCGACCCACACACGGACATCAGTGTTGTACTTCATCAGTTGTCCGAAGGTGTCCACCTCCTGGGCAGTCTCCAGGCTGACCAGAGAAGCTCCACGGTTCTGACATTCCGTCTGGGCATCCGCATGGGACATCGGATGGCCTCGGCTATCGTTGAAGATGTAGCATGTCTCTCCAGCATCTACCTGTCAAAGACATGGGATGGAACGGCGATTGGGCAAGAATGGAACAAACACACACACAAACAAACACACAAAAAGAAAAACAAAAGGCAAAAAGCATGTATGCATGGCTGGATGCATGCTTGTGTACGTGCACATATATCTGTGAGTGGATGTATGAAGTGAGAATGATTCCCTTCATTCATCTCCCTGTTGCTGCCTCTTCCAGAATCCTTTCTTTCGCCTTCATCCCACCCATTCCTTTTTGTGTACTCCCAGTTCTTATAGAACAGGGAGTACTTTACAATGGGAACAAAGAAATGCTCTGTGTGTGTGTGTGTGTGTGTGTGTGTGTGTGTGTGTGTGTGTGTGTGTGTGTGTGTGTGTGTCTGTCCGTCCGTGGTCAAAATGTGTTCCACTCGCTCCAGACAAAACTACTAGGCCGATCTTTCTGAAAATTTGTAGGTATGTTTGTGACGGGTCTCCGACGCTCCCCCTCGTTATTAAAATATGATTTTCATATTCAGGGATGCAGGGGGTTATAGACAGAAGTATTTACGCTTTCACAACCAAAATGCGCTCTCGCATAGGCACACGCACTCTGTCACTCACATCGGGCCCGCACAAAGGTGACGGGAAACCAATAACATTTCATAGAAAATAATCAACTTTTATTCAACTTGACTCCGAGCCCCCACCCGTCACTACACAACACAACTATCTGTATCATACAACAATGTAAACAGCATACAGACAATCTCATAAATCGCATCCCCTTTTCTTCAATCACTCTTCATTAACCAGGAAAGACAATATTCCACAGTTCTGTTTGCACACTTATAAACTTAAGAAAACATAAAACGTCCGTAACTTGCCAGCATTCCTTGGTTGATCGCCAGTTTCTCTCATCCACTGTACGACCACGAGCTGAAGCTGCCACACTGTTGTGTCCTCCCGATTGGCCAAATCCCAGTTGGGGGACACTGGCAACGTAGCTTGAGTCGCACCCTCACACCGAGTCTCCCGGACTCCACCGTACTTCGCCCTCTCCACTGAAAGGGCTCCTGTCGGCCTCTCCCACAGGTCTTCTCTGGCTGCAAACACCCCACCGTTGTCTGGCAGCTCCCTGTCTAGGCTCCAACAGGCTACACGTCTTGCTGTCGACCGTCCCCACACGGGAGACAATTCTTCTCCGTCGTCGGCTCCGAGGCTACAGCAACCTCCACTGTCATACGTCCCCACCCAGGAGACAACGAGGCGACAGCTAACCTCTGCTTCACGCTGTATTTTCTTGAGCCCTCAGCAAGACGGGCGAGTTCACTTTCCCTTAAGTGAGTCACACACTTCCTGGTTTTCCAAGCACCTTATATTCGTTCTCAAAGAAAGAGAGAACCCGAGTTTAACTGGCTCAACCAATGGAATCACTGGCACACACACATCACACGATTTGTACCAATAAATCCCCAAGTTATTTTTATTCCACCAATGGAATCACTAGTCACCTACACACACACACACACCACAGCTGCTAGCGCCAACAAAGACTTGGGCACCCAGTGGTTAATGCATAACCTCCTATTCAAACTCATGTTCGATTCCCCCAAGCTACCCATTGAACTAACAGCCTCGACCTCTCTACCGCCATGACTGATGCTTCAAGTATTTACTACCTCTATAGACAACAAGGCGCAAACCACTCGATAGGCCGCAGCCTTCCATTCCTTCCTCAGAACAAGGACGACTGAATGGTCGCTGTACTCTGCCTGCAGGCTGACGGTCACCTTCCCGTGACGGTCACCTGACACGATCGCCTTTCCTTCAGGCCCACTGGAGAACCCAGTGAATAGCCAGCCAGTGGTCGGACTGGACACTCCTCTACCCAGGACCGGCAGGTCGGCAACTCCTTGTCAATATCCCTTGGACATGCGAAACACTTCCCAGCACTCTCCCTCCTTCAGTATACGACTCGGGGTATCCCCCCCTGGTGATGCCTGAATTCGCACACTTGAAGACCCAAGGAACGTGCTCTCAACAACAGCAACTACCCTTAATTTGCCTAAATGCTCGAGAACATTCGGCCGACTCATGACACCCCCGTACCTAAGAATGTTGTTCCAATCAACATTTCCTCCAGGACGAATGTTCTCCAATTGGATAAAACAAACTCAGTTGCATGGGTCAATATAACAGTACTACCCCTATGTTTCAAAACATCACTTCCATCAACATCTCTAACATGGATAATGTACCTAATTAAAACCAATAAATCAATTAGATAATCCATAGAATCACTCAATCATAAACTGCTGTGCACAACATTTAACTCTAATCTGGCTCACATATAATCCAGAACTCTCTCTCTATAGCGTTAGCTATCAGCATGTCCATACATGTTAATTAATCATTCCATTCACTTCTAATATAGCACAACCATGATTAACACAAGATTTAAATTCAGGTGTGTGGCCCAGCCTACTTAACATCAAAATCAAATTCAGGCGTGTGGCCACAATCCACAAAGACAAGATTAAAATTCAGGCGTGTGGCCCAGTCTGCTTAACATCGAAATCAAATTCAGGCGTGTGGCCACAATCTGCTCACACGGTCTCACACACAATATGCAAATGAACCATTCATCCTGATGTCACAACTTAAGTACATTTTCACACTTTACCGAGCTGTGACAAAACAACATGAGCAAACAGATATCAATCAGAAAAATCATAAATCATAACACGTGAGCATGCACTCAACCCCGCCCCATAATGGGCAATGAACAAGCACTATTGACAGATAAACATCAATGAAAAAAAAACGAAAAATGATACATGAACATAGACTCGACCCACCCCACGATGGGCACGCCAATCAAAATAACAACCAGCCAGCTACATTATTTACACGGTAGCTGCCCGTAACAGATGACTGCTCACACCACCACCACAACAGCAGCCCGTAGGCATTGCTCCTACCATTGTTCCACTCCTGTTGTTCACACTACCACAGCAACACCCAGGAGGCATTACTCCAACCCTTGACCTACTCCTGCCCTCTCAATGTTGACCGCCGTTTGTGGCTCGCCAAGAGTCCCTGGCGCAGATGGTTTGCGCATTCCAGGCTTTACTAGAGAGTCAGCACACCTTTCACACATTTTTAGTCCTTAAAGGAGCGCGTGAAAATCTGCGCGATCCTCTTCTAGCCTGTCGCACCCATTCACTGCGACGACGATCATCTCCCCTTTTCAAAATGTTATGAGATGATCCCTCACTCATCTTTTCCGAACCGATTTTCCTTCTCTCTGTGGAAATTCCTTGGTTCGAATCCCACTCATGGCCTATGCCCACTACTTGATGAGCCTTATTTACTTTACCCCTTCCTGACACTGGATCATCTGCTCCTGTGAGCTGACTATTCTTGGCATTTCCTAACGATAGCTGGTCACCTCGACCTTCTTGCCATGCGTTATTACTGCCTCCCTGGTTCCAACCCAGCTGCTGGTTCCAGTTACTCTGTGGTCCCCCTTGGCCCCGACCCTGAGGTCCGCCAACGTGGCTCCTACATTTCTGACTACCACGGCAACGCCAACAACTTTTTGAACCACCACTACGGCCACCATGGCCCACGGCACCGCCACTACGACCACCTCCATGGCCTACAGCACCGCCACTATGGCCACCTCCATGGCCTACAGCACCGCCACTACGGCCTATTTCATGGTCTATTGCACCACCACCATGGCCACCTTCATGGCCCACGCTAGCTCTACTGCTAGCGGCGCCTGTGCACTCCACCTGCGTTCTGTTTACTTTCCAGTAGGAATTCCTACTCTGCACTGCCCTTGCTTTCCCCACTTGACTGGCAGCCTGGTTAGGCTTCGGGGTGATATACCTACCCCCTAACAAAGCTGGATAGGGAAGATTGTTTTGCACTGCTGCAGTGGAGATACTCCTGACAAACTCTGACTCTACTCTGACACGGGCCAAAGGTAGCCGATTAATTCTTCCATCTGCATATCGCACGCAGGTGGTTTCCCGGTATAGTCTGTCTCTCTCACAAAACCGGGCTCTACCATTGCCGCTAGAGTCAGTCCTGTGTCTAATAAGCAGGTCACCGGCTTCCCGTTTACTACTGCCCTAGTAGTTGGTGGTGGCACCCTGCCTTCCTGTTGAATTGTATCAACGGCAACAACTGAGTGTATTCGCACTCCGCTACATTCCTTGGCGATATGACCCTCTCGCCCACACTTAAAACATGTACGTTTCACTCTAACATTCTCTTGAGTCCCACTGTTGCCTTGGGACTTAGAATGCGTTTCTAACTGTGGTCTCGCCTCCTGTTTGTAGGGAGTCGGCGAATCACTCCCTGACTGTGTGGTCTGGGCATTACGGGTCGACTGGTTCGATCCCCTCGCCCCATTACGCTGATCATGGGCAGATTCATACCTGTCTGCAACTTTCACTAACTCCTCTAAACTTCCTAATTCTCTTTCTGCCAAGAATACTGTGAGATCCTTCCGACAAGTGGAGAGAATTTGCTCCTTAACGATCTCCTCCCTCAAAGATTCAAATGTTTGTTCAATGTTTCCTAACCTTATCCATTTGTCAAAGAGAGCCCTAAGCCGATAAAGAAACTGTACGTGCGTCTCACCTGATTTACGAACGGTTTCTCTGAACAATTTCCTATATCTATCGGCGGTTACTTGATACCTCTGAAACAAAGCATCGCGCACCGACTCATAATCTGTCTGTTTTTCCGGTGGTAAGCAGAAAAAAGCATCCCTAGCTTTGGGTGTCAGCAGCGCAGACAAATTTGTGGCCCACCGTTCTTCGGGTAAGCCCTGATCTTTGGCAATCCTTTCAAATTGCGAAATGAAATCCTCTAAATGGTCCGGATTATCATCGAACCTTGGCATATTGATCAAGGGACTGACATGTGGTGCAAAGTTTACTTGAGGTTTTGCGTCCCCGTCCCGTTCTTTCTCCAATTTTAATTTTTCTAACTCAAACTGCCTTATCTTCTCTCTTTCTCTTTCCTCTCTTTCCCGTTCTCTTTCTCTCTCCTCTCTTTCCCGTTCTCTCTCCTCCTTTTCCCGTTCTCTCTCCTCCTTTTCCCGTTCTCTCTCCTCCTTTTCCCGTTCCCTTTCTCTCTCCTCTTTTTCCCGTTCCCTTTCTCTCTCCTCTTTTTCCCGTTCTCTTTCTCTCTCCTCCTTTTCCCGTTCCCTTTCTCTCTCCTCCTTTTCCCGTTCCCTTTCTCTCTCCTCTTTTTCCCGTTCTCTTTCTCTCTCCTCTTTTTCTCGTTCCCTTTCTCTCTCCTCTTTTTCCCGTTCCCTTTCTCTCTCCTCTTTTTCCCGTTCCCTTCTCTTTCTCTCTCCTCTTTTTCCCGTTCTCTTTCTCTCTCCTCTTTTTCACCTTTTTTCTTTTCTCTCTGTTCTTCCCGCTCCCTTTGTATTTTCTGAGCCTCGATTACACGGGGCCAGTTCTCATCTACATATGCCTTCAGTTCCGGACCCTTTAGTCCTAAAGCTTTTCCTTCTTCTATGAGGTCCATCTTTTTCAGCGGACCCATTGTCTCAGCACCCTCTTCAGTCGACATTCTAAAGCTATCTAACCCTCGATCAGCTAGTTAATACAACCACAGTAACAAGCGAGATATCCACACGATCACTTGTAAATAAGCGATCAAACAGTTGTGCTACACACAATCAACCTCAACAGCAACCAATCAAGCAAGTTCAAATACAAGGCCCAGTCAAAAAAAAAAAAGATCAAAACAATCAACACATGACTAACGTCTTTCCAGGTAAGAAAAAAAAATCTAGGTTTTCACGATTACGACAAATTTCAAATCCCTTGCAATTGAAGAAAACCCAGAATCAAAATCACTTATGGCTCATTTATGTTCATCCCGGACGAGCCCCCAATTTTTTGACGGGTCTCCGACGCTCCCCCTCGTTATTAAAATATGATTTTCATATTCAGGGATGCAGGGGGTTATAGACAGAAGTATTTACGCTTTCACAACCAAAATGCGCTCTCGCATAGGCACACGCACTCTGTCACTCACATCGGGCCCGCACAAAGGTGACGGGAAACCAATAACATTTCATAGAAAATAATCAACTTTTATTCAACTTGACTCCGAGCCCCCACCCGTCACTACACAACACAACTATCTGTATCATACAACAATGTAAACAGCATACAGACAATCTCATAAATCGCATCCCCTTTTCTTCAATCACTCTTCATTAACCAGGAAAGACAATATTCCACAGTTCTGTTTGCACACTTATAAACTTAAGAAAACATAAAACGTCCGTAACTTGCCAGCATTCCTTGGTTGATCGCCAGTTTCTCTCATCCACTGTACGACCACGAGCTGAAGCTGCCACACTGTTGTGTCCTCCCGATTGGCCAAATCCCAGTTGGGGGACACTGGCAACGTAGCTTGAGTCACACCCTCACACCGAGTCTCCCGGACTCCACCGTACTTCGCCCTCTCCACTGAAAGGGCTCCTGTCGGCCTCTCCCACAGGTCTTCTCTGGCTGCAAACACCCCACCGTTGTCTGGCAGCTCCCTGTCTAGGCTCCAACAGGCTACACGTCTTGCTGTCGACCGTCCCCACACGGGAGACAATTCTTCTCGTCGTCGGCTCCGAGGCTACAGCAACCTCCACTGTCATACGTCCCCACCCAGGAGACAACGAGGCGACAGCTAACCTCTGCTTCACGCTGTATTTTCTTGAGCCCTCAGCAAGACGGGCGAGTTCACTTTCCCTTAAGTGAGTCACACACTTCCTGGTTTTCCAAGCACCTTATATTCGTTCTCAAAGAAAGAGAGAACCCGAGTTTAACTGGCTCAACCAATGGAATCACTGGCACACACACATCACACGATTTGTACCAATAAATCCCCAAGTTATTTTTATTCCACCAATGGAATCACTAGTCACCTACACACACACACACACCACAGCTGCTAGCGCCAACAAAGACTTGGGCACCCAGTGGTTAATGCATAACCTCCTATTCAAACTCATGTTCGATTCCCCCAAGCTACCCATTGAACTAACAGCCTCGACCTCTCTACCGCCATGACTGATGCTTCAAGTATTTACTACCTCTATAGACAACAAGGCGCAAACCACTCGATAGGCCGCAGCCTTCCATTCCTTCCTCAGAACAAGGACGACTGAATGGTCGCTGTACTCTGCCTGCAGGCTGACGGTCACCTTCCCGTGACGGTCACCTGACACGATCGCCTTTCCTTCAGGCCCACTGGAGAACCCAGTGAATAGCCAGCCAGTGGTCGGACTGGACACTCCTCTACCCAGGACCGGCAGGTCGGCAACTCCTTGTCAATATCCCTTGGACATGCGAAACACTTCCCAGCACTCTCCCTCCTTCAGTATACTACTCGGGGTATCCCCCCCTGGTGATGCCTGAATTCGCACACTTGAAGACCCAAGGAACGTGCTCTCAACAACAGCAACTACCCTTAATTTGCCTAAATGCTCGAGAACATTCGGCCGACTCATGACAATGTTCATTATGGGTCACGGATGACGCCCGATGTTTTAATTTACCGTTATAGCCCTTACTAACGGCTGTAACGGCCTGTCACGGTTTTTCTTCTTTATGGAATATCTCAAAAATACTTGGCCGATCTTTGTGAAAAGTAGCAGGTATGTTCATTATGGGTCACGGATGATGCCCGATGTTTTAGTTTACCCCATTATAGCCGTTAGTAATGACTGTAACGGCCTGTAACGGTTTTTCTTCTTTATGGAATATCTCAGAAAGTACTTGGCTGATCTTTGTTAAAATGTGTAGGTATGTTCATTGTGGGTCACGACTAATGCCCGATGTTTTAGTGTACCGTTATAGCCGTTACTAACGGCTGTAACGGCCTTAACAGTTTTTCTTCTTTATGGAATATCTCAGAAAGTACTTGGCCGATCTTTGTGAAAATTAGCAGGTATGTTCACTATGGGTCACGGATGATGCCCGATGTTTTAGTTTACCCCACTATAACGGTTTTTCTTCTTCCTGGAATATCTCAGAAAGTACTTGGCCGATCTTTGTGAAAATTTGCAGGTATGTTCATTATGGGTCACGGATGATGCCCGATGTTTTAGTTTACCGTTATAGCCGTTACTAACGGCTGTAACGGCCTGTAACGGTTTTTCTTCTTCCTGGAATATCTCAGAATATATTTGGCCGATCTTTGTGAAAAGTAGCAGGTATGTTCATTATGGGTCACGAATAATGCCCGATGTTTTAGTTTACCGTTATAGCCGTCAATAACGGCTGTAACGGCCTGTAACGGTTTTTCTTCTTCCTGGAATATCTCAGAAAGTACTAGGCCGATCTTTGTGAAAATTTGTAGGTATGTTCATTATGGGTCACTGATGATGCCCTATGTTTTAGTTTACCGTTATAGCCGTTACTAACGGCTGTAACAGCCTGTAACGGATTTTCTTCTTTATGGAATATCTCAGAAAGTATTTGGCTGATCTTTGTGAAACTTAGCAGGTATGTTCACTATGGATTACGGATGATGCCGGATGTTTTAGTGTACCGTTATAGCCGTTATTAACGGCTATAACGGCCATAACGGTTTTTCTTCTTCATGGAATATCTCAGAAAGTCCTTGGCCGATATTTTTGAAAATTTGTAGGTATGGTCATTATGGGGTCACGGATAATGCCCGATGTTTTTGTTTACTCCGTTATAACCGTTATATTTACGGCACATAATGGTTTTCTTCTCTATGGAAAATCTCAGAAAGTTCTTGGCCGAACTTCCTGAAAATTTGTAAGTATGTTCATTATTGGTCATAGATGATGGCCGATGTTTACCAGAATAACCATTACTAACGGTTACACCAGCCCAAGACGGTTTTTCCTCTTTATGGAATATCTCACGCGTATTCAGGATAAACTGGGAGTACGTTTATATGCTTTGCATCTTGTTCTAACTGTAATCTGCACAACTAAAAGACATGAAGACAGGCAGACAGGACATCTGAGTCCCCCTTTTAGTAATGCAACTAAAGCTTTACACTATCCACATATGTTTCTCTTTGTTATTACTTCACAGTATTTTCCTCAACAAAAAATTCTTATTACAAATAAAAGGCGACCAGTTCCTTATCGACTCAGAAACCAATTCTGTTTCTCAGTGTCGAATCGAAACGATGCCACAAAATGTCTATTTAATAACAACAAGATCCTCACAGACTCACAAAGGAATTTCAGCTCCAGTTTAGCCTCGGACCAATGCCACAAAAACATTTTTACTACATCATTACAATCTCATATTGAACTGAAGTTCCACATTGTGCTCCTCTTAAAAAAAGACACATCATTCTTTTCCTTATTCTGTGGCGAACAAAACTTCCTGGAAAGAAATGAACAACAACTAGTTATTCATGATCATATTAAATTTTAAAACGTCTTTATCTATAGAATTGTAATTTCTTTTGTAATTCCCTTTTTTTACAGCACATAGCTGATGGAGCAATCATAAATAATATCATAAGCCCCCTGTCGTTTGCCTTTACGTTTAACTCAAAATTTCCTGTGTCATCACAAAGACTGAGCTGCAGGCACGCGCCATTTTAACGCCTCTTATCTAAGACATCGCTGACCAGTCTGTTCCTATGACAGCTGACCATTCTCCAGGTTATTTATCAATTATCACCTGTCACCTATCCCAGAGTCTTGAAGACCGCTGGGGCGCCACAGATGACTTCGCAACCAGCTCCTTGCACTCCACCTGGTTCTCTGACTGCTCTTAGGAAGTTGCTGAGTGCGAGACCGGTCCATTCACTGATGTTGTCCTCCCATTTCTTTCTCTGTCTTTCTTTCCTTCTGCCTCCTCGCACTGTTCCTTGTAGAATGGTTTTGGCAAGCCCTGCCTATCTTGATACATGACCATAATCCATTTTTTCTTTTTTTCTCACAGACAACAGGTCTTCTATGGTCCAATGGTTTGAAGTACCGTGATCTGGACCGCCAAAATGCCAAGGATTTTGTGGAAGCATCTCACCTCTGATGACTGAATCTTTCTCTCAGGATCGGCTGTCAGATTTCACGACACACAGGCATACAGGAATATGGCAATGGCCAGGGAGCGCATCAGTCTGATCTTGGAACTCATCGTGACGTCATTCCAGATAGGTCTTAGCCTGGCTAGTGCTGCTGTCGTTTGCGCCAATAACCTTTTTGTTATTTATTCACTCCATTCTGTAAAACACTATACGAAATCAGCTAACTGCCATGACGTACTGGGCCAACGAACAAGAGGGGTGAACTGGATTGATACAGAACATTAAAATCCCTCTCTTTTGAATTGAACCTGAAAATCATTTTTTGGTCAACACATTCTTTTCTTCTTTCATGACAACACCCCAAACGAACAGATACTTGGACTGAATTCCTGGCAACCACCTTCTTCCGAAAAAAAGGACTGCTTTTTTCAATCAGGTAGTGTTTAAAACGATTTTAATGGAAGTGGGGGGTGTAGGTGGGGGTTGTGACAGGGTAAAACATTTGAAACTTATTCCAGGGCAAAAAGAAGTGTCAACACTGCACTAAAGGAGTTTGTTGACACGGTAAACTATATCATGAGCAAACGAAGTTAATGAATCATTTCACGTGTTATGGATGTGATAACAGATGGTACCACAGAATGCAGTTTTCCAGCTCGCCAAAATAAAGAATCTATTCACATTGACTCTCAGAACAACTGAGGCTTCTTCAGCAGAGGACAGATTTCCCGCATCAGTGTATCCATTTGTTTTTGTTTGTTTGTTTTTGTTAGTATTTCAAGTGACTCAATAAAGAGTCTTCAGTTGTCGCCCTGAGTCAAGCAACCAAGACAGGAGTAGCAAGACACCCCCCCCCCCCCCTCTCCCCATCTTCCCACTTCCCTGAGCGTACTGAAACTGAACTCAAATAGTTTTCGTTTTCACTGACAAAAGTCTCCAGCAAACACCAACCACCGCTGTTCTGGGTGTTACTGGATGCACAGCAGAACGTGCTTACCTCCCCTACTACGGCCTCTGGGGGTTCACAGCTGTCACAAGAGCGGCTGTGTTTGGTTACATCTGACCTAACACTTGGCCAGTAAGACGGGAGACTACTCGTAACAGAGTTTAGTATATCTTGAAATGTCCTGCCATAGTCGCATTATGTAAGACAGTATGATTTGTCTCAGCGACAATTGGGGGAGGGGGGGGGGGGGGGGGGGGGGGGGGGGCACCGAACTGACTTATGACAACAATTTCAATCCGTGAAATTTTGATACAGTTCACGATCTTCTATTACGAAAGAACGTTCGTCTTTTTAAAAGGAGTACAGGCATTTTCAAAACATTTCTCCAAAGTCCCATCCCTTTTTTTAAAGCAGTGATTTTATTGGCGTTCCATACAGGTTTTGGATAGTGGAAACATTAAGACCATTGACTCAATTGTTTTGGTTGAAACAATCTGCGGGTGACACACAAAAGATTCACTATTTCCACCATGGGTGGATAATGCACCAGGCATGTTACCCAAGTAGAGATGTAACCGGGAAATCAAAAACATAACCAAGAAACCTCACCCCAAATGTAAGGCATGGAAACAGGTAACTTTGCCACCATCCAACATGCATCAGCTTGCTTAGTGCCCGTAGACTGACGTTTTATGACAAATGGACGTTCCACACCAGCTTAAGTCAAACCTGTACCTACGAGTAATGTATCATTGTACCATTAAAAGAGCACTCTTCCTCATGGAGTCCGTGTTTTCGAGAACATCACTGAATTATAAGTAGTGTTCTGTTTAAGACACCACGGGTGGACTCGACTGTCATAAACACAACCACCCAGGTCCACAGTAGAGTTCTCACACAGGATACAATGCTATACTCTGGATGGATATAAACAAGTATTTCAGAACACTGAAGTTCATGGTTGCCATTGCTGTCAATTCAGAATTTAATATCTATACTTTAACATCTTCCATTTCATCCTATCTCTCCTCCGCCTCTCCCGTCCTCCACCACCCGCACCCCATCGCCCCCCCCCCCCCCCCCCCCCCCCCCCACTGTTGGCTGATTTTCATAATAACTAAGGACTTGTTTGCCTGGATTTGTTTTTGCATTGCTATTTATTTATGTATTTCTATTGTCTGTTTGTTATTTGGATGTCAAAGGTTGACCTATGGGATCGAGGTTCTTTCTTTCTTTTTTTTTTTTTTTAATCATGTATGCTCTGAATGGAAATATTAGTGTTCTATATCTGTAAGTCTTCGTAATGAGGAACATTTGCTGTCCGTTATATGTCCCCGCCAGCTTGGAGTTTTTGTTTTTAGTTTCTACTAGTATACTGCCTTTGTGTTACTTTTTTTTTTTTTGGGGGGGGGGGGGGGTCCTTTTCGTGGACGAGTGGAGTTTGTTTCACTTTTCGTACTTTTTGTCGAGGAGTGGGTGGGGGAGTGAGGAGCTAGTGGAAAATAATGTTAGGGGTGTTGATGACAGCTGCTTCCCTATAATTTTTTTTGCCAGTCTTTTCCAATTTCAATTCTAAAGAATTGTACAGAGTTACCTACATACAAATTTCAGAGTCACAACAAATAAAGGCAAAGCAGTCAACACGTTAATACAGGTACAACGGAAGCCATAAAAAATCGAATTGTTACAGTAATCCAACCAAGGTCGTGTATGTACAGCAATGTGTGGATAACATTTTAGGAAATATCAACGTGTATAGACATCATTTTTTTTTCTATCTGTTACTGTTCTCAAGATTCTGCCATGGATACAGCTATCTACGAAATCCGGTGAATGGCATTTCCATTCAGTACAGACGTTCTAGTATCTCATATTTGCTCTTTAATTCTTCAAAGGAGTTGAGGACTAGGTTTTATCTTAGTAATTCTACATTTACACTTAAACTATTTAGCAAATAGGATATGTGTCCGTTCTTATTTGTTCATCATTATCAAACAGTACCAATACCAATTCTATATTTTCCAAATTATGTTTGTATGGATCTTCTGTTATATCTCTTAGATACTTTCTCTTCGCTCAATACTGACAAAAAAAACCCTGTAAATTTAACTTGCACGTGCAAAACGTTGTTTGAACTGTACCTTTCCCAGTCCACATGTGTCAGAGGTGTAGGGACAGGGGGCCTCATCTTCATGCTCCGCACACTGAGGACTCAGATCACAGGGAAAGTGCTCATACAGGTCAGGCCACACTGACACTGTGCAGTTCCAGAGGCCCAGGCCTGGCACTCGGCGAGGTTTCAGTCTGTCCGCGTGGAACGAGAAGCGAAACTTCAGCCGTATACACGCCGGTTTATAATAGACACCATGTGTAGAATAAGCACGGTACAATACTATAGACATATGGGGTTCGCTGCTGGTTCCACTCCCAAAGTGATCAGGGAACAGAAACAAAGGGGAACTGTGTTCTTTGGGTTGTGAAAGAAGATTGTGTCTGGATCCACAGCGACCGAATAGGTGTTGAAAGAATCCTGGGTATTAGTCTGCCAATTGATGGTACTCAGGAAGATGACGTGATCAGGCGGTCGGGTCAGAGTGAGGCAGCTTTGGATTATTGTTGGACATGGGGTGGATCCATCCATCCTGGGGTCTGTATGTACCCTGCACAACACCAATTCTCCTGTCTTCTCAACACTGACTGTGTAATGCAGCTCAACATTTCATTCAATGGTTGTCTGAATATTCATTTCCCTCCAAGTATAAAGCTGAGGAAGAACACTGTTGCAGGGCCTATGTATCACGAGAGTTTCCTTTCAAGAGTATATTGATTAATACATTTCAACCATTCCGCTGATTTTTTTTTCATTTAAATGTTTCAGTTTATTGTAACCATATGCTTTTCTGAATTGTCATCCCCCTTCCTAGTATCACAGTATCACTGTTTATTATTAAATTTTGTTTCCAAGAAAGTATTGATTGACCACTTTAACCATTCAGCCATTTTTCTTATGAACTTGAATATCTAAGATTATTGTAATAACATGTTGCTGGTCATTATTAGGTACAAAACCAGATCCACAGTGACTCTTGAACAACATATTGTAAATACTTGAATTTCATTAAATGAAAACGAAATGTTGATTTTTTTTCTTTGAGTTTCAAAACTACCCAGTGCAGCTGTCTGATAAATGTTTGCACATGTTTTGTTCAAAGACAATGATTACAGATATATACATTTGGAACATTTGGAAAAAAAAGACAGACAGACAGACAGGCATACAGACAGTCAGACAGACAGACAGACAGAGAACAGACAGACAGACAGGCATACAGTCAGACAGACAGGCATACAGACAGACAGACAGACAGGCATACAGACAGACAGACAGCGACAGACAGACAGAGACAGACAGACAGACAGACAGACAGACAGACAGACAGACAGACAGAGACAGACAGAGACAGACAGAGACAGACAGACAGTGACGGTCTACCCTATAATACAGAAAGGGTGGAATTTTAAAACAAAATGCATTTTTGGCATTGTTCAACGTACTCTTTCTTTATTTTTGTGTGTGTTCTTTTTGCATTTGAAACAACCAATCATTGACAAAATGGTTTCTCTCACCGGTAAATGAAGACAGATCAAAGCGCTGCAGTTCCAAATGGCTTCTCTCAGAACGGTTTACGGCAGAAAACGACATAGACACATTAGCTAAACGGTCCATGCAAATCCAAAGCAATTCCATAGGTTACGCTCGAAAGGATGTATATACATTTCCACCATGACAGTGTCCGTCATGCTATACTGAACAGGGAAAAGCTCAGAGTTTAGACACCTGGAAATCTCCTTATTTCTTTTGATGACGCTGAAATGGTCAGAAATCAGGAAGTGAATATTACCTCTGCAACTGTTAATTTGAAATCGAACAACGTGTAAGATTGTACGCGGAGCAAGAATTTACATCGCCAATAGCAGTCTTCATCTGGGCTGTGAACATGGAGATGACCAGTGGAGCCTTTGATGGAGAATTTTCTGACTGGCGGGTTTAGCATACATGTGCGCAAATCTGAAATTCGCATGGGCGGATTTTCTGCACTGCTGTTGAGTCCCTCCAGTTCGTTTTGTGGTGTTAGAACATTGATACTAGTCCCGTGAGTTATGTCAGAGTTTAAACGGTGTTTGGTGGGTTCATTCAGCGTTACATGTTGTAACCTGTCTTTACTTGTAGTTGTGTGTATAATGTCAGTTCTTTGATTATAAAAATACATTAGAGGGGTGCGGTTTGTTGTCTTCAACTCATTTGTCATGTCCACACTGACACTTTCCGCCATGTTCAAGGCACTACAAAGCACAAACGTCACTAGGGTGATATCCAAAAAGATTGTGTTCCTCATTTTTGCTGATATTGATTCAACACTGGCATCGGATAAAGTTTACAACACTGGGTTCATAAATTCTGAAATAACCACAGCAAAATTAAACAAAGAAACATACATAGATAAACCACCACCACCTCCACCGCCACTACCACACCATCACCACCACCACCACCACCACCTAAAACAACAACAACAACAATAAACAACAACTCACACACGAGATCTTGTCCTGAGATCGGTATATGGGCTATTTCCCCTCCTAGGATCGGAATATGGATTATTTTCCCTCCTGACCTTTGTATTGGGGCTGTTTTCCTTAAGACTGTTCTGTGGACAATTTCCTCTCTTGGATCAGCTAAGAACTATCCCCGCCCTCCCTTGAGATTGACATAAAGGCTATTTCCCTCCTGAAATCGGCAAAGGGACTATTTTCTCTCCTGAGATCTATTTCTCCTTCTGCGATCGGCATGGGAACTGTTTCCACTGCTCACATCGGCATGTCGACAATTTCCCAGAGATCATGTAATATCAGTTTACTTCTTCTTTAAGACATCAGTCACACTCATCATGTCTTTTAACAGACATTCACTCATCAGTCACACAAATACTATGTATATAATTTGTCAATGTTCTTTGTACATGTTGCTTGATTGGGAACACTCCTGGTACATTGATTAGACGTGATCATCCCAGACAGTTTCTTTTTCAATGAAACAATTTGATCTTTCACATGAAATGCACTAGTAAAATTGTAACAGAATAACAGCGACATGTGAGGGAAAGTAGCCATTGTCAAAGCCAAAGCGTATATGAATGAGGAGAAGGTGAATGAACAATACCACAATACCTTCGCTCAGCAGCTCAGACCAAGGGAACTTCCTGAAGAAGAAATGAATTTCTAGCATCATCGACAGAAAGCGTCACTCTACCTTCCTACGGGGCACCCATTTCAGTCATGAAACACATCTTTAAGTTACAGCTCAAGGGAATGACAAATATCACAGCTGTCTGGCCCAGATTAAAATCGTGCTATTTAGTTTCTGGCTTGCTTGCCCGGGTGATGAACTCAGGCTGTGTGACCTTCACCGCTGTGTGGTGATAAGCGCGCACCATGCACGCGTGGTTAGCAGCTGCAGTACTGTGTTAATGAGTACTGTGTGATTCTTGTGCTGATGTTTTCTCTTGTGTTTAATGCATTATCATTCTTCCACACTCAATAACTGAATATAATCAGCTCTGTATGTGATTTGTGTGTTGTGATTCTTCTTTGTGCCATCTGATTTAACTTCGGTTCAACCCGCATTCTTAACTTTTTTTTCCCGTTGGCATGGGTGTAGTTTGTTTTTATCAGTTGGCCAGAGAGTATAGTAGTGCCAGTGCTAGTGACATGCCAGGTGGCTCCGTTTCGCGCTAGTGTGATTCATTGCAGCGTCAGAGCCGTGGTGCTGGTGCTGAGACATCCTGCATCTGCCAAACACTTATTCCCCCCCCCCCCCCCCTCTCTCTCTCTCATGCGTGCATGCGCGCACACGCGCCCGCGCGTGTGTGTGTGTGTGTGTGTGTGTGCGCGCGCGCATGTGTGTGTGTGTGTGTGTGTGTGTGTGTGTGTGTGTGTGTGTGTGTGTTTTGTTGTTGTTCTCCTCTCTCTCTCTCTCTCTCTCTCTCTCCTCTCTCTCTCTCTCTCTCTCTCTCTCTTTCTATGTGCATACTTAAGAGTAAGAGTGTGCAAGTGAATACCCAAGTGTGCTTTAATGATAGAGTAAGCTGTAATACCTAGTGATTTCTCTCTCTCTCTCTCACAGTGTGTGTGTGTGTGTGTGTGTGTGTGTGTACGCTTTCTCTCTCTCTCTCTCTCTCTCTCTCCAGTCATGAGTAGGCTCACCGTAAAGATGAAAATGCGACAACATTTCGCATTGGTTCGTGTATATGTGACACCGGTTTCAAATGATTTGAATGGGCGAAAGTACAAGGTCATGTAGGAAGCATTTCATTGTTTATAACTGACATCTGCATGTGTAGCATGCTAAAATCTTGCTTTACTAAAAGCATGGTGTGGTTGTGATAGAATCAGTTTTGGCATGCTTCACAAGCACGTAGAGCACGCAGATAAACAAGCAAAACATGCCTAGGCCGTGGTTGGGAAACCGTCGCCGTGTTCCCAGTGAAGCTGACCAGTGCCGACAGTGACTGTTTATTTGGGCCCTGTACCAGCTGTCAGGTAGGAGTACCGCGAATAATTTTCTGTCAGTTGTAAAGGAAAGATATGCATGTCTAATATGTCTGAGTTTGAGCGTGATTGAAAGTAAGACGCATGCTCTCCACTGAATTGAACTTTCATTTCATTTTGTGTGTGTTTGTTAGTCTGTTTCAACTGGTTTTTGTTGGCAAATCTTTGTGGTGCTTGCCAGCAATGGGTATGAAAGAAGACCCATTCATGTTTGGTATCGTTCTGTCAGTCAAAGACCCCACAATCCAGTGACATGAATCGCCTACAGTTCGCTGCATTCTGGCGCAAAGTTTTAATGAAGAAACACAGCACCCTATTTCCAACACACTATCAGCCAGACAGCTAGTATCACATTACACGTAGGAGTAAAGCTTGTGGGAGGTCAGTGCGAGGAAGCTGGCAGCTGTAGGCTGCAGTGTACTGTTTAATCAAACTGCAGCTGTCTCCATCCCTTTCCCATCGCCTTTCCTCAGCGACAGGTAGGCAGTCGGAAGGTATTGCCTATGTCTTCTACTAAGTATTCCTCTGTGGACAAGTGTGATATATTTATCTTTCATGATTGTATACCAGAAGACAGTAACAATCGTATAATAACCTTGAGGTAAAGATTGAAAAGAGAACAGAACAATATCAATGTGAAGTTATCATGTTAGACCAAACACTATGCAGAAAGATCTGTAAGTAGTCAACGATAATGCACTAAACAGAAATAAACCACGTTCTCTGGGCGGTTTGCTAACATTTATTTAAGATTTGTACAGGTAACATAAATCTTGAATCTAATAGCCGATGATACAAACCTTGAATGCCACTGTCATAAAAAAACATTGACGACCCCCAAATCCCAGGATAATGTCGCTGACAAATATACATTCTCGAGACACGATTCAGTTCCACTATCTCCTCTAGATTTTTGTTTCAGTCTGTCAGATTGAGTTATCATATGCTTTATGGAAGCTAATGCCTATATCAACACAGAAGTGATCACTCTCTTATTTGTATCAGTATGAAATGAAAAGGGACGGAAAAAAACAGAAGCCCTTAGATTAATCTCATGTTTATGAAAAATTCTGTTGTGTGTTGATTGAAATCATTATGTAAGTTATCAGTAATATGAAAGCCTGCATTCAATTCTCCAATCAAAGTTAAAAAAACACATTCCCAGTAATGAAATCCAGTTTACGATCCCTCATCAGCTGACCCAGAGAACAGTGGTTCGGTGTGTGTGTCGAACGTTCGCTATGAAATGTTATGTCTAAATTTCATATCAGGCAGGTTGACCTTTTTTCCACGTTTTCTGACAGAGTTGTCTTCTCATGTTAGCTACAACCACCATTTGTATTCTGTAATGCTGTCAGCCAGAGACTGTTTTCTGGTTTGTGGCCTGAGTTATATAGAGTATTCAACTGGAAACTACGTGAACGGTGGCTCTGATAACCCCAGTGTGTTGTGTGCCAAATACTACAAACTATGAGTTGTGGGTCACCTCTACGTCTGTATTAAATGTACCACCTGAATTGTAATAATGAATCACGGTTACAAGGACACTATCTGAATTTGGGGCATTTCTTATGACTTGATAGGGTGATAGGAGGAAATTGTTTTAGAAAGTATGAATAGAAAGAGGGAAAAAAAGATGTTGTTGATGAGTGATCGGTAAAGGAGGTGGCTTAGGTAGTTCATGGCTTTATGATGAAAAAAAGTTTTGTTTATTCTAATGTATTGTGAGATGTATTTAATCGATCCTTTTATATGAGTAATGATTATCTATTTGTTGATAAACAAGAGTGTGTGAAAATCATTTCTCTGAAATGTAGTGATTAGGTGAAATGATAAAAACATTCTTGTCGTGATGTAAGAGACATGAAATGATAAACACATTCTTATCTTGATGAAAGTGACGAAAGCAAATCGTTTCTTGTATGCAATGATTATATTCTTGGTTTATCGTAAAAAAAATTCTGTTTGGAAATCCTTTCCCCCGAATGTGTAAAGCATGATTTCGAAAGGGTCTATCTGGAAATCCTTTCCCCCCCAATGTGTAGAACATGATTGCGAAAAAGAGAATGTTCTATTGTGGTAATGTATTGAACGTTGTAGATTTCGCTACGGGAATTTCCCCCCAAATTCTGGTGAAATATAAAGTAACTGTTGGTTATGAATATAATTAATAACCATGATGAATAATAGCCATGATGAATTAAAAATCGTACACGCATCCGAATTTCTGTGAGTGAGACAAACAGGGGCGTGAGCTGCGGCTCACACACAAACAAGATGATGGTTCTGACACCACAAAAGCGACGGCCCTGGTACAGCAGAAGCGACAGCTCTGGTACGACTGGCCCAACGGGTCGGCGTACGTTATTTTGCTGCATTGATATTGTTGTATATTGCTGTGTCTTTGTGTATTTGTGTTTTGATGGCACGGGCAGCATAAAAAAGAAAACGTTGACTTGCTTGGCTGTCCATCTTTAGAATGTGTTAGTGCGTGTGTCTGTTTGTCTGACTAACAGAAATTCGGATGCGTGTACGATTTTTAATTCACACACACCCACACATTCGAAACAGAGACACAACAGTTCTCAGACGTCGCAAGTCTCTCGTGTAGCATTCTGTAGAGGAAGTCCTTTCCTTGAACTCACACAGTCAGGAGCAGCTCGCAGTCCCTACAGAACCGAAGCGACAGCTCTGTCCACAACAGGAGCGACGGCTCCAACACAACAAGAGCTGCGGCTCACACACAAACAAGATGATGGTTCTGACACCACAAAAGCGACGGCTCTGGTACGGCAGAAGTGACGGCTCGGGTACGACTGGCTAAACAGGTCACTGGTTCAAATTCCTCAAGAACGGCTGTTGTGCCTCGGCAGCAGTGGCGGCTCTGGCACAACTGGCACGTCGAGTTACCGTCGACTCCCACGTCGACCTCTCCACACCCCAGCAGGGTGGAGACGGGGGTAAATCTCAGCTACGCCCCAGACCCAAGCACAGTGGCAGGTCGGGTTACCGTAGACTCCTGCGTCGACCTCTCCACACCCCCAGCAGGGTGGAGACAGGCGTAGACTCCGGCTACGCCCAGACCCTCTAGCAGTGGCTGCCAGTTCCCGATCACACCAGGGCAAGGACTTTACCTTGGGGAACTGATAACTACCTTGATTATCTAGCCTACTATAACATGGCTATTATTCATCACGGTTATTAATCATATTCATAACCAACAGCTACTTTATATTTCACCACAACTTGGGGAAAAATACCCTAGCGAAGACGACGGGATTCCTACGCCAATATGGCCGAAGACAACAACTCCTAGTTGACTTCTCTGATGTTTTTAAGCATTCTCTGGTCAACATGAAATCTACAAGTAAGCGAAAGCTACCTCCAGGGTAAGCCATTTTCCAGAAATACTCGGCAGACTAAGAAAATGCCTGGTGCCGAACTCTCACCAAAAGAAGCAACTTTTCATTGTGATCAGCGAGAGAAGCCTGCCCTGACAATACCAGCAACGGCAGAACATTTTGAAGAATGTTGCTCTGCACTAGGCTTTACCGCTAAAGTAGATCTGGGTTCCGTTTCCTTGATGAAAATGATTCAGGGACTATCGGAAAAAGTAGTCTTACTAGAAAAAGCTGTGCGGGACTAAAACGGCATTATTGAAAGTCTCGTCAAGGCAAGCGTTTCCACGGCAACCAAAGAAATTCAAACTGATTCTGACTTCACCTTGCAAACGGTCACTCCAACATAGGTTGACATACTGAAAATAAGATCAGAAAGCTGCAAAGAACAAAATAAATGCACAAAGAGCAAAAAGGTGGCGCAAAAGAGGCCAGGCCTAATACAAAAAGTCCAGTCAGGAAAGAACAGAGAAAAAAGTGACGTCATCAACGAACATGACGACGAAGAAGTAGACGTCAAACTCAAACCCAAGGTTAAAATTACGTACGGAAAATTCAACGACACTCCCTGTGTTCTTTTACTGGGAGATTCCATCATGTCCAAAGTTGACGGGAGACGCTTGGACTGTCATATGGCCTGCGTGTTGCGAAAAGAAAAGCTTTTACTCTGGATGAATGCAAATCTGTGATTCAAGAGGTGGAGGATCCAGATCCGGATTGTGTTGTATTGCACGTTGGGCTGAATGATCTGAAAGGGAAAGATCGCACTGAAATAAGAAAATGTGTAGGGGACGTAAAGAATAAATTCCCAAAATCCCGGGTGGTGATAAGTCAGGTTGCCCCTGTGAGGAACAAAATGTTAGACATCAAGAGGGAACTATTCAACGCCATGACGAAGTCGAAACTGGCCGGTGAGAAGGATATCAGCTACGTTGTTTACAACCATCTTCAAGCCTCCGACAAATCAATTTTGGCCCCTGACGGTATCTACTCCACTGCAAAAGGGGCCAGCGTCATTGCAAGGACTCTGGGTTGTCATCTCAATGCATTGTTTTGGGAAAAACCAAAGAGGAGACGAGATCACCCCCATCATCACCGTGCTGGTTTTACCTTCCACACCTCATACCTCCATGGCTGTTCTAGACTGCAACGACCTCAGCGATGACCTTCATCCTGCAGGGCATCTGAGAGCACAACTACTGGGGCTCCTTCAACATCAATGGACCTTATTTTTGTATCCGTCATGGTGTTACCTGTTCAATTTGCTTTCTTTCAAAAGTCATAACAAATTGTTTTTGAAAAGCATTGCTTTTTAAATAGCGTTGAAAGAACTTAGCTAACAATTCTTTGAACATTTTACACTGAAACTGCAGATCAATTGTGAAAAACTTACTTCAATTAGAAAATCACACCTATTCTAATAACTATTGCATTCTGGCCTTACAATCCTCAAATGCTGAACCTTTTAACTTTAAGCTACCTAAATTTCGTGGTTTTTATTATCCACCTTTATATGACTGCAGTGTGTCAACTAAACAGCATGTCAATAATTGCCGAATACTCGGCAGGTGGACATTGCTGGAAAGAAGAAGAACGGGTTCAAACTGCAATTTATGTCAGATCAGACTTGAATTACAGTCCTCTAAATTTATTATTCAATGATTCAACTAATGTCATTGAAGACTTTTTTTGCTACTTCCATATCGTTAAAGGTGAACAAAGATTTCAGTGTAAACATACTTTCTGTTTTCTATCCAAATGGGCCAAATGCTGACAATACAGATTGGATAAAACATCTTCCTGGTGTAAATAAGAAATGGATAATTTGGGTGATTTCAATGCGCATTCTCCATTTTGGGAACCTGATTGCTCTGTTATATCTTGCAATCGATTTGTTGAAAATATTGTTGATTCTAATTTAGTATTAATGAATGACGGCAGCATAACAAGAGTGCCTGATATATCAACGCATAGACCAACCTCTATCGATCTGACGTTAATTTCTCCTGATTTGGTCATCAATCCTACTTGGACAACAGAAGATGATTCGTTAGGGTGTGATGATTTTCCTATTGTTGTGAAAATAAATGAGCAAAAAATTGATGAAGAAGCAGAAGTTGAAGATAGAATATCAAAGTTTGTATATAATAATGCAGATTGGAGTTTATATGAGTCAACTCTTCTATCTATTGATCGCAGCATTATTGAACACGAATATATTGAAGTGTTTTATATAACAACTTTAGAAAAGCTATTACATCTGCAGCTGAGAAAGCAATGCCAAAGTGCAAATCTTCTATAGATAAAAACAAATTTGAGGAAATAGTTGGTGGAATGAAGAATGCGCAGAAGCCGTATCTAATAAAAAGAAAACATACAAAACGTGGCTCAAAGATAGAACTGATGAAAACTTTATTGAAATGAAACGTGCAAAAAGCCACAGTAACAGGGTTGTCGCAAAAGCAAAACGTCTCTATTTCAATCATTTTTCTCATTCAGAAATATCTTCATCTAAGGACATGCATGGAGTATGGAAAAAGGTAAAGGAATTAAAAAAACAAGTATTATCTACCCTTATATCCTATTGAATTAGAAAAAAATACTATTCCAACATCATCAGAGAAAGCTGAAGCATTTGTACAAGCTTTTTCAAAAAATAACTCATCAACTAGACTGCATACAGATACCAAAAGTTAAAGAGAACTAGAGGAGAAAAGGATACTTATTGTGATTCCACACCGGATCCAAACAATTACTTAAATGCATCTATAACATTTGAAGAATTTAAAGAAGCACTAATGTCATTCTCCTCAAAAAAGACAGCTGTTGGATTAGATGGAATTTCATATCAGTTGTTATGCCACTTGCCTTTGTGCTGGAAGCAATTACTTCACTCGTTTTAACCAAAAATGTTGGTTAAATGGAACTCTTCCTACTTTCTGGAAGAGGATAGTTGTAATTCCAGTTCCAAAACAAGGTAAACCTAAGTCTGCAATTGATAGTTACCGACCTATAGAATTAACATCTCAAGTTGGAAAAATATTATAAAAGATAGTTGAAAAACGCGTTTTACATTATTGCGAAAAGAATAACATCATTCCCAACAATCAAGCAGGTTTCAGCAAAGGTAGAAGTACAATGTATCACCTTGTAAAACTTGCAAGTCATTTTAAAAAAAAACAATTTGCTCATAGAAAAAGTACACTTGCTACGTTCTTTGACATCAGAACAACATATTATAGTATGTGGCATTGTCGTTTACTTTATAAGTTGAAAAATATTGGGATTAATGTGCAATGTATCAGTTCATAAAATCTTTCTTATCTGAGAGATCAGTTTGTACAAGGGTTGGTAAATGTTACTCTTTATTTAAAGATATTGACATTGGCATCCCTCAGGTCACCATTATTGCACCTATTCTGTTTACAATTCTCACTCACGATCTTCCTAAAATACTATCTAAAAATATGTATGTAGTGCAATATGCGCTGATATTGCAATGTGGATGAACACAAACATTAAAAAACAGACATATAAGAGAAACATATTATATATACAAAAACTATATCAAATTGAAATTGACAAACTAAATAAATATATGAACGAAAATGGACTAGAACTATCAGGAGAAAAGACACGATTAATGTTATTTAACAATGGTAAAAATCCAAAAGTTGTGCCTCAACTTGTGCTAGAAAGTAAAACTCTTCAATATTCCAATAATGTTAAATTTTTAGGTGTTCATTTCACTCCTAAATTAAACTGGAGATTCCATATTGAATATCTTATAAAAACAACGCCAGACAAAGGCTATCATTACTAAAAATAATCACTGCACAATCGTGGGGTCAAGACACCCAAACTCTTGTACATCTTTCTATTAGTCTGGTTCATTCAAAATTGACTTACGGACAGGAAGTATATTTTTCAGCTTCTCAAACATAACTTAAGCGGTTACAAAGTATAGACAGTAAAGCTGTTAAAGTAGCCCTTGGTGTTCCAGCGCATTCTAATACTTTTAAAACATATAAAGAAGCTAATCTCTTGTCATTTGATGATCAACGCAAACTAGCAACAGCCAAATATGTAACCAGAAGTCTTTCTGTATCAAATTCAGTAACAAATGAAATATTTCTTGATTCTAAATCGGATTTTCCAAAAAGGCACAAGATATTTCTTACCTGCAGCCCATTCAAAATTATACTGATGATTTATTTAGAAAATGGGACATCGATATTACATGCATTTCAAAACCTCCAACTATGCCTACAGTTCCTCAATGGGAGCATATTTCTCCAAATTTTGATATAGATTACACTACTCTAAAAAAAAAAGACAATATTAATTTGATATCAGTAGAAGCAAAAGAACATCTTGAAAACACATATCCACATCATCTTAAAATCTACACGGATGGTTCAGTTTTAGAATCTTATACAGGAGCTGGATTTGTAATTCCCGGTTTACAAGCAAAGAAATCATTTTGTTTAGGAAAGAACTTTTCAGTTTTCACTGCTGAACTATATGCAATCCTTATGGCTTTATCTTGGATATATGATCTTAATGTGGCAATTTACAGCATTCTAATCTGTGTTGACTCTAAATCTGTTCTTTGTGGCTTACGAAATTGGGATGCAAATGTAAGGAAAGACTTAATTTTTGATATAAAATTTATTATACATTCCGTTATGGCGAAAGGAACTTTTGTAGAGTTTTGCTGGATCCCATCTTTTTGTGGTATCTATGGAAATGAAATAGCTGATAAATTAGCAAAAGTGGGTGCTCTTAGAAAAAATCCAGATAGTAGATTAAAACTGGATAAACATGAAATCAGTTCTCTATTAGAAAATTGTATGAACAAAGAAAAACTTCCTGCAAAAACGAAAGTGTTATTATGTCAAAGATCATTGTCCAGTATAATTTATAAAAAGCGTTTAAACTCGTGTAAAACCAAACTTTCTAAGGATTTAGATTTCGCTTCTGGTCTCCCATTATCTATTCAACATATCCTTTTTGAATGTCCAGTTCTAACATCTTTATATAATATTCTAAAGATATGTATTGCTTCCTTAGGGGCTTTAAATGAAATACTTTACAGCCCCAAAATGATTGATATAGCAAAGGCTATATCGAGTTCTGTTATTATTCATTTGTTGTAATTGATTTATCAGTTTATAATCATTGTTTGGTCGTTAATAGGCAAACTTTCATGTATTCGTGTCCGTGCGCGCGCACACACACACACGCACACGCACACACACGCACACGCACACACACGCACTCTCTCTCTCTTTCTTTCCTCTCTCTCTCTCTCTCTCTCCTCTCTCTCTCTCCTCTCCTCTCTCTCTCTCCTCACACACACACACATATATACACATGGGTTCGCACGTGCACGCACGCACACACACGCACACACGCGTTCACACACACGCTCATATAACGCACTTACACACATGTATATATATTAATAGTCTAATATCACCATCGTTGTGAACAGATCTAAATTAAATCAATCAAATAAAATCAGATCTAAATTAAATCAATCAAATAAAATCAGATCTAAATTAAATCAATCAAATAAAATCACACACACACACACACACACACACACACACACACACACGTGCACATACACGCACATACGTACAAAGACGCGCGAGCTCACACACACATGCACACACACACTCGCGCACACGTAAATACACACAGGCGTGCGTGCGCGCTCGCGCGCGCGCGCGCGCGCGCACGCGCGCACACACACACACACACACACACACACACACACACACACATATATGTGTGTGTATGCCCACATACTCAGGCATACATGCATACACACACATACATGCGCAGACGTGTGCATGCAGACGTATGCTCACACAAGCCCATAGATCTCATATACACACGCATACTCATGCACATGTGCGTGCACACGTACACACACATACACACACATACACTCGCGCGCGCACACTCACACACACACATTCACACACACACACACACACACACACACAACACACACACACACACACACACCGCACGTGCGCCACTTTCCCGTGGGACCGTGGCCATACAACCATGCACACACATAGACAGACACACGTGTTTACTCACCACACACACATACAATGATGCTAATGGCATAGTTAATGTTAATTAGGTTCCAAGGTCTGACCAGCGCGTTGCGCTCATGCGTAGGTTAGACATCTGCTAAATCGTAGCCATCAGACCCTCTCTTAAATTCTCTAATCTTAGTCATTAATTCGTTTCTCCTTTAGCATTGAATCGTTCGTAGTGGGGTCTCGAAACGTAACAGGTGTGGTGTAGCGTATAATGGACTAGTCGGCATGCAGTGACACTTTTTTGATGAAACTGAAACTATATGATATTGTCTACGCTGGTGGCTCCCTAAGTACGACGTCAACAAACGCAGACTATATCACATAGTATAGGTCCTTACGCATTGAAGTATAACACTAAGACACAGCTGACGATACACGTTCACTGATAGCAAACTTTTCGCATATTCTTTGCCTAACGTAGTAAAAGTACCTAAAGCAGTCTTGCAGTCTTTTCAACTTTTAACTCACAGTTACTTTTTCATATGATTGCTACTACTGCCACCAAGCTCTACTCTCTTGAAAGGCAACTAGACGTGTGAGATCCCCCTTTTGCTGTAATTTAACGATCGATTTCAAACAGAGGTTCTAAGGAAGTAGAAGACTGGTTTTGTATGGAAGATACTGGCGTATTTTTTTTCTAAGCCCAAGTTGTGAAGCGAGGATTTTGTGATACTGATCATTTATATTCTCCTCATTCAAATACACTTTGGTTATGATAATTTCTACCCCCCCCCCCCCCCACACACCTTCCTATGTTATACTTGATAGCTTGTCTAGACATAAAGAAAACA
>CM031611.1:79427706-79455206 GCA_018398815.1 Conus ventricosus
GTTAATCTAGCACTAAACTGAGTGTGTTAGATCTTATAAAGTGTTTGAAGAACGCAGACACTCTTTATTATAGATGACTGTTCAAAAAAGATAAGTTAAAAAGAGAACACTTTGTCAAAGCTGGCTTTCAGCGGAAGACACGATGGGATAAGGTGTGGATTTTATGCCAGAAATATAACTCGGTTTAAAACTTTAGAGAACAGTTAAAGACTGTAGTGTTATTTCACATGAAAGACAGAGACTCATTTGAAGAATGTTTGCGCGAAAATGATGTTATTGAAAATGACCAGGAAAAACACAGGATTAAGCAAAAACTAAAATCTGAAAAGTTTAGTAAATTAGTATTAAAAACGGATAACCCTACACAGTATGTTTGTTTGTAGATAATCGTTATTTTTTGGTTATTGAAGTCTTACTGTCAGAGAACAGGAAAAGGCGGCTTTTAGGCCACTTTCGCCCAAAAACTTGGTGGAGGAGCAAGTGAGTTAGAATTGGTAAAATGCTGTTCTCTGAAGAGAATGGTCCAATTACTGAATAAAAAAGAAATATGTCTCAAGATTTGTGTCTAACCAAACCCCAAGTGTCCCTCATACAAACAACAGACAGACACTTCCTGATGTCTTCATGGCACTTTCCTTTGGTCTCTCTGTGACATCCGTTGACTTAGCTCATGAAATCCGAGCTTTTCTGCGGTAGTTCTAGCTTTTCCAGAATTGAGCACCAAGGCTGGAATTTCAAACGCTGAAATCACCTGAGATTAAAGATGAAAAAGACGTGCACGCACGCACATACATGCACACAAACACACACATACAAACACACACACACACACACACACACACACACACACACACACACACACACACACACACACAAACACACACACACACACACACACACACACACACACACACACACACACACATCCCCCCCCACACACCCCCCCACACAAACACACACACACACACACACACACACACACACACACACACACACACACACACACACACACACATCCCGGCGTCAACCAGGCCCGAGAGATAAGACAACTGTAGTATTAAATAGAAACTTTGAGCAACACTCTCAGGTCACAATGTCATGAAGAACGGATGACACTCGGCTGTTCCAGTGAAGTAATAAAGTATCTAAAATTTGCCTCTGACTCTGACTCCTATATACAAAAAAATGCGCTGAAGAATTAACGTCTTTCAAATGCATAGTAGAAGTAACTTCTTTCATAAAAAATTTAAAGATATGCAACGAAATTTATACTTGTGTCTACGATAATGATAACGTAATAATAATAATAATAATGATGACAATAATAATAATAATAGTAATTATGATAATGACAATAATGAAAAATCAATAATTAACACACAACTAGTCAATTTTCACTTAGAACTAAAACAAATTTCAAATGTCTGGTGATATCATCTAACACGAACGCGGAGACTTTCACCTCCAAGCACTCTCACAGAGACAATACGATGATAAAAACTTTGTTCAAACAATCTGGATGACTCACAGACACCCCTCAAATATAATCCCTGTATAGATGAAGAAAAGGACAAAACCAGCTGAACCCAGTTTGACTGAAACTGTACAAATGACAAAAGTCGTGCTTCTGATTTTACCATCTAATCCAAACTCCGCCGAATTTTCATTAACAGACAGCTTTCCCAGTGACGGATATCTCACCGACATTGCAATGAAGGGGCATTCAATTAACAATACGTATATCGGAAAATTAGTCAGTGCTATTTATCAAATAACCCACCGGTCACCAAATACCTACATCTAACCCCGACTTGATTTTGTGTCCTGTCACCTAGAACCCGGATTCTCCTCGTGGGGAACTCAGTGCTGAAACAGATATATCCAAGACAGCATGCATCGAAAGTGCATGAAGTGTGTATTTCTGGCATCACGGTGAAGCAGCTGACAAAGGGTTAACTCACTCTGTCAGCATCATGCTCAGTGATGACTGTCGTCTTCATGTAGTCTTCACAGCTGTCCCTCTGGTCCCATCCCCAAAGAGTCATGGGCAGATCTTCTCTCTGTCTCTAAAAATCTTTTTCCCAGACTCTTCAGTTTAAGCCAGTTCAGTCACTCCACGATGGGCTGACATAATCTAAGCAGTGCTCTCCTTACAAGAAGGACTTCAGTAAGTCAGCAAAGACACATGCGTCACTTTCTGTGACGACTCTGATGCTTTCACGTTTGGCCCTCCACCAGAATGGGACACATCCTAGCGCGAAGGGTACAGGAAGGCTGGCTATGAAGCTAAAAGAGACCTATTATTCCTGGACGAAAAAATATCCCCTGAGGGAGACCCCGTAGAAGTGTATGACACGCAGGATCATTTACTGTCAATCTAAACCACGGTGCACTGTTGATGGCGAATGCCCACCCCGTGTCTCATCAATTCACTGCCCAGATGGACAGAAGACTCATAAAGTCCTCGTTCTGTGATCTGCCCCTCCCCCCCCCCCCCCCCCCCCCCCCCGCCCCCGTCAACCTTCTAATCATCAACCACTCGACTCCCTCCCTACCCTCAGCCACCCCCTCCCATCATCAGTCACTCCCTCCGCACCATCATCCTTCTCCATCGCACCATCAAGCACCACCTCCACGTCATGTTTGTGTAGGCCTACTTGGAGACAGGCACAATCTGTTATTCTCCGTCCTTTATACCCTGTCAACCCCTACTCTGCTTTGTTTAATGCAGGTAATGATACTAGCAACTGGAAGCACACATACAACTCACAAGACAATATCTCTGTACAAGTCAGTTCTACAACCGCGTTTCCACCTCCACAGACAGAATGTCCACGGTGAATGAGCCTGCCCCTTCCTGTCAGTCTGCCAGACATGCTAACTCTCACAGCGACCAGTTTCATCTTCTGATGATAACTTGTGGAACATGGCCTCCATGAAGCTAGCAGCAGCAAAGTTCCTGCACCGAGTGAACATATGCAGTAAGTCCAGCATTTCTTTTCTTTTTCACTAGACTGAACAAAATGTTGCTCAAGTTGACAGTAATGTCAACAATAAGAGCAGCGAAACACATCGATGTCTTCTGTTTAATGTACGCTGAGGAACTATCTGCATATTCGTTTCTTACAATGCTCGTGCAGAATGATCTATGTGTTGATTTTGTAGTGTATTTTGGACATTGTATAGTGGCCGAATTGTAACAGCTCTTCTAACTGACTGATTGCAATTTCTTGTTTGTCAACAGTAACTGAGCTCACATCAACCGTTTTCCCCTCTTATTTCTTGCAAAAATGCAATAATTTGTTGCATTTGGATTGTTTATCACTTTATTCATATTTTCATCTATTTGCTTTATGTCGATTACCAGGTTAATACTACTTAACCCTCTTCCCACATTCCCCCTTCTTAATGGTCACTTAAAGATATATATATATCTACAAATTTGTTTCGAGCGTGTTGCGCTGTCATCAGGATGGTTTTTGGTTTGCCCACCGCCGATGTTATATAGCGTGTGGGCTCCCGTTTGCGGTTGTTTGCACGTGTGGGTTGGCTGCACGTGTTTTTTTTGGGCTTTCAGGTTTTTGTTTTGGGTGTGTTCACTAACAACGATTTCCATTTATGCCTGCAGTTGTTTACTATTTCTGTTTTGGTGTTTGAAGTTGCTAAGTGTGGTTTGCATAGTATTAACCATTTTTCAGTTAAACATAGGTTGCACCTTTTTGAAACATTGCTGTATGGTGATGGTCTTTTTATGATTTTCCAGGATATATTGTAGCTTGTTTTTGCGTCTTTAAGTTTCCAGATATATTTGCTCAGTTCTGTTTGGTTTTTATATTTTTCTTTATTAAATGACTGTTTGTGGTTTGCATATCTGGTTTTGAAGTGGTTTTCAGTGATCCCTATGTATGTTTCTTTTTCATTTTCTGATGTCACAGTAGCCTGGTATACAATGTTGTTGTGAAGACATTTATTGTTTAGTGGGCACTGCTCCTTTCTGGTGCAATTGCAAGATTTCCTTTCTTCACCCTTCTTTGCTGTGTTGATTTTCATTTTGTTGGATGCGTCAATTAGGTTTTTGAGGTTGGGCATACATGAGTACGATAGTTTGACAGTGTTTTTGTTAAATATTTTGGACAGTTTGTGTTCATTTGGAAATGAAGTGTTAGGATTTTGAAGAATTCTTTCCCTATGTTTGTTTTGAGTTTCCCGTCGTATGGGGGGTTATACCATATGATTTTTCTTTTCCTATTTTTCTTGCTTTTATTTGTGTTGTGTCTGGGTTGTATTGTAATTTGTAATTGTATCCACTTGTTTGTAGTGCCTCCTGGTATTCTACTGCTGCATTGTTGAACACTCTCTCACTGCATGACAGGTTTGATAGTCTCTTGTTTATGCCAGGGGGTTTATGGTCTTTAATACAGATGGTGGATGGTTACTTTTGTGTGTACATAAAGAGGTGTATCGTTGGGTTTCTTGTATGGTTTATATATGTGATTGTTGAGATCCAGTGTTATGTCTAAGTAGTTCACTACCTTTTTGTTTGCTTCAATGGTAATCTTTTAAGTTGTGGTTTTGGAAGATTTTGCAGTTCTTTCTTCTTGTTTTCGATGGTTCTTGGATTGTTGGTTAGTGCAGCAAGGCCATCGTCTCTGTATAGTCGACTTGTTTTCCGAGTTTTTTCTTGATGTTGGACAGCATGAATAGTCCGACCAGTTCACATGTTTCTGCACCATCATATGATCCCTTTGCTTACGTCGAATGTTGAGTTTCTGTTGGTTTTCCTGATCCAGGTTTCATAAGATAAGATAAGATAATGTTGCTTATAGCCCAGCCGACCGCAAAGGGCCATATCAGGGCTGCAGGTTTCATAAAGACCATACCCCATGGCATAAACAAGAGACTATCAAACCTGTCATGCAGTGAGAGAGTGTTCAACAATGCAGCAGTAGAATACCAGGAGGCACTACAAACAAGTGGATACAATTACAAATTACAATACAACCCAGACAACAACACAAATAAAAGCAAGAAAAATAGGAAAAGAAAAATCATATGGTATAACCCCCCATACGACGGGAATCTCAAAACAAACATAGGGAAAGAATTCTTCAAAATCCTAACAACTTCATTTCCAAAAGAACACAAAACTGTCCAAAATATTTAACAAAAACACTGTCAAACTATCGTACTCATGTATGCCCAACCTCAAAAACCTAATTGACGCATCCAACAAAATGAAATAACCGCAAAGAAGGGTGAAGAAAGGAAATCTTGAAATTTGCACCAAAAAGGGCAGTGCCACTAAACAATAAATGTTTCAAACAACATTGTAAAAGGGGGTACTGTGACTCGAAAAATGAAAAGAAACATACTGGGGATACTGAAAAACCACTTAAAAAACCGAATGCAAACCCCCAAAATCTTTTAAATAAAAAAAAAATATAAAACCAAACGAATGAGCAAATATTTGGAAATTTAAGAGCAAAAACAAGCTACAATTACCCGGGAAAAAATAAAAAAAGACCATCCCCATACAAAATGTTTAAAAAGGTGCAACCTATGTTTAACGGGAAAAAGGGTTTTATACTATGCAAACCACATTAGAAACTTTAAACCCCAAAACAAAAATAGAAAAAAACGCGGCATAAAGGAAAAATCGTTTTAGTGAACACCCCCAAAACAAAAACCTGAAACCCCCCAAAAAACACGGCAGCCAACCCGCACGTGCAAAAAACCGAAAAGGGGGAGCCCCACGCTATTAAATGGCGGTGGAAAACAAAAACCATCTGAGACAGGAAAACACGCTGAAACAAATTTGAGAAGTTTTAAGATTCCTTTTTTTAACTTGTTTTAACAAAGTTGTCCCAAGGGGGTTGGCACTTAAAAAATTGTTTTGGCTTTTTTAAATATATGTCATATATATATTATATAATTTATATAATTATATATATATGAAATGTCCTTTGAAAATCTAAAAAAGCCAACGTCTAGGGAGCAATATCTGTTAAGAAATATTATTAAAAGGAATATTAAAATAACAAGCTTTTTTTCGACCCTCTTGTCCCCTTGCTCTCCGCATAAAGATCGCAGGTGCCCCAAAAAGTTTCCCGTTGAGAGCAAGGGCCAAAAACAAGCTTTTTGATTTTAATATTATTTTTAATATTTCTTAACTATTTATATTTTATATCACGAACTTTATAAAAATACCCTTTTTAAAAATCTAAAAGGCTCAAGTTAGGGAGCAACTTCTGTTAAAAAATATTGTTTAAATGAAGTGTAGAGAACAGGAAAACCGATTTAAGCCATTTGCTTCACCACCGATTTTTTGGGCAAAGTGGCCAAAAAGCCCCCTTTTCCTGTGGCGGAAGAGAGAGAGAGAAAATCCCCGGCAGACGCGCGAAGAGAAGAGGGGAAAGAGAGAGACAGCGACAGACGGAGGCGGGGGCAGACGACACACACAACACACTCTTTTCCTCTCAATTAAATGACATAAAATCGCCACTTTTCGACAAATTTTCCCATCAAACTTTGAAAAGGGCTAAAATTGATCATTTAAATTTACGGTCGCGGCCAGTTTGCCCCTAGCCTGTGCTTTTAAAAACGAAGCACCCGGTCGGGTTGCAAGGGTTTGCATCAGAAATTGAGATTGCCATGTCGACAAACCAGTCGGGGGCTGTCCCCCGTGAACGAGGGGGTCGCCATTGTTGCTTGGATTGCGCTCTGTTGTGACCATGTGTTTTACTTGTGTTATTTTAAAATGGTTTTAAAAACGTTACTGAAAAAACGGTTTGTTATTCGAGGCCATAATTTTTATTTTAAACTGCATGTTGTAAAACCCGGAGAGATGAAAAACAAAAAGTAAACTAACTGCTTTGGAAAAAAACGGCTATTTAAGGTTTGTTGGTTAAAGGGAAATGAAAAAAGATGTAGCTGTTTTAATACGTTTTTTGACTATTGAGGTGAAAGTTTATTTTTTAACAAAAAAACCCGCACATTATTCTGACTAATTTCTAACCTTACAAAACTTTGTGAAACAGATAGGCTGAACGGGCCGAAACCTCCGCTTAATTTAGGGGCTAGCGGCGCGTACCTTCGTTCACCAGCGCCGGAAGCGACAAAAAATCAAAAAAGGAGAGAGGGGGTTTGCAGGTGAGGGGTGGGGGTGAGGGGGGCGTATTCATTTCAGGTTGACAGCGCCCCAGGGGTCGTCAGCAAATGTTTGACGTTACGTGTCACTCCCCTTTGTGCGTAGGCGAAAGCCCCGGGTTGTATTGTTCTCGTTTGTATTAGATTTGATTGATTGTTAACTACAGATTCAGTGTTTATGGGGCAAGCTGATCTGTGTTTAAGTGTGTATACTTTTCTACTTTTCAATTCTAACCAGTTTATCTCCCTTTAAGTGTGCCCTTATGAAAAGAATGGCGATTTTCGAATGTTCGGGAAAAAACTAAAAGGGCTAGGGCCCTTAGTACATCTCTAGTATGGAGAGGGTAGTGGTGCCAGCACTTCTTTTTTAAAAAATGTTAAAAAATTACAATGGGGGTTTGTACTAACTACTGGCGATTCCAACCTGGATGAAAAAAAGTGGTATAATTTTTTTTTGTGCAAGAAGGAAAGTAAATGAAAATCTTTTTTGTGGGAGGCAATTGCGGTGAAGTTACCCTTGTGTTTCCTATTAAATCCCGTTCTGCTGTGAACCCCTTATTTTCGGGGCAAGAGGAGCAGAAAATTAGCCTTGCTGCTGCTCTTAAAAAACCCGTTCATGCGTGAAGCCTATTTTTAGTAGAAAGGGGCTGCGGTAAATCTTTTTTGTAAAAATAACGTTCATGGGTTAAAACCCCTTTTTATAGTAGAAGGGGTGCGGAAAAAACCCGTTTTGTAAAAATAAAACGTTATGCGGTGAACCCCTTTTTTTTAGCGGCAAGGGGCTGCGGAAAAAATCCCCTTGCTATAAATAACCGTTATGCGGTGAAGCCTTTTTTAGTGCAAGAGGGCTACGGTACTGCCTATTTTGTATGTGCGGACACTAAGGGAGGTTTAACTCCTGGCACCCCCCCCACGCACGCAGTTCCCCCCCCCACCCCACGCACGCACGTCTCCCCACCCCCCCCCCCACGCACGCCGTCTCCCCACCCCACCCCCGCCGCCATTAAGTCACCCCAAAGTCTTCAAAAGTCATCTAAGTCTTACAAGTCATCCTCAAGTTTTTTTCAATTTTTTCCCCAAGTCATTCACAAGTCATCCTTAGTTTTCCAAAATTTCTTACTTAAGTCACCCTCAAGTCTTTCAAAGTCATCCTCAAGTTATTCCAAGTCTCCTAAAAGTCATTTAAAGTTCTTCTTAATCATTTTTAAGTACCCAAGTCATCCTCAAGTTCTTCCCAAATTTAAAACCTAAGATATAATAAGTATCCTCTAAGTACAACCCAAGTTCTTTTTTTAGTTTTTTAAAATTTATAAAAAAAAAATAAAGTTTTGTTTTTATCTTAAATGTAAATGTCAAGATTACAAACGCCTAAAAAAACGCTCATCGTTGAGGATGTTTTGCTCACGTTCTCTGCATAAATTTAAAGGGAGGTTTTACACCGAAGCACCGCATGATTAAAATTCGGGTTATGGAAAGTTTTTATAGCCCCATGTCTTTTTTATTGACTTCATCATTTTATAAACGCCTGATCTTTTTTTTTTAAAAAAATTTAAAATTAAGTTTTTAAAAATATTATTCCATTATAAATGGATAAAAATGTGCTTTGTTATTGGCGGTTTTGGGGCAGTTGTTTTTTCTGTATTTAAGGTTCGGGTTGTTTTAATTCTTTCGTTTCTTTTGCCATTGTGTATATATTTTATAGCAAAAATAACTCCCCCCAACAGCGCAAGGGCGCCAAAAATGGAAAAACATTTTTAAAGTTAATATTCCTGAGACTTTGGGGCCCCTTGAATCCATGGAGTTTTAAGCTGGCATTGAACAACTTGTTTGGCGTTGGCGGTGTTATGTTTTTGATGAGTTATTCTGAAAATTTAATTTTTTTTGTCGTTCCATTGCAAATTTTTTTTCCTGCTTCAACACCCCCAGGATTTTTAAGGCCTTCACCTGATTCAGCGTTTTCTGTGTTTTTCTGCTTGGTTACTTTTCCCCACTGATTCAATGTTTTGGTTTGATGTTTTCCGCTCGTTCATTTAAAGGGGAAAATAAAATTATTGATTAAAAGTTATTAATCCTGTTTTAAGGGCGATAAAAAGTTCCAAATTTTTGTATAAATACACCCTAGAGACTTAATGTCTTTGTTAAAAGGGTTTGCTTTTAAATCTAGTAAGATCTTTTTGAATCTTTGGGAGCAAATCTTGTTAGTTTAGTGTAAAAATTTAAGCTTTTGCCCCCACTTTTCCCATTCCCAAAGCCCCCACTGCGGTTCATACCTGTTTGATTTTTTAATGTCTTGTGGGACATCTGTTGAATTGTTCAAGCTAAATTCAGCCCGAGGAACTTTTTTGTTTTTCCGCTGCTGAAAAAGAAACACCCTTTCCCCTTTTTGGGGATAATAGTTGACTTCAATTTGGGTCTTCTAAGTTAGGCAGGTTTGGGCCCCCTTTGTGTGTGTAGTATCATGTTCATTTTTTTTTAATAATTATAATTATTTTATTTTAAAAATGAGCCCAAAAAAAAAACTTTTGCTAACCTTGTTACCATTCGCTGTTTTGGGGAAAAGTGTAGGTTACTCAAGTTGGTAAAACCCTTTTAGAATTAAACCAGCAGATCTTGGCAAATAGATTTTGAGGTTTCAGAAAAGTGTTCTATCATTGGCTTCGGTTTGTACGAAAGATTTTTTTTAAAGAAAGGAAAAATTCCAGCAATATAAATATGTAAAAAAAAAAATACTTTTATAAAAAATGGCTTCACTCGCAATTGTAGGCGGCGTGGGTGAATGCCTTGTTTTGCGGAAGAAATTTTTCGCTTTTAGTAAACGGGGGAAAATGAGGCGAGAAAAAAAGAATAAAAAAAGCTATGGAGCAACTAGCAGTGCACAAGACGCCTATGAAAGGGCAGGTTTTGGCAGTTAGTTTTTATTAATGACACACTGAAAAGACAGGGGTGAAGCTTCACTTTTAAAAAAGTTATCAAGCAATAAAACATATTATCTGAAACAGGCAAAACCAATCGGACATTGCCCCCCCAAAATTCGGACTTTTTTAAACCCATCAGAAAAAAAAAAAGATGAAAAATCGGGTTTATTGTCTTTGGGGTATACCGTCGTGTATTTTGTTGAAATAATATTGCTAAATAAAAAATGAACAAATTATTTTTTCCCCCAAAGGATTTTGGGAAAGGGAAAATAACAGCAATCAAAAAGTAAGCCAAGCGGCAGGTGTCGGAACAAACGAAAAGGGAATGGTTTTTAAAACAAGCGATTTGGCAAATTTTTTTTACCGGGCCTAGAGAATACAGAGAGCACTTTGTAAACCCAAAATACCGAACGACCCCCATCAAAGGATCTTTTATTTACCCTCTGATAGGTTGACAAAAAAAGATTTAAGTCGCACCACAGTCTTACATGGCTTCAAGAAAAAAGATGCGGACCCATTAAACAAAAAAGGTGCTTTGCTGTTGCTGTCGCATACAATGATTCCCAAACGAGGGCCACTAACTTTTGCTGATTCAAGTTGAGGGAAAAAAAGAATTTTAAAAGGGCCCAAAGTAAATCAATTATTGTTAAAACACAGGTTATATTAGAAGAGGCATTCCCGGGTGTTCACAGTACAGGCTTTGTTGAAAATTTTAAACAAACAGTTAGTGAAAGATTTTTTCTACCAGTATCACAGAGAGTGATTGACAATTTCGCAACACAGAAGGGTTTAGAAGATGCCCTCGGGTTTTGGCGCAATAAATAAGAAAAATTTAAAAAGGGGCAAAAAACCAGTACAAGCAATAAAAAAGAAAAACAAAAAATGTTGCTAAGACCCAGACACCGGCAAACTTTTACCTTTTTGGGTTTTAAAAGTAAGGGTACTTTTTTTCCGGGGGAACGAAGGGGACATCGCATCGGGAATGATGGGTTTTGGAGTGTTGATCCATATTTGAATAAAAAGAATTGAAAAAATGAATCCCCCCCCGTGTATTTTTTTAGAGAAACTGGCACCCCAAAAAACCAGCTCCTAAAAGATTTTTGCGAAAAAAGAACTGCGTAATCCGGCCGGCCCCTTTCCGCTTTAATTATTTCGGTTTCCAGTGCCCGATTGCTTGAAAACTCTGGATTTAAAAACACACGTTTTGTGTTTTTTTATCTAATGATTCTTTGTTAAACTGTTTTTTTGACTCTGTAGATTAGATCGTAGTTTTCGTTGTCATGATGAAAAGTTTTATTGCCAAACAATGTTTTTTTTAGTTGTCATGTGATATGTTTTGGACGACAATGCGGGTTTCCCCCTTTGTTTTTATGATTTTCTCCTGGCTCGAATACTGTACTTTTTTGCCTTAAACCAACAAACCTTGATACCTTTCCAGATAATTCACCCTTCATCTTTCAAAACCTTTTGTTAGAAATTGAATTAAAGGCGAGTCTTTAGGGAATCGGCGGATATCCTGCATGCTCTTGCCACTTCGGTTTCCTGTTTTTTATAGATGTCTTCATAGGGATATCTTAACAAAACTTCTGTATTTGTTTTAAAGTACTCTGGACTAGGATACGGGGCTTTAAAGTAGTCATAAGAAATTCTAACATAAAAAGCTTTGAAAATTTCTAAAACAGAAAACCCAATAAATACAGGTTTGTCTAATTTGACTTTTTTTTTTTCTATTATCCCAAAAAAGCTGATCATAAAATCTTTGAAGCCCTGAAATTATTTTTGAAGTCAGCTTAATTGCTTCGTTTCTCTGGTGACAAATCTGCATCTTTGCGCTTGTGCGGATTCCCCATGTTTTTCCCAAAACAGCGTTGTTTTAACTTGAAAAGCTTTTTTAAAATTGTGGATTTTAGTTCTGAGTCAGTGTTCTTCATGATGTAGGGTTTCATGAACTGTTCTTGATCAAAAGCTTATGCGATGAACTGCTGTCAACTTCACCCAGTTTTAAATAAAATTGTAGAAGTCTGTAATGACAGACATTTTTTTTTTCCCCCAAAGGGTTTGGGCAAAGTTTGGGGTTTCTTGGCCCATCTTTAGACTTTTGCTGTTGGATAGTCATTAGCGGTCAGGGAGTTCATGAGGATATTTAAATAAACTTTAGAATGAAACCCGCTGTTGATCGGGCGTTAAACTGCCCAACCACTTTTCCCTTTTGAATATTATTCGTCCTGTGAAATTTTTTAAATTTAAACGTAATGGAAGTGATTGCCCCCCATCCCCAAACCCATACAGTTTGTTTGCATTTTAAAATACTGAGATAGTTAGACCTTTTACTGGGATCATAATCGCCCAAAGTTTTGTTGTTTTTTACGAATGTGCGACGCCATAAAATTCCCTCCCGCAATCCGTTTTCAATTTGAATTTTTGGTAGGTCGGGACTTTAATCAATCTGACCCCAGTAAACTTTAAAAAAAGCGTCCCAATCATCCCGGGCGCAAAAATATAATGCGCGGATCCAGGCTATAATTTTCTGCAGGTCTTTCTTAATTTTCAAAGACGCCGCCAACAACAACTCGCCATCAAGTAGGAGTCTGTTTGTTCCCTCGTTTTAACCTAACTTTCCACGCTCTTGAGCATGTGGTATCAGGTCATGTGTCCTTTTCCTCTAAGACTGAAAAAAACGCGCCTTTTGGAGGAATGTGTCTTCGTCAAACCTTTCCCCAAATGTTTATGTATCATAAGGAAACCCTTTCTAAAAGCGTTGGGTCAAAATATTCTTCCGTTATTTGGGGAGGACTTTAAGGGGCATGGCCAGTGACTCTAATGACCCATCATGTGCTGCATAGAGTAAAAAAGACATGTTTTTTAAAGTGAAAAAACCTGTTCTTTTTGATGATGTGCAAGCATGTACCTGAAGGGATCGTCCCCTGCTTTCTTATAAGGTGGGGTCATAACCTGCAAGTTTTGAAGAATTCGGGCTTCATGTTTTGGATCAAACTTTAGTTGAAGTTGCATTTATGTGCGCTGCACCCCTTAACTTCCCACTTGTGTCATGGTCTCTTTCTGTGGGGTTTTCACTCTTGGGGTTGCCTAAAAAGCAAAAACCAACAAATGCGTGGGAGTCATACTGTTTTTGGTCTTCAGGCGTATTTGATTTCAGATAAATTTTGATTATTAGAAAGTCATTTGCACTTTTTGCATGCGTTTAAAAATATTTGCAGATTGGCCCTCTTATAATTTTGGCTCTGAATAAACCCCCCGACCTAACAATAATGAAAGGGAATGAACAAAATTTATGATTACTCATTAAGATGTTTTTGTAGTTTTTTTGGTGCTGGCCCTTATAAAGGAACAATAAGGACCGAAGTCTGCGTAGACACTTGGATTGTTTGCATCCTTTCCCGTTTTTAAAATAACTTTAGACCAGGGGAAGGGGGGTCGTAATTAGTTCTGTATTCAGTCTACAGAACTTTTACAATGTTTCTTATGTTCGCTCGCGGTTGAAAAGATGGCATTCTTGTTAAAATTTTTTACGAATTCTTTTTTTTGCCAAATTTTTGAAGTATGGGCCAATAAATTCCTTTTTGGGGGTATCAAAGTGTAATGGGGCAGCCCTGTGGGGAAAACATTAGGGGTAAGTCCACATGATTTTGGTGGTTCGCCCATTGTTGGGGGTTCTTGGAACTTAATTGGCACCAAATTTGTTTCCTCATCCCCTGTGATCTTTTAAAAAATTATTGGGTTGTTTTGTTCTTAAAAATGATCATTTGGTCTACACTAACAGGGAAAAGGATATTCCATTGGGTTAAGTCTTTGGCGTTTCCGTAGTTGCACTCTTTTGGTTTCCGGCATGTTTCAGCCCTTCAAAAAACCCCCACATGAAAATTTTTGTCTGAATTTTTTATGTTTAAAAAAGCTCCTTTAAAAAACCCAAACCCCGAGGTGCGGAATGTAAGCCTTGCCCACAATCGGTGCATACTTGCCTGTTTTTTTTCTAATCCTTAAGGGCTTGCCCCCTTTAAACCCGGCCCCTCATTTTGCTTCTTTAGCGGCAGCGTTAACTGTGTAAGCAGTGTCTGCCCAACGGGTGTTAAATATTAGAGGAAAAAATAGTTTTGTTTAGTTGAGCCCCCCCTTCTAGATTTTTTTTCTTATTTTTAATAGTCGATTAAAAAAAGCTAACATTTCTTTAACTGGCGGGTTTTGTTAGTTCATTGGAACTTTAGAAATAGCAAGAAACACTTGCTGTACTTTGTTGGGTTTAATATTCTAAATCAATTCATTCAGTGCTCTTTATAAAGCTCTTTCGAGCATTCCCTTTAAACAATTCGTCTTGTCCCTTTTTATTCTTTGCCATGTTTCCCTTTTTTTCTAGCCAAAAAATTTATTTAAATTTAAAAAAAAAAATACTTAATCAGAACCTAAACGGTCTTTTTGGCTTGGCTTTAAAATAAAGTATAAAAAAACCCCTTCGGTTTTTTTTAATGTGAGCTGTTTTTTGAAAAGAGTTTAATGTTCGTTTTTTTTTTTTAAAGCATTCCTTTTTTATTGCTCGGGGTTTGGGTTGAGAAAATTGTCCCGCCCCCTTTTTTTGGATCAAACTTTTGTTTTGTAGTCATCAAAACAGTGGGAAACTTAAATTCTTCATCCGTGATTTTGAGTCAACTAGCCTTTATTTATTTCGTTTAAACGAGCTAAGTTTAGCTTTTTGTTGAACCTAGCTGTGTGCTTTTGGAGTTTGTTTTATTTTTTTGCTGGAGCACCTACAGCTAATGAACCAGGGCCCAAAAGCTAAAAACAAACCCCCTGAGTAAAATGCGGGTGCGCCTATGCCGTTTTAAAAGACCAAAATCGTTCCCGCTGTTTGGCGTTATTCGATTCCCGTATTAAATATTAACAGCATTTAAAACAGAGAATACTTCGTTTGGTTTTTTTCTGTTTTTGAAAGGTTGCTCTGTTTTTGTTGCTTTTTGTAAGTTTGTTAAACTGAAAGGTTTTTTTCTTCAGGGGTTTTATAACGCGAATTGCCCTATCTTTCTTTTGGCGGGCTGTAGGCACATTTGGGATAAACTGAACGAATGTTTTTTTAAAATGAAAAAAAAATTTAGTATACTACGTTTCTAATCTGTTAGCTTTAAAATTTAGCTGCGCATTATAAATAAAAACAAAAAATACATTAAGGGGTTTTTCGTTCTTTTCTTTTTAATTTGAATGTTTATTAGTCCTCACAGTTTTCCCCTTCCATGAACTGATTTCCTCCCTTGACCTTAGGTCAATCCAAAAACCTATTTTTTGTTAAAAAATCACAAGTAAAATTTTGAAGATGTAAATCTTTGACACAAGGGTTTCTGTTGGGCTTCTACCTCCCCCCCCCAAACGTTTTCTTATTTTTTCAAAAAGTGATAAGGTTTAAAACCCCCTAGCGTGATTTGGTTAGGCTCCTCAATCGAAAAATTGTACTTTCGTTATTTTTGGGTTAAAAAACTTTTCATTCCTCTTTTGAACGGTTCTTCATCTTCGCACAGCAAATTTAAAATACCCTTTAAACGATCTTGCTGAGACGCTAAAACTAAAAAATTCATATAGTGTCTGCCCCGCTTCTAGGATATGTTGTATGATGAATCACTCTTTTGTAAAAATATTTCTAACTTTATTGATATTGTTGTTCAATCAGCCTTTTCTAAAATTTGGGTTTTAACAACGTCAAACTCTAACGTGATTCGAAATGCTGTACTTTTCTTCGGTGTCTGTTTATCTAATAAAACGTTTTTTATTCGTTAAAGTTATTATATGACGTCGTCTTTTTTTGCTCCCTTTAAAGTATGGCGCAGCGCTTTTAACAACTCAAATTAAAGGGGTGGAAAAGCGATTTCCCTACGCATAACTTACAGCTAAAGCCTTTTTGCTGCTTTTAGCACCTGAGGCGAGTTCAGCGCTATTCTAAGTTTTGGCTTTTCATTGCTGATTTCCCTTTAAAAGCAAGATCTTCCCCTTTTATTCCCGGGGTTGCCTAGATCAGAATAGGTTAAAAAAATGTTGCTTGGTAAAGAAAAAAATTTTTCCCCCCAAGTTTTATAGAAATTTTTTTAAAGATTGCCCCTCCCCCAAAATTTTGTAAAACGTCCCGTTTGGGGTTGTTTTTTGAATCGAGCGCTATTTTTAAAGTAAAACGCGCAGGTGGCACAATCATTCATCCGCCTAGGGCTGGAAATTGGCCAGTAAGAATTTGTCTGCATCAATAGTAGATGGATTATTTTGGGAAAAGTAATATTCGCTTATTTTTTTTCACGCCTGGGGCCTTTTTTGTTTTCTATGCGGGTTCAAGAAAATCACCCAAATTTTTTTGGCATTTTTATGAAGCAAAATAAAAGTTAATTATTTAAAAACATGGCGGAATTGAAGGCGAAGAAGATTTTGTTTTTTTGATCGTGGAGACGACATGAGTTTGAAAACCCCCTTTACACGCATCGCTCAACGTTCATTGCGCGTGTTAACAGAATACGGTCGAAGCATTTTCAAAAGTTTAGGCCCAAGAACTCCCCAATTTATGACCCCAAAGTTTTTAATTAGAAGATGGTCATTTGTTGTAAAAAAACGATCAAGGGCAACTTGTTGGCTTAAACTAAACCCGACCCATCAAAAATTTTTTGTGTGGGTTTTTAAATTAGAAAAGATGGTGAAAAATCAAAATCGCCCTTTGGGATTGCTAGACCCAAATTAAGGGCGGAGGCGTTTCTAAACTTCAAAAACACTACAAGAATCCCCACGATAACCCAAATTTCAAAACATGGAACTTAAAGAATTAAAAAAATTGCAGGCGAAATAAAACAAAAAGAAGCGAAAAACCCGTTTTTGAAGAAACCGTTAAAAAAATTTAATGATTCCCTTTTCCCTTTCGAGAATTATTAGCCCTTGATGTACTTTAAAAAACCCTCAGAGGCGAATTAACAACAATTTAGCAAAAATAGGTGAATAGTGGGCTATAAAAAAAGAAAAAGAAAAACTGTTGAGGGTGATGAGCCAACTTAGGGCCTGATATTAAAAAAAAGAATAACCAAAGACTAAAAAATTTGAACAAAAGAGATCAGCAAGATAGAAATGACAACTATAACCCAAACCCTTTTTCGAACCAAGTGATAGAAAAAGAGAAAAACGAAAAAATTTTATATGAAGCGCAACGCTGCAGAAAAGAATAAGAACATTGTTTGAGGCAGGGAGTACATTAGCAACGTATAAAATGCTTAGGATTTGCAATAAATACATGGTGATGGTATTTTAGGCGGGGTGGAGGGCAAAGTTCGTGGGGTCCGCCCCATCGCCTCCGCTGAAAACATGGGTAAAAAAAAAAAGCTTGTCATCTTGCGAATTTATTAAAAAAAATTAGCCGTAAAACCCTGGCGCTTTACGGGTATATTAGGGGGTGTTTTTTGCTGGCTTTTGTCTCTGCAAGCAAAGTAGTTTGGTTTTGCCGAGCTTTATGGTTTTGTTTTCGTAATATTTTGGGTTAATTTTTAGTAGATAAAGACCAAGTAATCCTAGGCCAGTTAATCCAGAAAAGCGCTGTCTTTTCATATTTTATGGTCATCGCGAAAAGAGTCTGCGAGCTTTGCTGAGTCTTCAATGACTTTGGGGGTTTGGACTTCGGGGAAATTTGATGACTTAATCTTTGGGTGTTTGTTTATGCTTGTAATATTATGGGTCGAATTTATGCGTTTTCCCAATTTGTTCATTGCCCGCTATAAGAATTTCATTATTATAGTTTATTATTATTCTCCCGGAGTCGAGGGCAGAAAAGGGAGCATGTATAAAAACCCGTGCAACAGCAAAGCTACTTTCGATTTGCGTATTGTAAAAATTTTGGATCTTTTAATACTTAAGGGAAATCAATGTAGAATTTAAAGGCGCCCTTTTAAATTTTTCTAAGTATTGTTTTTGCGCGTCAAAGCCCGTAGAAGGTTTGTTATGCTCGATTTGCCTGGGGCTTGCGAACCTAGCAAACCCAAAAATAAAACAATTGAGTGTTTATTCGTTCTTTCCCCCCCTAGTTAGGGCCCCTTTGAAGTGTTAGATAAAAGTTGTCCATGCTGTTTTATGCTCTTGCTCTATGGACCCGGGCTAAACAATTTTTTAAAAGGGGAACGCCGGTAAAGTTTTCTTTCTGTGCGTGCCCCCGAAAATAAATGGGCGCCTATGCCCTGTTTGTCCAACTTTGTCTAAAGTCTGTCTTGATGTTAAATGAACGTTTCAGATCCTTTCAAAAACCCTGTTTCTGTTGCTGAGTGGATTAAACGGTTTGTCATTTGGCAATGGCGCTTTCAATTTAGCCCAAAATAGTTTGAAGGTGTAATAGAAAGAAACGGTTTCACTGAACCCCACCAAAAGGGTTGGTTGGGGTTTAAATGATCAATCGCCACTCCCACCCCGTTTATCGCAAAACACAGAAAGTTTAACTGGTTCTGATAAAAAATGCTCGGATGATAAACCACGCTTTCTGGATGTGCTGTTTCAATGGGGGGGTTAAAATATTGCTTAATGGATACTCCCCCTTTTTATGAAAAAAGGCGTTGGGTCACAGCAATGTCAAAAGTATCAGTTGCTATATTTTAAGATTGTGGCGGCCCAACAGAAAATTTTTCGCAGTTTTTTTGAAAAACACTCATTTTTAATTTTTTTTAAAAAATGTTTGTAAAATAACAATCAAGACCGTCCTTCGTTTTTGAAAATGTATTTATAACAATTGCGGGGGCAAAAAAGGTCGCGCTCCTGAAAAAATTTACAAAGTCGATGGTTTTAATATAACTGAGCCAAGGGGAAAAATAAGATTACAAAATATGAAAAGGGGAACAAACGCGAAAAAAGTTAAAAAATTCCCGATGGTTATTGGGGGTTTTCCCCATAAAGAAACATGAGTAATTAGACATTACTCTTAAAAATTAACAATGCAAATCTAAAAACAATTTTAAATTCAAACGAAGAAGCAAAAAAACGATTTTGATAAAGAGCTAGTAAAAAGCTGGCTTTTCAACTAGCAATTACCCACTCATAGTTTGTGTTTGCCAGATGAAACTACGTTTAGGGGGAAAGTCCGCTCAAACTTTCCTTAATTTATTATCTATGTTCATTTGGATGAGCTAAGCATGATGAAAAAATTATTGTGGAAGGCCCCCAACTGTTTTAAAACCTCTGCGTCAGGGAAAGTGCATATTGCGATTATGAAATTTTACAATTCCTAATTTTTCAGTTTAAAAAGATTAGTTTGTGGGAGGGTGGATCATTTAATATAAAAAAACAAAGACAAAACGGGGGAAAGTGTAAAATGTGATAATGACATTGTTTTGGAAAAAAAAATAATACGCTACTAAAAAATTAAGTGCGGGGGGAGAAAAACGGGAGTTACATTAGTGCCCGGAGGTGTTTTCTTTTGAATTAAAAAAACTTGCAGACGTTGGGGACTTTGAAAAGAATGGTGGATAGGACTTTGTATGGGTTTGAGTACACTAAAAGATGGTGATTTTAAACGCAAAAAAGGTTGGCGACGCAAAAAGTTTCCTAAACTAGAACAGCTGCGCAATCTAGAAAAAAAAATTTGGCCCGTATGAAAAATAAAATAGTTCGAAACCTGACCTCAAAAGGCATTAGAACCATTTTAGAATGGGAAAAAAATTTGAAAACTTAGCCCCTTTCATTTTTTTTGCCGTCAAAAAAAAATTTCAGAAAGCATTTAACTCTGGCCCTTTAATGTAAGTCTTTGCCCCGGGCGCAATAGCCGGAAAGAAATTTAAATAACGCCGTATGGGAAAAAAGCAGTTCACCTCCCCAGAAAAGAAACAGTTGTAAAAAAGTTCTACAAAATTACAGTTCTTTCCCCAAACAGAAAATTTTGGAGACCGTTCCAAAGATATTTGAAATTTCTGTTTTAAAGAGTGGAGAGGGTGGGTTTTGGGGGTTTTTGATGACCTTATAAAGGAATTAATATTAGCTGCAAAACTTAGACGTTTTTTTAAAACCTTAAAGTTTTTGTTGTCGTTCTTCACAATGGTGGGATATTTAAGATCATAACAACAAGCAACAAAACACGTTTACTTAAAAAGAACAATCTTACGAACTGAATGGTTAATCTTACCTTTAGGCCTCGAGGGGGTTTTTTTATATGAAACAAATTTTGCGGAGAGTATGTAAAAATAATAACTGGATTAGATTAAAATTTGTTATAAAATATGGAGCAGTTAAACTTTATGATAAAATCCCCCCATTGTTCAAAAATTTGTGGGCAGACGGGTTTTTTTGGGAAAAAAATATTTGTCCCAGACTTATTACAAACAGTTTAGGGTTTAAAATTTTTAAACATTTTGGATTTTTGTCCAAAACTTAAATGGAACAAAGCATATCATATAGAAGGGTTTTATGGCAGATGATGAAATTTTAGTTGATCCCCGAATAAACTGAGTGAATGTCTTGAAAGCTTTTTTATATTGTTTGAGGGAACGCAGACGCTATTTATTATAGATGACTGTTCAGCAGAAAAAGACATAGTTAAAAGAGAAACACTTTGTCGAAACTAGCTTTCAGCGGAAGACATGCTCGGATAAGTGTGTGGATTTTATGTCAAAATATAACTCAGTTGTAAAAGACTTTAGAGAACAGTTAAAGACTGTAGTGTTATTTCACATGAAAGACAGAGACTCATTTGAAGAATGTTTGCGCGAAAATGATGTTATTGAAAATGACCAAGAAAAACATAGGATTAAACAAAACTGAAATCTGAAAAGTTTAGTAAATTAGTATTGAAAACGGATAACCCTGCACAGTATGTTTGTTTGTAGATAATAGTTATTTTTTGGTTATTAACGTCTTACTTGTCAGAGAACAGTAATATGCGCTTGCGTGTGTGTGTGTGTGTGTGTGTGTGTGTGTGTGTGTGTGTGTGTGTGTGTGTGTGTGTGTGTGTGTGTGTCTGTCTGCCCGCCTCTCTGTCTGTCTGTCTGTCTCTCTCTGTCTCTCTCTTCTCTGTCTGTCTGTCTGTCTGCCGGTGATTCTCTCTCTCTCTCTTCCGCCACAGGAAAAGGCGGCTTTTAGGCCACTTTCGCCCAAAAACTCGGTGGTGAAGCAAGTGGCTTAGAATCGGTGTTTTCCTGTTCTCTAGTGTTAAAATCAACAAGCTTGTTTCGAGCCTCTTGCTCTCGTCAGGATATCCTTTTGGGGCACGCTATCGGTTCTTTATAGCGTGCAGGACCTGATTCCATTTCTGCGTGTGTGAGTCAATCTCATTCGCTGCACGTGTGGTCTGTGGTTCTTGTTGGGGTCTGTTCAGGTGGAGTGCGCTAGAAAAGATTTCCATTTGTGCCTGCAATTGTTTACTATTTCTACTTTTGTATTCAAAGTTGCTATGTGTGGTTTACATAATATTAACAAGTAAAAACAAAAGTAGGAAAAGAATTCTTTAAAATCTTGGTAACATCATTCCCAAATGAACACAAACTGTTCAAAATATTCAACAAAAACACCATTAAACTATCATACTCATGTATGCCCAACCTTAAAAACATAATTGACTCATCGAACAAAATGAAAAGCAACACAAAAGAGAAGGGCGCCGAAAGGACATCTTGCAACTGCACTAAAAAAGAACAGTGCCCCCTAAGCAACAAATGCCTTCACAGCAATATTCTATATTGGGAGCCGGAATAACTCAGTTGGTAGAGCGCCGGACACGTAATCTTGGTGATCCTGGGGTTGCGGGTTCGATTCTTCGCCGGGTGCGTTTCGGTACAGGGGGATTTTTCCCTCGGAGTTAACATTGGTTCTGACTCCATTTCCCATACAGTCCTTCGAATAAGATTATAAACCGAGGTTCCGTGTGTGAACGCACGCATAACATCTTGCACACACGTAAAATCCCATCACCAACTTTCGGAAGAATAGGCCAGTTTGGCCGTTGGTATGGATGACACGTTACACATAGCATGCACCCCGCGTGAGAAATGGAAAGAATGAAGGAAGTAAGGAAAATGAGTGATCAATATTGAACGATACTGACTGGATGACACGGGAAACGACTGAATGAAGCGCCAGCTGGCAGCTCTTCAGTCGGCACTACCCAGGTAGGCAGCCCGTTGTGTAAACGAGTGTTGATTGTAAAGCGCCTAGAGCTTGGCCTCTAGCCGAGAATAGGCGCTATATAAGTATTTATTATTATTATTATTATTATTATTATACCAAGCTATGGTAACATCAGAAAATGAAAAAGAAACATATATAGCGTGCCCCAAAAAGATATCCTGACGAGAGCAGAGGTTCGAAACAAGCTTGTTGATTTTAACACTTCATTTAAAAAATATTTTTCACACACACACATTATATATATATATTATATATTATAATGGTAGTAAATACCAGCAGAGATTTAAAAAAAATGCTCAACCGGACTGGGAGCAACATTTGTTAAAAGGTAAGGTTTAAAACTATCTACAGCGCTGTTTCATGCGGATGCAATCGTCAGGATGTGGTGGGTCTGTGCTGCCGGTGTTTTATAACTGCTTGTGTTGTCTGTCATCACGTGCTGTCTGTGTTTTTCGTGTGTTTCTGGTTCTTGTTCACTGATAGGAATTTCCACCTGTGCTTCCAGTTGTTAACCACTTCTATCCTAGTATTTAAAGTTGCCAGTTGTGGTTTGCATAGTATTATGTACTTTTCTGTTGAGCATAGGTTACATCTTTTGAAATGTTGTTGTATGGTGCTGCTCTTTCTATGATTTTCCGGATATATTGTAGTCTATCTTTTTCTCTTTGAGCTTCCAGATGTATTTACTCAATTCTGTTTGGTTTTTGTATCTTTCTTTGTTAAATGACTGTTTGTGTTTGCATATCTAGTTTTAAATTGGTTTTCAGTGATACCTATATATGTTTCTTCTGCGTTCTCTGATGTTACAGTGGCTTGGTACACAATGCTGTTGTAGAGGCATTTGTTGCTCAGAGGGCACTGTTCTTTCTTGATACAGTTGCAGGATTTCCTTTCATCACCCTCGTTTTTCTCTGTACTGCTTTTCATTTTGTTGGTTGAATCAATGTTTTTAAGGTTGGGCATACATGAGTATGATAATTTGATGCTGTTTTTGTTGAATATCTTGGATAATTTGTGCTCTTTGGGAACGATGATGTCAGGATTCTAAAGAATTCTTTCCCTATATTTGTTTTTACTCTTCCGTCATATATACCATATGATCTTTCTTTTCCTGTTCTTCTTGTGTCTGCTCATGTCATTATCTGGGTCATATTGTAGTTTGTAGTTGTAGCCACTTTTGTGCAACGCTTCTTGGTATTCAGCTGCAGCGTTATTGAATGCTGTTTCATTGCATGACAGGTTAGATAATCTCTTATTTATGCCTCTGGGTATTGTTTTTAGTATGGAAGGTGGATGGTTACTTTTGATATTAAAATAGACAGGTGTATCATTTGGTTTTTTGTATGGTTTATATATGTGCTAGTTGAGTCTAACGTTATATCTAGGTAGTTCACTATCTTTTTATTTGCTTCTATAGTGATTTTTAGATTTTGGTTTTGGAAGATTTTACACAGTTCTTTTTTCTTATTTTCAATGTTTCTAGGGTTGTCGTTCAGCGCAGCGAGGCCGTCACCCCTGTACAGTCCGACTTGTTTTCCAAGTTTTTTTTAATGTTAGATAGTATGAATCGTCCGACAAGTTCGCAAGTTTTCGGTGCCATCATACGATCCCATTGTGACATCAAAAGTTGAATTCTTGTTTGCGCTCTTGGTCCAGATTTCATTTTTGCACGTGATGACAGACAACACAAGCAGTTATAAAACACCCGGCAGCACAGACCCACCACATCCTGACGATTGCATCCGCATGAAACAGCGCTGTAGATAGTTTTAAACCTTACCTTTTAACAAATGTTGCTCCCAGTCCGGTTGAGCATTTTTTAAAAATCTCTGCTGGTATTTACTACCATTGTCTTAATTGCTCCTCACGTTGAGCACTTTAAACCAACAGATTTTAAAATGGACAAAATCAATTTTAAACAATCTACTTAAAACATACCTTTCGCCAAACCTCAATGCTATATGAAAAGAATGATAGAACAGACAGAAAGGTTTATCAAAAACATGAGATGGAAAGCATTTTTCTTTTTGAACCCTAATGCCAAGAAAGAAGATATAAACACTATGACTTCAAAACATGGCGAGCTCCACCAGCCATTGAAGAAATGAAGACATTTGAGGATAAAATGAAAAGGATGATAGCCAATATAGAATTAAAAAAATCAAACAACGAATTCCAAACATCGTTAAAAAACGAAATCAAACAAATCCAAAATGACAAAAAAATATTTGTGAAAGCAGACAAAACCAGCAACTTCTACAAAATGGAAACTAAAGAGTACTCACAGCTTCTCGACAAAAACATCCAAAAAAATTACAAAAAAAGCTGATAAAACTACATACGAGTACATTAGAAAAAAAGAAAAGGAGCTTGTGCACCAAATGGACTTAAGCAATAGAGTGGAGACAACAGCAGCAAGAGAAGCTTTCATAACACTTAAAGACACAAACCCAACTTCCTGAATAACCCAACATGCAGATTGATAAATCCATCCAAATCTGAATTAGGAAAAATCAGCAAAAAATCTTAGAAAAAGCCATAAAAAACATAAGAGAGAACACTGAACTCAACCTCTGGAAAAACACATACGAAGCCATACTCAAGAAACTCAACAAGCAAGAAAATACAGTTTTTATAACATTTGATATAGTAGACTTCTACACATCTATAGATGAAGATCTACTCACCAAAGCTATAAAATTTGCCAACAAATACAATGAAATATCAGGGTCAGAAATGGAAATCATTTTCCATACAAAGAAAACTACTACACAGCAAAAATGAAATCTGGACCAAGAGCGCAAACAAGAATTCAACTTTTGATGTCACAATGGGATCGTATGATGGCGCCGAAACTTGCGAACTTGTCGGACTATTCATACTATCTAACATTAATTTAAAAAAAAAACTTGGAAAACAAGTCGGACTGTACAGGGATGACGGCCTCGCTGCGCTGAACGACAACCCTAGAAACATTGAAAATAAGAAAAAAGAACTGTGTAAAATCTTCCAAAACCAAAATCTAAAAATCACTATAGAAGTAAATAAAAAGATAGTAAACTACCTAGATATAACGTTAGACCTCAACCAGCACATATATAAAACCATACAAAAAAACCAAATGATACACCTGTCTATGTAAATATCAAAAGTAACCATCCACCATACATACTAAAAACAATACCAGAGAGCATAAATAAGAGATTATCTAACCTGTCATGCAATGAAACAGCATTCAATAACGCTGCAGCTGAATACCAAGAAGCGTTACACAAAAGTGGCTACAACTACAAACTACAATATGACCCAGATAATGACATGAGCAGACACAAGAAGAACAGGAAAAGAAAGATCATATGGTACAACCCCCCATATGACGGAAGAGTAAAAACAAATATAGGGAAAGAATTCTTTAGAATCCTGACATCATCGTTCCCAAAAGAGCACAAATTATCCAAGATATTCAACAAAAACAGCATCAAATTATCATACTCATGTATGCCCAACCTTAAAAACATCATTGATTCAACCAACAAAATGAAAAGCAGTACAGAGAAAAACGAGAGTGATGAAAGGAAATCCAGCAACTGTATCAAGAAAGAACAGTGCCCTCTGAGCAACAAATGCCTCTACAACAGCATTGTGTACCAAGCCACTGTAGCATCAGAGAACGCAGAAGAAACATATATAGGTATCACTGAAAAGCAATTTAAAACTAGACATGCAAACCACAAACAGTCATTTAACAAAGAAAGATACAAAAACCAAACAGAATTGAGTAAATACATCTGGAAGCTCAAAGAGAAAAAGATAGACTACAATATATCCTGGAAATCATAGAAAGAGCAGCACCATACAACAACATTTCAAAAAGATGTAACCTATGCTCAACAGAAAAGTACATAATACTATGCAAACCACAACTGGCAACTTTAAATACTAGGATAGAAATGGTTAACAACTGCAGGCACAAGTGGAAATTCCTATCAGTGAACAAGAACCAGAAACACACGAAAAAACACAGACAGCACGTGATGACAGACAACACAAGCAGTTATAAAACACCGGCAGCACAGACCCACCACATCCGGACGATTGCATCCGCATGAAACAGCGCTGTAGATAGTTTTAAACCTTACATTTTAACATATATATATATATATATATATTGCGATGGTTCTCACATACATCTAGTGAAGGCTTTTCATATTTATAATACATTTTTTCCCATTTTCTTCATCTTCAATATTTTTTGTTTTTAATTTCAAATCTTTGCCCAGTCATTGCTATAATGATGGAAGGATTGTTAGCCTGCATTTGTTTTTCCTCACTGCTTGATTGTTCAGCATTTTATTGTTTGGTCAATCAGTGGGCGATTGCATTTCTTACGAAATCCAAGTAAAGATTGTTCTGCACAATTCTTAGCCGCTGACAATGCTTGGGTTATTGAACAGCAGAGCTGACCACTCAGACTGTTCCATATCTTTTGATCTCACTTGCATCCTTAAAATGGATCCTCAAGCATAGACTCAAAGATTGTCCCCTACATTTTATACTGCTTGCGTAATGTTTTTAGTTTTTCAGCAACTTTTTCCCTCTCCACAATTTCGTTTTGTTTTATTTACGGCTTTTCGCTGGCTGCTTTGGGGCTGCTGTTGGATTCATTTTTGAACCCTTGGTTGTGAGAACACCACAGAATTACAGACTGTGGTGTGTCTTTATTTGTCTCTATTTGTAAACCCCTTCTACACGGACATGTTTATCAATCTTTTACAGTGTGTGTAAACCCTTCTACACGGACATGTCTATCAATTTTTTTTACAGTATGTATAAACCCCTTTTACACGCCATGTCTATCAATATTTTACAGTTTGTGTAAACCCTTTCTACACAGCCATGTCTATCAATCTTTTACAGTGTGTGTAAATTTTTCTGGCCAGCCATGTCTATCAATTCTTTTCTACAGTGTGTGTAAACATCTCCTACAGAGACATGTCTATCAACCCTCTATAATGTGTGTAAAGCTTTTCAACACAGATACTATCAACTCTTTACAGTGTGTGTAAACCCTTCTACACAGCCATGTCTATCAATTCTCTACCGTGTGTGTGAACCTCTTCTACACAGCCATGTCTATCAATTCTTTACCGTGTGTGTGAACCTCTTCTACACAGCCATATCTATCAATCTATAGTGGATGTAAATTTCTTCTACACAGTCATATCTATCAATCCTCTGTAGTGTATGCAAACCTGTTCTACACAGCCATGTCTATCAATTCTCTACAGTGTGTGTGAACCTCTTCTACACAGCCATGTCTAT
>CM031611.1:79460206-79490049 GCA_018398815.1 Conus ventricosus
TGCCTGGAACCCCTCACCGCGTCCTTGACCCCTGACATGTCTCCTGTCCTGTCTGCCTGGAACCCTTACCGCGTCCTTGACCCCTGACATGTCTCCTGTCCAGTCTACCTGGAACCCTCACCGCGTCTTTGACCCCTGACATGTCTCCTGTCCAATCTACCTGGAACCCCTCACCGCGTCCTTGACCCCTGACATGCCTCCTGTCCAGTCTGCCTGGAACCCTCACCGCGTCCTTGACTCCTGACATGTCGCCTGTCCAGTCTACCTGGAACCCCTCACTGCGTCCTTGACTCTGACCTGTCTCCTGTCCAGTCTGCCTGGAACCCCTCACCGCGTCCTTGACCCTGACATGTCTCATGTCCAGTCTGCCTGGAACTCCTCACCGCGTCCTTGACCCTGACATGCCTCCTGTCCAGTCTGCCGGGAAACCCCTCACCGCGTCCTGACTCCTGACATGTCGCCTGTCCAGTCTACCTGGAACCCCCTCACTGCGGTCCTTGACCTCGAACTGTCTCCTTTTCCAGTCTGCCTGGAACCCTCACCGCGTCTTGACCCTGACATGTCTCCTTCCAGTCTGCCTGGAACTCCTCACGCGTCCTTGACCCCTGACATGTCTCTGTCCAGTCTCCCTGGACCCCCTTACCTTTTTCTTTTCTTGTAAATCGCTGTGGGTTCCTAGAAGTCCTGGGGACTCCAGAGTCTGTGAGGCTAGAATTCTGAATTTCGAAAAAAAGGGGGTTAGTTACCGCAAGGACACAGACAAACTAGCACAGGACATATCGAATGCATTTCGACCTTTTTGGTCTTCTTCAGGCGAAACAAATAACATTTAGGACAGTGAACGAAGAACGGGGAAATCACTTAGCTCATCATGGTCGGTCTCGTTCAAAATGGCCGCCGGACGGAAACGGAGCCACCAAAAGGGGATCATGGGAGAGGAAATAGTGGGGGTGGGGAGGGGGGAGGGGGAAAGGAGGGGGAAAGAAACAACGGGGTTTGTAGCTTGTTTTGAAGTTGAATTCGAAGTGTTGCCTTGCTCAACTGCATGCCTAGTCGTCAAACTTTGGCTACCAACGCAGTTTGTGATTCAGGGGTTCTGCTGCAGACTCTGTCCTGCGCTTTTACCTGGAAGTCTCTGGCACAGTGTCTGGGGTGTCTCTGTCTGGAACTGTACCTGGGGTTTGTCTCTCCTGGCACAATTCCTGGGGTGTCTACCTGACATCAATACCTGGGGTGTCTCTCCCTGGCACAATTCCTGGGGTGTCTACCTGACATCTACCTGGGATGTCTCTCCTGGCAACAATTCCTGGGGTGTCTACCTGACATCATACTGTGATGTCTCTCCCTGCACAATTCCTGCGGTGTCTGCCTGACATCATACCTGGGATGTCTCTTCCTGGGACCGTGCCTGCGTGTCCCATTCTGCCCTGAACCTGAGTTCTTGGTTGTTTTTGTCTGCGCTGCCTCTAGATTTCTGCCTGCGTCATTTTCAATCTCATTACAGACCGGGTGGGGGAGGGGGGGGGGGGGTAGGGGTTGTATGACGTTGCGATGAAGTGTAGTGAGAAGCAAGTGTACATGCACATACTCCTATGCACACACCCACTTTACAGTGTGGTTTGGGGACATCGGCATCACAGTGCGCAGGATCTTTGAGGCAGCTGAGCAATGCGAGCTGTAATTTTACAAATATATTTTTTGATCTTTATGATTTTATGATTGGCGTACGGACAGAATTGATGAAGCGTAAAGGGTGTGTGATGGTACGTGTTCGTAAACTTTTTTTTTTCTATTAAAAAGAAAGCATCGAGGAAAAGTAGAAAACATTTTGTAGCAATGTGTTCACTATTCCCTCCTTTATCAACGGAATAATGGACGCCTGTTAGATCTCTGTGTTGATGGGCCAAAGTATCATTTCTTTCCGACTCATTAAGATGTGAGTTTTGTCGTATCTCTCGGAAGGCGACAGTAACACTCTACTAGCGCTGTACTGCCATGGAAAAAAATATTTGGTCGTAATTCCCAATAATTCCATATCACTTTCTGCCTCGTCATTACTTGGTGAAAATGCCTTATTCTAAAAATTTTAACTTTCCCTTTGAATGTCTTCTCTGGGGGATAATGCAGTCAGTTTAGAAAGATGAAAAAAAACCCAGAAAGTTCTCATGTGGGTGTAGCAAGGAAGTGTAGGCCCCAACATTTTGTAGATGTGAGCGTTTCTTTTCCACTGTAATATTTTTCTTGAATTATTGTGATTGTAACTTACCCAAGACTGATTGCATTAATTTGACTTTGTGAGAAATATGTCACTGTTTTTCTCTCCATCGTCGTCGTTGTTACAGCTGGTGTTGTTTACCATTGTTGTTGGTCTGTGACGTGTGTGTTTGGATATTTGTCTGTCGAAAGTGCTAGCTGACAGGTCTAAGATCACTGTCATTTGTTGTGTTAATGTTTATGCTCTGTGTGACTGTGTGTAAAATGATGCGTGTAACTAATCTTTGTGTTGGGTTTATCGTGTACTTCATGGTCGTCAGCAGCTATTTTTTTGTTAGGTCTGGAATTTGGTGGTGGACACGCCCGGCTTAAAGCATGTGACAAGTTGACGGAATCATACTTTACAGCACACTGCACTGACGCATGGATTCATTATTCATGTTTGCCTCCATGGTTTTCGCTTCCAGTATGCATCAATCGTTACTTCTTTTGATAAGCACGTTAACAGTTTTTAAAAACCGGAGTTCTTGGGCTTTGCGCCGTTTCTCCAGTATCACGTTCAAAGGGGTAGAGGAACGGGTTGAGCGCTGAATTGAGGGGGTAACACAAAAATGGCCATTCCAATGTTAGCCTCCCCTGGTTTTGACGACACCTAAGGCAGCCAGGACCCCACACAGGCCAATGGGAAACCAGCACAGGAAATCGGACACGGCAATGAAAAAGAGACGCTGGGCAATCGTTGCTTCCTTGGACAGCGTACTTTCGGTGCTTGAATCTGTCATCTTTGTCAACTGATTGGACATAGCGTTACTCCTCACGGACCAGTAATGAGACACTGACCCACACCAATCATGAGAAAGAGGATCAGGTTGCAGATGACATGAGACTGAATGCGTAAACGTGACAGGAAAGTCAACTCTGGTGATCGGCAGTGGAATGTAAATTCCTGTCTGGTGGAAAAACTCCCAGTGTGAGGTGACAGGGAGCAGAGGCACTGCTGCCAGCGAAAGTCCCAGAGCCCACATGATGACACAGGCAATGTGAGCTGATCTGACTCCAAACCTGATGTGATTGAGGGAAAACGGAGCACAAGGAAGCGATCGAGAGTGATGAAACAGATGAGGAATGCTGAGACTTCACACGATAACAAGGACAGGAACCCTGCAATGCAGCAAGCTGAGCTCTTTTTCCACGCAGCTTCATTCCAAAGATAACTCCCGGCATAAACCCAGTCTGCCATGCCCATGAAAGTAAATACACTCCCATTAAAAAATTCTGAAGCACTCAGATGAAGAACAAATATGACGAAGCCAGTCTTGTTGTTTTCTGACCAAATATGGACACGATGGACAAAACCTCCCCTGTTTCCCAGAACAGCCAGCACTGCAAACACTGCGAGAGCACAACGGTAAGCAACGGATTTCAACAAGTCATCACATGACGAGATTTAATCAGATGGGGCCCAGCATTCACCTCGGAAATTGTCTGGTAAAACAACAGGACACACAGCTTGAAGTTGTCGGCAAAAACAGACACAAGGTTCGTCATGTCTTTCATGACGTCCGGAGAGAAATCGGTTATAGGGCAACCTTGTAAATTTAAAACTTGAAGATCGTCAAACAAGAATTGTTCCTGCAGTACCTCAATATTATTCCATGACAAATCTAGAGCTTTTAAGGCTGGCGTAAGAGTGGACAAGGCACTCACACTTAGAAAATTTGCTTAGACATGGGAAATATTGAAGAACACCAGTGGTGGAAGTATGTACAGTTCTTGGGCATGCCAAGCAGATTATCTGCCAGATTCAATTCCTGTAGTTGAGGCATTCTTGCAAAATGGCTGAAGTTGACGGAGTGAGCAGATTCTGACTAAGATCCGAAGTGTGAAGGTTCGGTAATGCTACCTCTGTCAGCCCCCTCCATCCACACGTCTGCACGCCAGGTGGATCAACATGACGTTGAGAGTGACGTCACTTACCCGTATCCCACTGCCAGCAGCCGCCAGGTAGCGCAGCTGTGGAAACGAGCCGATGAGAAAGGTGTGACTGCAGGAGAAGGCAAAGCCATAACACACACATGACTCAGGACAACGAAGTCACACATCAGTTCATCATCGTGCAGTGGGCAGTGTGGCAGGCCGTCACACAGGTGATTCACGTGCACACACACTGTTTTCTGACTGTCACGACATCGATAAAATTCCTGGGCACGTCTCGACATTGCGACAGTCAGCTTCGTCCTCATGATCCGGACAGTCGATCATGTCATTACATCTGACATGGAAGGGAGACAATAGCCATCGTCATGACACTGAAAATGACTGTTGGGCACTGGGTGTTGTTCTGTGGTAAAGGGGTGATGGTGAATCCGCCAGGTACATCATAGTGGATCACAGCGGGGGTGGTATGTCATGAAATATATAGCCTCTGAACTCACAGTCTTTCTCGTCATAGCTTGTCATGCAGTCATCAAAGCCATCACATTGTTTGTCCACACCTACACATGAACAAACGGCAACATCACCGTCTTGTACCTAATTGAAAACGTCTGATATTTGGAGAAAAAAAATCATGCAAAGTTGAACAAAAAATGTATTCATCATAATTTGATTTTTAGAGATCATAAAATCATACTTGATGAACTAGATCAGATAATGTTTTAGCCTTAAAATTTTAAAAAAATCGTATTCCATAAAAATTTTATTTGACAGAACATAAAGTATATGTTTGGTAAACCAGGTTGTAAATGTCTTACTTAACCTTAGGGGCCAGTTTGATCACGGTTGAAAATTGCATAAATGATATGATTTCATGCTCACGTATATTTTGTTTCTTAACCTATCCCTCTGTCTACACACACACACACACACACACACACACACACCACAACACACACACACACACACATCTCTCTGTCTCTCTCTTTCTGTGTGTATGTGTGTGTGTGTGTATTTTGTGTGTGTGTGTGTGTGTGTGGTGTGTGTGTGTGTGTGTGTGTGTGTGTGTGTGTGTGTGTGTGTGTGTGTGTAAAATAATTTAGTATTGGGAGAAAACAAGTGCAGGCTAACAAAAAAGAAAATGTGGTGAAGAAATAAGTGTCTGAAAAAATAAATTTGTTTACAAACCGTATAAAAAAAAATACAGCATATGATTATGCTGATCGAAGAGGATGAAAGAAGTTGATCAATCGGATTTCCGTTCCGGTGTGAGACTTATGACTAGGCTGTAATTGATGTATCTATGATATATGCCGGCATTAACTGGGCTCGAGAGCTACATACACCTGCCCGTATTGGAAATTGAAGTGACACTCTCGGAGACGCGTTCATCGAGTGGATAAAATTCGACTGTATGGTACCGGTGTAACACCCCAGATTGCCCCCCATCCCAGAATTTCCCCGGGGGGACGTTTCAGTATCCCAGAATGCCCCCCCCCCCCCCCCCCCGGGGACGTTTCAGTATCCCAGAAGGCCCCCCCCCCCCCCCGGGACGTTTCAGTATCCCAGAATGCCCCCGGGTGGCGTTTCAGTATCCCAGAATGCCCCTGGGGGGCGTTTCAGTATACCAGAATGTCCCCGGGGGGGGCATGTTGGGTATGCTAGAATGTCCCCCGGGGGGCATGTTGGGTATGCTGGACACGTCCCCCTGGGGGGGCAATCTAAAATGTCCCCCCCCCCATATCTATTATGCCCCCCATGAGGACACATATATTTTCATCCCAGAATGCCCCCCCCCCCAATTCTCTGTCTGTCTGTCTGTTTGTCTGTCTCTGTCTGTCTGTCTATATGTCTGTCTGTCTGTCTGTCTCTCTCTCTCTCTCTCTCTCTCTCTCTCTCTTCTGCGACATCTTAAAACACTGATTCTTGCTTACCTAACTAGAAACAGACGAAGACGGAGGCAGAGGCAGGGAGAGAGAAATAAACAGACAGACAGATAGAAAGAGAGACAGAGACTGGGACAAGGACAGAGAAAGAGAGAGAGAAAGAGGCACAATGGAGTGGGAGAGAGCGAGGGGGGAGGGAGGGAGTGAGAGACAGAGAGAGAGAGAGAGAGAGAGAGAGAGTAGAGAGACAGACAGAGAGAGAGAGCAGACAGACAGACAGATAGACAGAGACACAGACAGACAGACAGACAGACAGACAGACAGACAGAGACAGGGAGAGAGATGAGTTTATATCACACCAGTACAAAACTTTTTTCAACCATAGCCTACTTATTTTACACTTTTGTGTACAAAAATTATGATTGTCTGAACTGCTTAAAAAACAAAACAAAGCAACAAAATTGTCTATTTGATCAGTCTTCTTTGATGGTTTTTGCACCATGAAAACAAAAGTCCAAGCGATGAAAGTATATTTTACTTTAAAAATTCACAATAAAAGAATCAAGAATAAATTCAAGAAAGAAAGAAACAGAAGAGAAAAAAAGAACCGACCAAAATGCGTTTAAGTCTAATCAATTTCTTTGACGAATTTTTCTTCTGGGCGCGAGTCAAACAAGTGTCAGAACACAGAAATACGTCACACCTGCTTGTTTAGTCCAATTCGTTGGAGGCCACTTCGTAACTGTTGGGCATTTTGAGTTATTGCGTAAAATTCAAGATGGCCGCCACCAGATTTGTAAACTGCAAATATTGAGGACAAATGATGCCAGATTGTGATTATTTTATACTGAATTTTGGTCTCAATCAAGAAAATTATTCAGTTAACCAGAATGATTCATAGTATCTAAATTTTTATCCAATTTCAGTATGTTTTATCCGATTTTCGCTTTTCCAAAATGGCTGCCATTGGAAGAAAACAGTGCCTTTCTGTATTATAATTGGCATGCAAAATCAAATCAGTGAAGTCGACAATCTAAATGGAAAAGAACTGCTAAAAGGGAACAGCAAAGCCTTCTGTCCTTCCAAAATTGTAGCATCAAATAATTAATGGTTGCATGCATAGAATAATCAAATACATACATGAACAAAGTTGATCTGTGTCCAACAGGATCTGGCCTCAAAACGTATAGTAATAACAGTCGTAGTGAACTATTTCTTACAAGTACTGTCTTATCAGAGAGAGTGAACGAACATCGGAAACTTTAGAATCTACAATATCAATGATCAGTCATATTTTCGATAACACGCATTATTACAGACGCGCACGCATCCACTTACAGAGAATATACTCAGACACATACACGCACGCATACACTCGAGCACGCACGCACGTACACACACACACACACACCACACACACACACACACACACACACACACACACTCTCTCTCTCTCTCTCTCTCTTTAAGAGAGAGAGAGAGAGAGAGAGAGAGAGAGAGAAAGAGAGAGAGAGAGAGAGAGAGAGAGAGAGAGAGGGAGAGAAACAGACAGACAGAGACCGAGAGAACAGAACAGAACAGAACAGAACAGAACAGAACAGAACAGAACAGAACAGAATTTTATTCAGTAAGGCCAAAGCCCCATTTGAAGGGGTGTGAACATTGATAGTAGACATGATAAGACAAATTCGAATTATACTATCAATCCAATTATACTATCAATCCATCATCTGCTTGAAGCTAATGCAAAAAAACAAAACAAAACAAAGACGAAAATGAAAACAAAATTACACCAGTTCATACATGGTATCATACACTAAATTGACGCCAATTGACTAGTAAAATTGGTAATTCAGGACTTGCTATTTCTCTTTTCCTAAAGGCTTTATATAGATATATAGCAAAATTACTGATGACCTGTGCGCTTTGTGATGCTAAAAGTAACGTTAATCTGAAGTTACTGGGATTGTTTATAATATTTTGGATGGATTAAACTGTGTCTTAAATCATCAAAAGCAGGACAACAAAAAACAAAGTGAATTTCATCATCAGCGAAGGATGTGCACAACGGGCATACTGTCCTAAATTCACCGTCCCTTTTGTATCCTGAACTATGTACTGATAAATTAGACATTCCAAATCTAAATCTTGTCAGAGTGTATCGAATAAATCTATCCATACCCAATAGTAAGTATGGCTCCAGATCATGCGATGTTTTGAATTTCCTGTATTCTATAAATCTGTTGCTATCATTCATATGATGATTCCAGTTCTGCCACCTACAGTCGATTAGTCTTTGCTTAAACATCTTTATAAAGGAATTTATGCACCCCACGCCTTGGTATTCCCATACATAGGAGAAGCCATAACTATTCAAAATATCACGAACTTTTGAGGCCCAATTTACTTTTCCTCTATTGGCCAAATTTAACAACATTTTATACGCTTTAGATGGTAATCTATGTTCCTCCATTCGAGTCAGTTTCAACCAGTATCTAATGCAAGAAACACTAGAATTAATTGTTAATGGGAATCGATTCAATTCACCATACACAAGGTCGTTTGGTGTTTTAATACAAACCCCTAGATACTTCTTTAATACAAATAAATGGACACTTTCAATGACAGATGAAGCATCTTCTAGATTCCAAATCTCAGCATGTCATGTGACGTAGCCTCACATCAAGGCATGTGACGCTCCATCACATGTGATTAGTGATATGAATCATTTCCCCATGCCACAACTAAAAAGGAAGAATATTCATGTGGCTTGACTAGTGTAGCGGGTGTCCCCAAATAATTGTGAGAATGACTCGGTAAAGAAACAAACGTGGTCATTGGGTGAAAGTGACCACTGAGAGATAGTTTACTAAGGGCTGGTAGGGTGCTGGTCATGTGTTTTGAACACTGAGTATGCACTCACTAGGAGGAGGGAGGAAAGAATCAGTTTTAGCCCAGCAGATGGCCTAGAGACTCGAACCTGTCAGGACGCTGGTCCTCGCTGCTGACCAGTCATTACCAGGTGAGCCATAGATAGTTGGGGAAAGCTACAGGGGAAAACCTAAAGAAAAGAGAAAGAAAGAATTCATGTTAAATTGGGAAGCAGGTTACTTACACGAACCTTATTCGTGTTTCAGCCCTTCACCCTTCGCCCTTCACCCTTCACCTTTCACCCCGTGAGGTGGTTAAAGATGGCCATGGTGTGGGGAACACACCGGTAGTTCAGCCCCAGCAGTTAAAGACTCCAGGGAGAGGAGTCGGAACTCGTCATCTCTCCAGAGACAGGAGAAGTCGAGGGAGAGGAGTTGGAACTCGTCATCTCTCCAGTGACAGGAGAAGTCGAGGGAGAGGAGTGGGAACTCATATCTCCAGTGACGGAGAAATCAAGGGGGCGATACACTGTCTAAGAGAGACAGGGAATCATGGCAGTATAGAGCGAGTCTTAATTATGATGCAGGTATAGCATCAAGGAGTGAAAGAATTATTTATTATCCTGGTCTGGCTCTTAGGCCAATGTTATTTGAAGGCCATGAATTTATAGAATCTTGAATCAATTAGTTTATCTCTCAATGTAAAGAGAGATATATAAAATCTGTTTATAAATTGTTTGGTGTGATTTAGTAAAGGGTTTTTCCCTGAAGGAGAGGGGGAGAAGAAAAAACATTCGGTAGTGCGCCTTTTGGTTGATTGGAAGATTGCGTGTGCGTATGGAGTAAATGCTGTCATGAATGCGTGTGGGCAAAAGTGACAGTGTGACACAGCACCATATAGGAGTATGGGTTGAATCTGAAAATCAAAAAGCTTCAAATACAATTTCAAAGAGTTGTTATTTAGCTGATACAACTTACAAATAATGCTGATGGCAGCTCGTTTACCTTTACTTGCTATATCTTGGCATGCATGCTTAAAACTCAGTCGTGTGGAGAACAGGATGCCTAGATACCGATAAGAATTTACTACGTTCATCTTTATGTTATTATAAAACCATTTCTCAGTACTTGCTAAATACCCACCTTTCCTAGAGATCACTATGCTAGATTTGTCCAAGTTTACTTTAAGCTGGAACTGGCACGCAGCTCTATGAAGAGTATTCAATTGGGTTTGTAAGCCAACCACAGTTTCTGACAATAAAATCATGTCATCAGCAAACAAAAGAATAAACAGTTCAATGAAATCAATATCAAGGCTAACACCATGTCTACCATTATTGATAATATCGAGAGCAAGTTCGTTTATAAACAAGGAAACAAAAGAGGACTACAAACATCACCTTGTTTCACACCATTAGTGCAATATATGTAACCTGTATACTGTGTACCACAGCGAACTCGAGCTTTAACAATTTCGTACATACTTCTTATACATCTGTAGATTTTACCCTTAATTCCATTATTAATCAAAATAGGCCACAATAAATTTTTTTAAAAATAGTATCAAAAGTTTTCTAAAAAATCAAAAATGAAACGTTAATTTTTATTAACAAAATTTTTTTGCAATTTTCCCAAAAAAATGAAAACTGTGATCGATAGTAGAAAATTTTTTTTAAAACCCCCTGTTGAAATTTCACCTGTAATATTTTTTTTGACGACCCTTCAGTAATCTTGAATTAATTATGGCTATACTTTTTTGCTCTTAAATCTGACAGGAAAAATTCCCCCTATAATTTTTTGGGTCATTGTCGCGGTCGCTAACCGGGGCCCCTACCACCCCACCCACACCTTTACAAACTAGAGCAACAAAAGCACACTAAACACAATTTTACAATCACGGCACCTCTTTATTTCACACACCCAAAAATACCAGGGCGCCACCATCCCGTCCATCTAAAACCACACACCTTTTATCCACTTCTTCATGACCCCCCCCCCTACCGCCCCTTGAGAACCCTAACCTATACTAAAACCCTTTGCGGTTATCACTGGACTAGGGACGCAGGATAGCCCACACGGGGTGGCTAACTAATGGGGACAAGAAAAAACCCAAGGGGACTAAAAACTTAAACTCTACCCCCCAAACCCCTCTCCCCGGGACCACCCTTCTCTTTTGCCCCGGGGCCCACTATCGCACGGCCCTGCGCCAAAGGGGAGGCAGCGAAAAAGTCCCCCTACAGTGTGGCCACTACGCCCCAAAAGGAGCATATTTTAACACCCTACCCTTTCTGCCAAACGCTACACCCCTTCTACAACACCCATGGGAAACCTATCCCGGGCCCCGGAAAGCCTAGCCCGGGGCACATCCGGGGACCCTCACAACTGACCCTCCAGGATGATTCCGCTCCCAGCGCTGTCCGTGGACCCCGCAGATGATCCTTCCGCCTGGGCACGCACCCTGACGCACAACCAGACGCCCCTCGCCGAGTGGGGGGCTCGAAGGACACCTCCTCCTCTGAAGGCCCCCGGGGACACTGAGGGGGGGGGAAGGTTGGTGCAGCGCCCTCCACGGACGCCAACCCCGGGTTTTAGAGAAAAAGGGTGGCTGGAAAAACCCCCGGGAAAAACCCCGGTACCGAAAGAGGGCCGAGGCCGGTGGTTTCCCTCCGGGGGAAAGCGCAGGCCTGGACCCGCGCTCACCTCCCGGGCACGGGGGCAGCAGACGGGGGGTTTTGGCCCCCCTCAAGGAACAGGATCCTCTGACACAACTGGACAGACAGACTTTAACCACACCATTCTGCACGGGCTGAAGTGGCTGCCAACAGAGACAAACAGAACCCGGACGGGCCCAAAGGGCACCAGACCCGAGAGGCCCTGGCCTGACTATGACTCAAGTCACTAGCTCAAACTAACGGCGCTGCCGCCGAAATACAGGCGCTCCACTCCGACGAACCCGGGACCGAAGTAATACCCCAACGCTTCCGACTGGTCGGAATCAAGCGAACCAAACCTCACAACACAAAACAGCGATTGGTCAGAGCAGCGATCCCTCCGCAGAGCTGACACCCGGACCAAGGACTAGTTGTTGCTCTAAAAAAACAGCACGACAATTTACCACAAAAAATCACAGATTTGACAACACAACAGCCGATTCCTCCCCCGCCTTCGATAGTGTAAAACCCCAAGTAACAAAAGGGTTTACAATGGGGGAATAAAACCAAACCTCCCGCTTCCATCACTTCAACAAGTCAGATTGGAACTCAAGAATTTTGTTACCTTATTTCCCCAGACCCTACCAGAACCTTCCACAAAACCAAAACCCCAATCTTACCCGCACACTCGCACACAATATACACATAGCACACGCGCACACGTCTCTTTTTTTGAACTACCATTACTCCAAACACATGAACGGCTGGTTTATACTCCCGACGGGACACCCCCCCCTCCCTAATTTTTAACTACGGTTTTAAAAACCAAAAAAAAAAATTTCTCCTCGATCGGCGTTTACTCACACCCTCCCCTATAATACTCCACCCCCCCACCACTCACTCTGCCCGGTTACTTTTGAGCCCCCCCTCTCTTCCACAACATACTTTTAAATACATCATTAACGAAAAAATACATTATTAAACCCGGGCCCAATTCTGCCTTCCACGCCCTTAAGCAGGCACTTACGGGCACCCGTTAATTACGGTCAATATAGACTTCTAACTGAGGGTGCTCTGCCCATGACGACCGTATAAACCGTGCTAAAAATACCCCCCCCCAGCAACACTTTGCAACGTCATTCTCCCCAAAAGACATAAACTGCTATCTTCGACAATTAAACTTCTCATGAAAAGGTAAATGTAATTGCAGGCTCTCTTTTCTTTCTTCTCTCTCTCTTTTCTCCCCTCTCTCTCTCTCTCTCTCTCTTCTCTCTCTCTCTCCCTCTCTCTACGGCAAGCGACTCAAGAAGTCTGCCCCCACTTGTCCTTTACAACACTCCCTGCACCGTAAACTGGGATGGCTGCAGTGCCCACTTGTGACCCCCCATGTACCTAGACCCCCCCAGCTATTTCCCGGGGTTTTTCGTCCTAAAATGAAAAGGTCGCGTCCTGAAAACTGCTGTTGCCAAGTTCTTCTTTGTCAACTCCACGTTGGGCTACCTTGGTTCCTTAAGTTAAGGGCCCTCTGCCGCGTGCGGAACCCCTTGCCTTTCGGTTGCAACCAGAGCCCCTAGTATCTGCATGGGCCTGCGCATCGTGGTTTCCTTAAAGGGAAACTCTTGACCCCTTTTCCCTTGCCCACAGTACGCTGACATGGACCATGATGGCGTACCGCCAAGTCAGCATGCATGCCGGGCCCAATAAAAATGGCCCCCAACTCGCTCCTTGGTTGGGTGGTCCCTAAGTGTCCAGCATGGGTACGTCGTGGGTAGTTCATCACCGGGCCCGTTAGTTCGCTGGGACCAGATTTGATGGGGTACCCCCTTGGGGGACCTCAAACCCCCTGCCGGGGACACCAGTTTTCCCCGAGCGACTCGACTCGTCCAAATTTTGGTTGGAAAGTGCGCCCCTGTTACACGCATTTCGAGCCTTCCTAAAGGGTTTTCGTCCTGGTCCTGATCTAAATTAACTGTTTGGGTAGAGGTGTTCAGAATCACTCCTCGAGGGGGCAGTGGTACGGGTTCTTCTGCTCCCTGCTCTTGCGCACTGTCTGCAGCCCCCCCAATCCCGGGTCTGCGATAAGGCCCCCGTACCAACCCGGAATTTTCCTTTTCTCTTTGCGAAGTTTCCGATCGCACTTCCTGCCAGGGCTTTAAAAACCAAAAAAACCCCCAAATTCCCCTTCGATGAATGGGATTTCAACTCTTTTTCCGCCACAGGTAACACAGCCCTCCCTGGACCAGCCAACACTACTGGGTGTCCCCCTGTGTACCATCGCTGGTCCCAACCACTGGGCCACAGGGTTTTTCCGGCACCAGTGTCTCGAAATATTTGCCGGCGACCCTTTTGACTTCCACAATGCACGCAGGGTCGTACTGCTGCTCAGCGATGCGACAAAAACGTAGGGATACTCGACTTGGGGGGGTCAAACACTAAACCACCCAACAAAGGGGGCCCGGGGCTTTTCCCTAGCGACCGTGCCTGGCTTTTTGCATTTTAAAAAAAAACTATGGTCGATCAGGCCCTTTGATTCCTGTTCGGTTGTGTAGGCCCATCCTTTGGGGGCCCTCTCTGCAACGGGCTCTCGGCGTTTAAAGCCCATTCCCCCGGTTGGGCCGGTTTAACCTTTCGGTCTTGTTTTCCCCTTCCCTCCCCAACCTTTTGGCCTCTGCAAAAACAGTACTTCTTTTGCCATTTTTTTTCAACTTTTTGGGGGGAGTCTTCCGGACCTCAATCGTGAACTCGGGGGACAGCAGGGGGTTTAAAACTGTTCTGAAAAGCAGGTCTTTACATCCTCTCCCACATTTCCCACCCTTTTCCCCTGCCCCCACACCAAGGGAAAACCACCGCTTCACCTTTCCCCACACCGGGCGAAAGTTCAGCAGCGTCCTTCTTGATGTTTCTGAATTTTTCCCGGGGGCCTCAGCATTACCCAAAGGGCTGAACGGGGCGCTTTTATCGTCATAGTCGCTTAAACTCCCCACACTCAAACGCATTCTGTTTTCTCACCTTTCCTCTCAGCAGAGACCAGACTTGGGCCATGAGGTCCGTCCCTTGCACACGGGGCTAACGCTAAAATTTGGGGCGATAAAGCGTCCAATCATCGTCTCCCCAAGGTAAAGGGGCACGCTCTTTTCCCTTACCTCAATCAGGTTTTTTATCTCTGCTTCATCGAGGCCTGTCCCTTGTATGTTTAGCTCCGCTCTCTTCCCCTTAACTCAGCTTCATCTTTTCGCCCTTGAGATTAACCGGCCTGCTTTAACTCCCTCTCTCGCCTAGAGCTTTCCCTCTCAATCTTCCTCTGCCTACAGCTTTCCCCTCTTCGATTTTCCTCTGCTTCATCTCAACCCCTCTGCCTACGCTTTCTCCCTTCAATTTCCTCTGCCTTTTAGCTTTTCCTCTTCATCTTCCTTGCTTCATCTCTGCTCCCCCCATCCTTCTCTTCGCCTCCTAACCCCCTCTCCCTAGCAGCTTTTCTTTTCGCCTTATCTTCGCTCATTTTCCCCTCCACCGGACCCCAAACTCTGTTCTCTCGCTATCTTCTCTTTCCTCATCCCTCTGCTTTAACCTTTGCTTCTCGTCTTCATTACGCACCGAGTTGTGACGAACTTGGCGAGATCCCCCCCACTAAACCCACCCCGTTCCCAATTGACAAACTTTGCATAAGTCCCCGTCCCGGTTTTCATGATCCCCCCCCGCTCCGGGTCCAACCTTGGGTTGGTACCGCCGTGGGGGCCCCTGTGGATCCATCACAATGGGGTCGTACTGCGGGTGGGTGGGGGGTTTTAAGACATGGGGTCCCCCTACCACCACAGAGCTAGCAACAAACTTATGCATCTAGCGCAATGGAGGTCCCTGACTACGCACTTCCCCCTGAACCCCCCGGCCAAGTACCCATATTCTAAATGAGTCCCGAACCAGCTAATCCACCCAACTTTGTTTTCTTCTCATACATTCCCGTACGGAAGTCTAACCCAACAATTTCCCCAATGCGCTGTCGGGCGCCAACCCCCGATCACGTGACGCCGTTTTCCCACCGTATGTGTTTGCCCCCAGTTCACATGGACTTCAAGCAGGGCTCACTGCTCTGGTAGGCCGCACCCACCCGATCACAGTGACTTGCACCCCACAAGTTAAAATGACTCCCAAACATTTTTGTGTCCAACACTACGCACCCTCGAGTTTCCACGCACAGTCACCTGGGTTTTACACCCCCCTTTAAACCCCACAGGTTCCGGACACAGGTGCACAGTCACGGCGGGGTACCACTTACTCACGGGGGTTACCACATATAAGGGCCCCCAAGCACTTTTCGGTACACTCCGCACTCACTCCACTTTATGCGTAGCTCACACTTCCAACAACCACTCATATTTATGATCACTCATACCTCACTCACACGGTAGCGCCAACCCTTTCACACCAAACAGTCCCTGCCAATGCCAGGGAAAACCCTGCCTGAAGTAAACGGGACACTATACACCCCCAGGGTACTGCACGTTTCCCAAACAACCACCCACTCACTCGACGTACACACGGGACACAACACCCCCTACTCCCTTCTACTACCTATCACCTACCAAACCACTAAGAATATATCGCATCTCCCCCAAAAATGTCCCCGGTTCGCTAAGCCGGACGGCCCTACCACCCTTACCACACTATTACACAACTAGAGCAGACAAACAGCACACTAACACACTTTACAATAAACGCGCACCTCTTATTTCACCACCCAACATCCTGGGCACCACTCACTCCATTCTACAACCACACACCGTATCCCACTTCTTCAATGACCCACCCTACCCTACTGATCCTGAGAACCCTAACCAATACTAAAACCCCTTGCGGTATTCACTGTGACCTGGGGACGCAGAGTTTCCCCGCCCCGTGGTGGCTAATAATTAGGGACAAGATAAACCCAAGGGACTCACTTAACTCTACCACCAACCTCTCCCCAACCACCCTTCTCTTTTGCCCCGGACCACTATCGCACTGGTCACTGCGTCCCTAGGGAGGCAGCAAACAAGTCCCTACACTGTGCTGGCCACTACGTCCCAAAGGAGGCGTAGCTAACACCCTATCCTCTCCCTAACGCTCACCCTTCTACAACACCCATGGGACAACCTATGCCGGCCCGGAAAGCTCTAGTCCTGGCACTATCCGGGACCCTCACAGACTGACTCTCCCAGGATGACTCGCCCTCAGCGCTGTCCGGGGACCCTCGCGATGATTTCCTCTCCCGCGCTGGGCACGACACCTAACGCACACAGAACGCCCTCCCCGCACGAAGCCCGGGCTCGAAGGGACACCTCCTCCTCTGAAGGCCCCCCGCACTGGGGTGAGGGAAGGTCTGGTGCAGCGCCCCTCACGGACCCGAACCGGGTAGAGAAACCAGGTGCTGGAGAACCCGGAGAACCCCGTAGCCGAAAGACGGCCGACGGCCGGAAGGTTTCCCTCTCCTGGGAAAGCGCAGGCAACTGGACGCCGCCGCTCACCTCCGGCACGCCCCAGCAGACTGCGGTGGTCCTGGCCCCACCCCCCAGGACGGAACAGAACCTGCTGACACAACTGGCAGACAGCCGTTCAACCCACCCTTCGCAACTGGCTGAAGGGCTGCCCACGAGCGACACAGAACCGGGCAAGGCCAAGGGCACACAGCCCCGACGGGACCTGGCACGACTATGCCCTCGAAGTCACTCAGTCAAATAACGGCGCCTCCCGCCGCAACTCCCAGGCGCGTCCACTCCGACGAACACCAGGGACGAAGTGAGTACCCCAACGCATTCCGACCTGGCCCGGAATCAAGCGAACTCTACTCACAACACAAAACAGCGATGGTCAGGCAGCGTACCCTCCGCAGAGCGACACGCCGGACCAAGGGACTAGTTGTTGCTCGTGCAACAGCACGACAATTACCAAAAACAATCACAGACTGCCCAACACAACAGCCGATATCCTGCCCCGCCTTCGATAGTGTAGACCCCAAGTAAAAAAGGGTAACATGGGGAAATGAAACCAACCCCCCGTTTCCATCACTTCAACAAGCCCAAGTTTGGAAACCAAGAATATTGTGAAACCTTATTTCCCAGCACCCTACCTGCCTAACCTTCCCACCTTAACCAAAACCCCAATTTTAAACCACGCACACCGCACAACACATATACACTAATGCACACCGCACAGCTCTTATTTCTGAACTACCATTCTCCAAACACATTGAACGGCTGGTTTACTACTGCGAACGGTGAACCACCCCCTGCCTAAGTTTAAAACTACAGGTTAAAACCAACAAAAACTTCTTTTTTCGTCGGCGTTTACTCACCCCCTTCCTTTTAACACCCACCCCACACCACTCACTCGCTCTGCTGTTACTTTGATGCACCCCATCATCATTCCAACAACATCACTTTTTACACATTAACTGCAAAATACATTATCACCGGGTCCAATTCTGCCTTCCACGACCTAACGCAGGCATTACAGGCAGCCGTTACATTACGGTCTATAATAGACTTCAAAACTGAGGGTGCTCTGACCTGAAACGACCGCTATGCAACACGGCTACAAATACCACACCCCCAGCAACATTTTAAAAAACGTCATTTTTTCCCATAAATAAATGCATATCTTCGACAAGTCAACTTCCCCATGACAAAAGGTAAATGTAACTTGCAGCCTCTTCTCTCTCCTCTCTCTTTTCCCCTCTCTCTCTTCTCTCTCTCTCTCTCTCTCTTTTCTCCTTCTCTCCTCCCCTCTCTCTCTACCTCTCTCTACGGCAAGCGCCCTCAAGAAGTTTTGCCGCCACTTTGTCCTTTACAGACACTGCCTGCACCGTAAACTGGGATGCCGCAGTGCCACCTTGTGATCCTCCCACTAGTACTCTGACCCCCCAGCTCCTTCCTGGTTTCGTCCTCAAATGAAAAGGGTCGCTTGTACCTGCACTCCCGTTGCCAAGTTCTTCTTGTCAACTACACGTCTGGTCCCTTGTCCTTTAAAGGGTTAACACGTCCTCTGCCGCTGTGCGAACTTTTGCCTTCTGGTTGAAACCCAGAGATCCCTCAGTATCTGCAATGGGCCTGCGTCTGTGGCTTCCTTACAGGGAAACTCTTGACATCTTCCTTGTCCACGTCCGCTGACACGGGTCGGCATGACTGGCGTTCCCGGGAAAATTGTCGATGCATCCCTGGCCCAAATAAAAGGGCCCGACCAACCGCCCTTTGGTTCGGTGGTACCTAAGTGCCAGACAGGGGTACTCGTGGGCTAGCTTCATCACCGTGGCCCGTATTTCAGCTGGGACGAGATTTGACCGCTACGTCCTTGGGCCTCAACCCCTGACCAGGACACCAGATTTCCGAGCGTACTCGCTGTCCAAACTTGGTATGGAAGTGCGTCCCTGCTTCACACGCACTTCGAGCCTCCTAAAGGTTTCGCCCTGGTCGCATCTGAATTAACTGCTGGGTAGGGTGTTCGATACACCTCCTCGACGGGCCCGTGTACGGTTCTTGCTGCTCCCTGGCTCTCTGCGAACGTGTCTGCACTGCCCCTACCAATGCCGGGTTTTGCGTATACAGGCACCCGTATCAACCGGAATTTCCTTCTCCTTTGCGAATTTTCCCGATCAGCACTTCCTGCACAGGGTTTCTAACCAAACCTCCAACTTCCTTCGAGAATGGGGCTTCAACTCATTACCGCCACAGGTAACCAGACCTACCCCGGGGACTCACCCAAACCCCTACGGGAAATGTCTCTCCTGTTACGCATTCCCTGGACCAACCACGGGGCCACTACGGTGATCCGGCACCCAGTGTTCTAACCCATTTGCCGGCGACCGTTGACTTCCACAATGCAGGGCGGTCGTACTGTTTGCCCCAGCGCATGGACGACACAACGGGGGGAAACAAACCCAGGGCTTGGGGCTGGCCCACAAACTGAAACCACTCCAACAGAATGGGGCTCAGGGCATTTCCTAGCGACGGGGGGCCTGGCTTTTTGCAGTTAAAACAAACTATGGTCGATCTAGGCCCCTTTTGACTCCGTTCGGTTGCTGTAGTGCACCATCACTTTGTTGGACCCTCTCTGCAGACTGGCTCTCTGTCGTTTCATGCCCTTACCCAGGTTGGGCTGGTTAACCGTTCGGTCTTTTCTTCGCCTTCCTCCCCAACCTTTTGGCCTCTGCTAAAACAGTAGCTTCTGTTGCCATTTGTTCAACATTTTTCGGGGATGTCTTCCGGACCTCATCGTGAACTCTGGGGACAGCAGCTGGTTTAAAACTGTTCTTGAAAAAGCAGGTCTTTACATCCTCTGCCACACTCTCATCCTTGCCCGCTGCCGCCCCACCAGAGGGAAAACCACCGCTTCATCCTTCCAGCACCCGGGCGAAAGTCTCAGCGCGTCCTTCTTGAAAGCTTCTGAACTTTTCCCGGTAGGCCTCGCATCTAGCCTAAAGTGGCTGAACAGGGCGCTCTTATCTGATCATAGTCGCTTAACTCGGTCCACACTCAAACGCATTACTTTCTTCTCTAAACCTTTCCTCTCAGCAGAGACATCAGGGCGGTGGGCCATGAGGTCTCGCTCCCCTTGCACATCTGGGCTACACGCTCAAATTGGGCGATGAAAGCGTCCAAGTCATCGTTCTCTCCTAACGGCTCAAGGTGGACACCTTCGTTTCCTTCACCTCAATCAAGCGTTTTTTATGCTCTGCTTCATCTGAGGCCTGTCTCTCTTGTATGTTTAGCTCTCGCTCTCTTGCCTCTAACTCCCTTCATCTTTTCGTCTCTTGAGATCTAACTCGGCCCGCTTTAACTCCAGCTCTCTCTGCCTAGCAGCTTTCCCTCTTCAATCTTCCCCTGCCTATCAGCTTTCTCCTCTTCGATCTTCCTCTGCTTCATCTCTAACTCCCCCTGCCTAGCAGCTTCTCCTCTTCAACTTCCTCTGCCTATCAGCTTTTCCTCTTCAATCTTCCTCTGCTTCATCTCTAGCTCCCTCTCATCCTTCATCTTCTGCCTCTCTAACTCCCTCTGCTAGCAGCTTTCTCTTCTTCGTCCCTTCATTTTTCTGCCTCAAATTTCTCCTCCATCCGGAGCTCCAACTCTGCTTCTCTCGCTATCTTCTCATCCTCATCCCTCTGCTTTAACCTTTGCTTCTCGTCTTCATTTCGCACCGAGTCTGTGACGAACTTGGCGAGATCTCCCCAGCTAACCCATCGCCGTTCCCAACTTGACAAACTTTGCCTAAGTCCCGTCCCCCGGGTTTATATCCACCCCCGCATCCTGGTCATAACCTTGGGTTGGTATCCGCCGTAGGGCCTGTGGATCCATCACACTATCGGGGTCGTACTGCGGGTGGGCTCGGGTGTGTTAAGACTTTGGGTACCCCTACCACCACAGAGTAGCAACAACAGTATGCGATCTGAGCGCAAAATGGAGGTCCCTGACTACGCACTTGCCCCTGAAGCAACCCGGCACAAGTACCCACTATTCTCAATGAGTCCCGCAACCAGATAACTCCCCCCACCTTGTATATCATTCTCATTACATATACCGATACGGAGTCTAACCCCCACAATATTAACCAATGCGCTGTCTGGGCGCCAACCCGATCACGTGACGCCGTATTCCCACCGTCCACTGTGCATGCGCACCAGTTCACATGGACTTCAAGTCACGGGGCCTCACTGTCTCTGGTAGGCCGCACCCACCCGATCACAGTGCACTTGCACCCCACAAGTTCATAATGCACTCCCAGCACACCTTAGTGTCACAACACTACGCACCCTCGAGCTTTCCACGCCCAGTCACCTGGGCTTACACTGCCCTTAACCCCACAGGATATCCGAGCACACAGCGTGCACAGTCACGGGCTGGGTTTCCACTCTACTCACTGGGGTATCCACATATAAGGGACACAACGCACATTCGGTACACTCCGGCACATCACCTCCACTTTACTGCGTAGTCACTCACACTTCCAACAACCACTCAATATTTATTGATCACTCATACCTCACTCAACGGTAGCGCCAACCCATTCACACCAACACAAGTTGCCCTGCCCAATGCCACTGGAAACCTGCCCGAAGTGAACAGGGACACTACGTACCACCTTTCCCCCGGGGACTGGCACGCTCCCCCCAACCACCCACTCACTCGACGTACACCCGGACACAACACCCCCCCACCTCCCTTCTAGCTACCTATCACCTACCCAGAACCACCTAAGAATATACTCCGCATCTCCACCAAATGTCACGGTTTGCTAAGCCGACGGCCCTACCACCCCTACCCACACCTATTACACACTGAGCAGACAACACAGCACACTAACACAACTTTACAATCACGCGCACCTCTTTATTTCACACACCCAACATACCATGGCGCCACCACTCACGTCATCTAAAAACCACACACCGGTATCCCATTTTTCACTGACCCACCCTACCCTACTACGACCTGAGAACCCTAACCTATACTAAAACACCCGTTGCGGTATATCACTGTGACCTAGGGACGCAGAGATAGCCCGCACACGTGGTGGCTAACTAATAGGGACAAGAATAAAAACCCAAGGGACTCTAAACTTAAACTGCTACCACCCACACCTCTCCCCAGGACCCACCCTTCTCTTTTGACCGGGACCACTATCGCACTGGTCACGCGTCCCTAAGGGAGGCAGCGACAAGTACCCCACACTGTGCTGGCCATACGTCCCAAAGGAGGCAGTAGCTAACACCCTATCCTACTGCCTAACGCTACACCCCTTCTACAACACCCATGGGACACCTATGCCGGCCGGAAAGCTCTAGTCCTTGGCACTATCCGGGGACCCTCACAGACTGACTCCTCCACGGATGACTCCGCTCCTCGCGCTGTCCGTGGACCCTCGCAGACTGACTCCCCTTCCGCGCTGGGCACGACACCTGCGCACACCAGACGCCCTCTCGCACGAGTCCGGGGCTCGAAGGACACCTCCTCCTCTGAAGGCCCTGCCGGACACTGAGGGTGAGGGAAGGTCTGGTGCAAGCGCCCTCTCACAGGGCGCCGAACCGGGTTTGAGCAACAGGTGGGTGGAGAAACCCGGGAGAAACCCCCGGGAGCCGAAGACGGCCCACGGCCTGGGTGGTTTCCCTCTCTGGGAAAGCAGCAGGCAACTGGACGCCGCCGCTCACCTGCCCGGGATGCGGCAGCAGACTGCGGTGGTCTGGCCCCACCCTCAGGACGGAACAGGATACCTGCTGACACAAATGGACAGACAGACGTTCAACCACACCAGTTCTGCAACTGGCTGAAGTGGTGCCACAGGGACGACCACAGAACCGGCACAGGCCAAGGGCACACCAGACCCGACGAGGACCTGGCACTGACTATGACTCGAAGTCACTCAGCTCGACTAACGGGGGCTGCCGCCGCAACTAACAAGGCGCGTCCACTCCGACGAACACCAGGGGACCGAAGTGAAGCTACCCAACGCATTCCGACCTGGTCGGAATCAAGCGAACTCTACTCACAACACAAAACAGCGATTGGTCAGAGCAGCGTATCCCTCCGCAGAGCTGACACGCCGGACCAACGGACTAGTTGTTGCTCGTGCAAAAAAGCACGAAAAATTTACCACAACAACTCACAGACTTGACAACACAACAGCCGATATCCTGCCCGCCTTCGATAGTGTGAAACCCAAGTAACAAAAGGGTAACAATCGGGAATGAAACCAACCTCCCGCTTCCATCCCTTCAACAAGTCAAGATTGGAACTCAAAAATATTGTGTACCTTATTCCCAGCACCCTACCTAGCCTAACCTTCCACTTAAACCCAAAACCCCAATCTTACACACGCACACTCGCACACACACCCTATACACATATGCACACGCGCACACGCTCTCTATTTCTGAACTACCATTACTCCAAACACCCTGAACGGCTGGTTTACTACTGCCGATCGGTGACAATCATTTTGTTGCCTTTCTTAAACCCAAAGGAATAATTATGGGTTCTTTCCATAAATTCAGGATATTGACCTGTGTTCAATAATGCATTTAAATATTTAACTAAAAATCAATCACGTCATTTCTTGCATTTTAAATATCTCTCCAATAATGCCATCTGGTCCTGCGGCTTTCTTGTTTTTCAGTTTTTAATTGAGGTAATACTTCTTCACTTGTTATGGGCCGGTTCATAAATCAACATTATCCTCAACATTCTCATGTCTATCGTTCCGACCTCCCTTGACTGCAAACAGTTTCATTAGTACTATCAGGTAAAATCATCTGAATATCATAGCCCTCTGTAAAATAGGTCTATTACTATCAATGTCATGTTTTTTCTAAAACTCCTTTAAAATGTTGAAACCATTCTTGAACAGAGGGTTTTTGGGATTGAAAATTTTCTTACTGGAAACTTGCTCAATGCCAAAATTCTTTCTGGTCATTAATGCACATGACAGTTTGCTCAAGTACAGTTTTTTGTTAATTCCTTTTCTTTTTTTTTTTGCAACAATTCTTCTTTTATTCTCTTCCAGCTTTGGCCAAAACTGCTTGTTCTCTTTCTCGTTTGAATTCTCAGTTAGTGACAATTCCTTTTTTGTTTTAAGAAGATTCTGTTTCTGTTATAAAGTTTCTACAAGTTCTCAAAGTTTTCTGACAGTAACTTAGAAGTTTCATTCTTCATCATACCATTTCTCTGATCTTTTCTGATTTGTATAAATTTTCTTTTCCATAAAAGTTGCTTGTTCTCGTATACATTCATTAAATAAAGTTAGTGCCTGATTTATGTCAGTAGCCATCAAACTGCTGGCTTGGTAAAGTTTGTCTTTTGTCTTTCCGGAACGCATGCGATCATGGAACTGCTCTGCTAAATCATCATTCCAAACTATCTTATCAATAAAGGATGGCATATTACAGCATTCATCATCACGACTTATTATATCATTATTTGCATCAAAATAGAATTCCAGTGGTTGATGATCAGAATCAATCATATCTGAGACTGAAGACGGCAGGAATTCCTTATAGTATCAAAAAGATCTTCAGAAACTATAAAATAATCATTCACACTACTTCCTGTTTCCGACATGTATGTGTAGTGACCAGTATAATCACCATTACATACTCCATTCATAATAAAGAACTTAAAAGCGATACATAAATTCAAAATCATTCTTCCATACACATTCAGCACTAGATCTTTTGAATATCTTATGAAATCTGTTTCATTATTCTCATCATTGATACCGAATCTACTAAACGCATCACTACTGAAAGGGAAAATGTCTGCTGTTCTTCCATTCAGGTCTCCACACAAAATGATATCAACTTTATCATGTAATAATATGTTGTCCATTAAGACCTCTTCAAGAGGACTGATTCCATCTTCAATGTCAACTGCAGCATAATATGGAGAATTCATGGGAGGTACATAGGCACATACACAAACAATGTCATTTTCAAACCAAATAGTTTCTTGTTGATTAGAAACACAAAATATTATCTTGTTCACATTTCAGTTCAGACACCAAAGACATTAACTCTGTTTTAATCAAACACACAACTCCACCTGATCTCCTCACCTCCCTTGTCAACTTAATAGCAGATTTACAAAAAAATCAGAATGATGGGGGAACAGATGGTAATCTACTTTCTCCAAAAACGTTTCAACAAGACACACAAAGGCAAAGGCATAAATATAAGATAGGAACTGTTGATCATTGAGTTTGGACGAAAGGCCGCCCACATTCCAATGAAGAAAAGAAAACGAGCGTACTTTTCCAATCTGACTTTCATTTAAATTTTGTTCAGTTTCAAACATACTGTCATTTATTCTTTTATTCATACTTTCCTGCATCAATGTGCTTCTATGCATTATCTTCTCCCTACAATGACGATGCCTATCACTTCCACGTGCTTCGTCACGGTGAAGGCACAAATCCTTCCATCCCGTGAAGATCTAGCATGAATTTCACATCTCCCTGACATACATCTACACTACCTAAACCCCTCACGCGGTGAACATGAGATACGGTCAGGAGCACGGGCGCTTCCGTATTCCATTTCCATACCCGGTGTCAGATCAGAATTGACTACACTTGGATTTTCGATCAGGGAATTTATGTTTTCAGTATTGTTGATATTAACTGTGTTGCCACACACACACACACACACACGCACACGCACACACACACACACACTCTCTCTCTCTCTCTCTTAATAGATAGAGAGAGAAAGAGAGAGAGAGGGAGAGAAACAGACAGACAGAGACCGAGAGAGAGAGAGGGAGAGAGACAGAGGGAGAGAGAAATGGGAGAGAAAGAGAGAGAGACAGAGAGAGAGACTTACACTAAGTTGGGTGGGGGGGCATTCTGGGATGACAGTGATTGTCAACCATGGGGGGACATAACAGGTAGGGGGGGGGGGGGGGCATTCTGGAATGCCTCCCCAGGGAGACGCATCAGTATACCCAAGACGTCCCCCGGGGGCATTCTGGGAAGGGTGGCAATCTGGGGTGTTACACCGTCTTCCCAGTTGAGCCCATAGCAAATTCCGCTGTTGGTAACAGCCGACCTGCGTTAGAAAAATCTTACAAATAAATGGGTCGTCTGATGAAACCGAAGTCGCGACTTCACAGCTGTGAGTCCGCCTCGCTAATCACATCGCTACAGTTGCTGGTGTCTTTATGTCTCTCGTGTTGTGATATGATATTTTGTGATCAGAACTCTGCTTCGCTAGTGAAAAAGCCGTTTCTGAAAGAATTTTTTTCTGGAGGACTACTCATCTGACGGAGTTAAAGACGACTGGAGCTCCAGGGCTGGAAAACATCCTATGGTCTTTTTAAAGACAGACTATCGTGTAAAGGAGACTGTGAGCTCCACAACTCTGTGGCAGTGATTGCTTACTTTTTTGTTTTGCAACCAAAGTGTTAATTTTTGTTTTCCTTGCCCGTCATGGCAAATTTCCCAACTGTTGAAAATGAAAAAAAAAACCCAATTTAATACAATTATAGCGCCAGTAGAAAAGAAAAGCTAGCGTTCGAGATCCAGCAGGCAGCTTTGGAGCTTTTTGCCCTGCTTCAGCACACAGTCTGTGGGGCTGTTTGTGTGCTGACGGGAAGAAATCCAATTAGATTAGCGTCTGTACAGCTGTGTGGAAAGTTAGAGTAGTTTCCTTTGACCCCCTCCCCCCCCCCCCCCCCCTCCAAAGAAAGGATATTTTCTTTGCCGATCGCTGGTTACCTCACATGGTTTTCCTTATCCAAAGTGTCGTTTGTAGCGGTTCAGACTGTACGTATTTTGCGCCCTTCTCGTGGTTTTCCCGATCGATTGTTTTGCTCAGGGGAGATAAATTTGAAATTACTTTCCATGGTCGTGCTTGTGTGTTTTGTGGTGAAATTGTTGTACATTGAGAATGGAATCGTGTTGATCTTATTAGCTGCATTTTGATATGAATATTCACTGTATGCTACAAACTTTTGTCAGCGGCGTTTGTTTGGGTGTGAGGGCTTCATGTAGCTCTCTACCTAACCTAAAACTCCTCTCTTCTAATGGATACGTCGTACAATACAAACACCCCAACAATCTACCTGTGGTGTCTTGCAAAAGATGGACAACTATTGAGCCGATTATTCGTACAAATAAACACCAAAGAACTTTTGTTAATTGTTAACCTATTCTCCATATTGCGAAATTAATCAAACTCAGCAATGCTTCACATGCTCACACATTTGCTGTTCCTTAAAATTGAGAACGAAAAGACTGACTGAGCCAGGCAATTAATTGACCATCACAACAGTGTGTGCCATTATGGATTGGTTTTCATACTGTTTCACCGAAAGCATCAATCGTATTTGATTGAAAGAAGAAAGCTTACAGCGGCACGTCAGAGGACAAGAGGTCTGGGTGTTGATAGTTCCAGTGGCTCCTTCACCACTTTGCTACTCCTGCGCTGATGGTGTTTATATGGAAAGGGACGATGCAACTATCCCTGATGCTTCTAACCCAGATCACGATTCCACGAGGTTGTAGCATCAGGACAGCTTTAAAGACAGATCGACAACAAACTGTGGCCTCCTTGCACTGTTGTCTGGAAGTGTGGAGAGCAGTCATGATGCCCTCAGCGTGTAATTCACCACGACAGTCGGACCTGAATGGTATTTGAGTCACGCTGCTCTGAAAGTGCACTGTCCCTGTTACTGCTGAATCGGCTGACACGTGAAGAAGCTCTGTTTTGTCCAGTTTTTTTTTAATTTTTCACAGCTGAAATACCCCGTTAGGCCTCCTGTACGTTCAAACATCCCTGTGTGGACAGAGGTTGTAGTGTGATAAAGACCTGCATGATGAGATGGATGACTTTATCCTGAAGATGGATGACCCAGTGTCTAGCAAATTTTCGACATCTTACATTTAAAATATTTGTTAACATATTTCTTTTTCAATGTTTTTTTTTTGACAGCGACTAAAAGCATGCACGGACAATGTTGATAATTGACAGCCCTGATTTGTCCCCTTTGCGGTCGGCTGGACAACAAACAATATTAATTGAATGGGATTATGTGATAAAATAGATGCATCGGGGAGAAGTTTGAAAATCGGACAAATAGATTGTTTCAATTCCTCCATGCAGGAAGACGTGGGTCATGCACGTGCATGCTGTGTGTATTTGTCACTACGATGGCCCGTGCAGTTCACGTGCATGCGTGTGTGTATTTGTCACTACGATGGTCCGTGCAGTTCACGCGGCTCTTTTAGCATTTTGTCCTCAAAAATGTCTGTCACGACAGAAAGCGAAAGACGCCTCCGCGTGTTGTCAGAAATACGACCTAATGCGGCGTGTGACGTATTGTACAGACATGCAGGCACACTCGTTAGCTCAGCAACTTCAATTTGAGAATCTCAGTATTGGACATATTTCCGAACTACTTTGTCTGTTGTGTTACCTCTTTTATTTTTATCTGTAGGACAGCTACAGCTCTGTGTGTGTGTGTGTGTGTGTGTGTGTGTGTGTGTGTGTGTGTGTGTGTGGTGTGTGTGAGAGAGAGAGAGAGGAGAGAGAGAGAGAGAGAGAGAGAGAGAGAGAGAGAGTGTGTGTGTGTGTGTGTGGTGTGACAGAGAGGGAGAGAATGTACGTGCGTGTGTGTGTGAGTGTGTGTGTGAGTGTGTTGTGTGTGTGTGTATGTGTGTGTGTGTGTGTGTGTGTGTGAGAGAGAGAGAGAGAGAGAGAAGAGAGAGAGTGTGTGTGTGTGTGTGTGTGTGTGTGTGTGTGTGTGTGTGTGTATGTGAAAGAGAGAGAGAGAGAGAGAGAGAGAGAGAGTGTGTGTGTGTGTGTGTGTGTGTGTGTGTGTGTGTGTGTGTTGTGTGTGTGTGTGTGTGTGTGAGGAACATTAAAGCACGAACCTGTCCGTTCCTACAGTCTATCATGTCTTCCTCGCACGCAAGATGCTGGCAGAAGTCTTCGTCACGTCCACCGAGGCAATCCTTTCGAAAATCACACACCAGACTGTACGGCACAAACTCCCCAGATAGGTCACAGTAAAAGTAGGGCTGTGTCAGTCCCTGGGACATACTGCAGGTCGCCCTGTACCATGTCTCCGTGTTCTCCAGCTCCCTGCAGCGACTCTTCACATCACAGGCCAGCACCTGGTGAGTCACGTGCTGCATGGGACAGATCTCCAGAGGGACACCTGACCTTGTCGTGTTGACCGGAACAGGAAGCGTGACAGGTTCGCTGACGTGGAGATGGCCTGAGAGCAAAGGGACTTCACACACGAAGCCTTCCGAGCTGTTACACCCACTTGGACGGAACGTGATAGGATCAGTGTCTTTGATGTTTAGTCTCTGGTGATAGGATCGGTGTCTTTGATGTTTAGTCTCTGGTGATTGGATCGGTGTCTTTGATGTTTAGTCTCTGGTGATAGGATCAGTGTCTTTGATGTTTAGTCTCTGGTGACAGATCAGTGTCTTTGATGTTTAGTCTCTTACAGTAAGATGTCACTTCCATGGCTTGGATTCTTCTTTCCAGATCCACGTGTGAGGGTCCGTGTCTTGCACACATACAGGGACATGGAACACACCAGTGCATGCAGGGGCCAGATCCACGTGTGAGGGTCCATGTCTTGCACACATACAGGAGATGGAACACACCAGTGCAAGCAGGAGCCAGATCCACGTGTGAGGGTCCATGTCTTGCACACATACAGGGGTATGGAACACACCAGTGCATGCAGGACCAGATCCACGTGTGAGGGTCCATGTCTTGCACACATACAGGAAAGAACACACCAGTGCATGCAGGA
>CM031611.1:79491049-79523549 GCA_018398815.1 Conus ventricosus
CTGACACCGACAAGCTCTATTTTCTCGTGCAACAGCACGACAATTTACCACAACAACTCACAGACTTGACAACACAACAGCCGATATCCTGCCCCGCCTTCGATAGTTGAAACCCAAGTAACAAAAGGTAACAACGGGAATGAAACCAACCTCCCCGCTTCCATCCCTTCAACAAGTCAAGATTGGAACTCAAGAATATTGTGTACCTTATTTCCCCAGCACCCTACCTAGCCTAACCTTCCACCTTAACCAAAACCCCAATCTTACACACGCACACTCGCACACACACATATACACATATGCACAACGCGCACACGCTCTCTATTTCTGAACTAACCATTACTCCAAACACATGAACGGCTGGTTTACTACTGCCGATCGTGACAATCATTTATGTTGCCTTTCTTAAACAAAGGAAATAATTATGGATTCTTTTCCATAAATCAGGATATTGACCTGTGTCAAATAATGCATTGAAATATTTAACTAAAAAATCAATCACGTCATTTCTTGCATTTTTAAATATCTCTCCAATAATGCCATCTGGTCCTGCTGCTTTCTTGTTTTTCAGTTTTTTAATTGAGAGTAATACTTCTTCACTTGTTATAGGCCGGTTCATAAAGTCAACATTTATCCTCATCATTCTCATGTCCTATCAGTTCCGACCTCTTGACTGTCATCAGTTTCATTAGTACTATCAGGTAAATCATCTGAAATATCAGTAGCATCTGTAAAAATAGGTCTATTACTATCAATGTCATGTTTTTTCTAAAACTCCTTTAAAATGTTGAAACCATTCTTGAACAGAGATTTTGTTGGATTGAAACTTGTTCTTACTGGAAACTCTGCTCATATGCCAAAATCTTTCTGTCATTAATGCACAGATCATTGCTCAAGTAACAGTTTTGTTATATTCCTTTTCTTTTTTTTTTTGCAACAATTTCTGTATTCTCTTCCAGCTTTGCAAAAAGCTGCATTGTTCTCTTTCTCGATTGAATTCTCAGTTAGTGACAATTCCATTTCTGTTTTAGAAGATTCTGTTTCTGTTATAGAAGATTTTCTACAAGTTCTCAAAAGTTTTTTTGACAGTACACTTAGAAGTTTTACATTCTTCATCTACCATTTCTCTGATCTTTCTGATTTGTATAAATTTTCTTTTCCATAAAAGTTGCTTGTTCTCGTATACATTCATTAAATAAAGTTAGTGCCTGATTTATGTCAGTAGCCATCAAACTGCTGGCTTGGTAAAGTTTGTCCTTTTGTCTTTCCGGAACGCATGCGATCATGGAACATGCTCTGCTAAATCATCATTCCAAACTATCTTATCAATAAGGATGCATATTACAGCATTCATCATCACGACTTATATATACATATTTGCATCAAAATAGAATTCCAGTGGTTGATGATCAGAATCAATCATATCTGAGACTTGAAGACGGCAGGAATTCCTTATAGTATCAAAAAGATCTTCAGAAACTATAAAATAATCATTCACACTACTTCCTGTTTCCGACATGTATGTGTAGTGACCAGTATAATCACCATTACATACTCCATTCATAATAAAGAACTTAAAAGCGATACATAAATTCAAAATCATTCTTCCATACACATTCAGCACTAGATCTTTTGAATATCTTATGAAATCTGTTTCATTATTCTCATCATTGATACCGAATCTACTAAACGCATCACTACTGAAAGGGAAAATGTCTGCTGTTCTTCCATTCAGGTCTCCACACAAAATGATATCAACTTATCATGTAATAATATGTTGTCCATTAAACCTCTTCAGAGACTGATTCCATCTTCAATGTCAACTGCAGCATAATATGGAGAATTCATGGGAGTACATAGGCACATACACAAACAATGTCATTTTCAAAACCAATAGTTTCTTGTTGATTAAGAAACACAAAATATTATCTTGTTCACATTTCAGTTCAGACACCAAAGACATTAACTCTGTTTTAATCAAACACACAACTCCACTGATCTCCTCACCTCCCTGTCAACTTAATAGCAGATTACAAAAAAATCAAATGATGGGGAACAGATGGTAATCTACTTTCTCCAAAAACGTTTCAACAAGACACACAAAGGCAAAGGCATAAATATAAGATAGAACTGTTGATCATTGAGTTTGGACGAAAGGCCGCCCACATTCCAATGAAGAAAAGAAAACGAGCGTACTTTTCCAATCTGACTTTCATTTAAATTTTGTTCAGTTTCAAACATACTGTCATTTATTCTTTATTCATACTTTCCTGCATCAATGTGCTTCTATGCATTATCTTCTCCCTACAATGACGATGCCTATCACTTCCACGTGCTTCGTCACGGGTGAAGGCACAAATCCTTCCATCCCGTGAAGATCTAGCATGAATTTCACATCTCCCTGACATACATCTACACTACCTAAACCCCTCACGCGGTGAACATAGATACGTCGGAGCACGGGCGCTTCCGTATTCCATTTCCATACCCGTGTCAGATCAGAATTGACTACACTGGATTTTCGATCAGGGAATTTATGTTTTCAGTATTGTTTGATATTAACTGTGTTGCCACACACACACACACACACACCACACGCACACACACACACACACTCTCTCTCTCTCTCTCTTTAATAGAGTAGAGAGAGGAAAGAGATTGAGGGGATAGAAACAGGACAGACAGAGACCGGGGGGGGGAAGATTGGAAGGGAGAGAGACAGAGGAGAGAGAAATGGAAGAAAGAGAGAGAGACAGAAGAGAGAGACTTACACTATTTGGGTGGGGGGGCATTCTGGGATGAACATGTGATGTCAACCATGGGGGGGACAATAACATTTAGGGGGGGGGGGGGCATTCGAAGCCTCCCCTGGGAGACGCATAGTATACCCAAACGTCCCCCCGGTGGGCAATCTGGAAGGGTGGCAATCCTGGGGGTTACCAACGGTCTACCCATTGTAGCCCATAGCAATTCCGCTGTTGGTAACAGCCGAACCTTGCGTAAAAAAAATTACAAATAAATGGTCGTCTGATGAAACCGAAGTTCGCGACTATCAACAGCTGTTGAGTCCGCCTCGCTATCCACATCGCTACAACAGTTGCTGTGTCCCCTTATGTCTCCGAGTTGTGATAGCATATATTTTGAGATCCAACTCTTCATCGCTAGTGAAAAAGAAAGCCGTTTCTGAAAGAAATTTTTTTCTGGATGACTACTCATCTGACGGAGTATAAAGACGACTGGAGCTCCAGCGGAAAACATCCTATGGTCTTTTAAAAAGACAGACTATCGTGTAAAGGAGACTGTGATCTCCACCACTCAGTGGCAGTGATAGCTTACTTTTTGTTTTTGTCAAGCCAAAGAAGTGTTCATTTTTGTTTTCCCTTAGCCCGTCCATTGCAAATTTACCCAACTGTTTAAAATGAAAAAAAAAAAACCCAATTTTCATACAATTATAGCGCCAGTATAAAAGAAAAGCTAGCGTTCGAGAACCAGCAAGGCAGCTTTGGAGCTTTTTGCCCTGGCATCATCACACAGTCATGTGGTGCAGATTGAGTGCAGACGAAAAATCCAAATAGATTATCGTCTGTACAGCTGGTGAGGAAAGTTAGAGTAGTTTCCTTATGACCCCCCTCCCCCCCCCCCCCCCTCCAAAGAAAGGATATTACTTGGCCGATCTCTGGTATACCTCACATGTTTCCTTTATCCAAGGTGTCGTTTGTAGCGTGTTCATACAGTACTAATTTTGCTCCCTTCCTCGAGGGTATTCCCGATCGATTGTTTTTTGCTCAGGGGAGATAAATTTGAAATTACTTTCCATGTCGATGTCTTGAGTGTTTTGTGGAGAAAATTGTTGACATTGAAATAATCGTGTTTGATCTTATTAGCTGCATTTTGATATAAAAATTCACTGTATGGCTACAAACTTTTGTCAGCGTCCGTTTGTTTGGGGTGATGGCTTATCATGAACTCCTACCTAACCTCAAACTCCTCACTTCTAATGGAAACGTCGTACAATACAAACACCACCCCAACAAACAACCCTGTGTGTGTCCCTGCAAAAGAAGGCCAACTATTGAGCCGATATTCGTACAAATAAACACCACAAATAACTTTTGTAAAATGTAAACGCTAATTCTCCATATAGCGAAAAAAATAAAACAAACCAGGCATGCGTCACATGCTCACCAACATTTGCGTACCTTAAAATTGAGAACGAAAAGACTGACTGATCCAGGCAATTAATTAGACCAAGACACAACAGAAGTGTTGCCATTAGGATTGTTTCATACGTTTCACCGAAAGCATCTATCATATTTGATTGAAAAAGAAAGCTTACAGCGGCACTCCCATAGACAAGAGGTCTGGGGTTGATAGTTCCATTGGCTCCAACACCCACTTTTGCTACGCCTGCGTCGACAGGAGTTTATATGGCAATGGACGATGCAACTATCCCTGATGCTTCTAACCCAGATCACGATTCCACGAGGTTGTAGCATCAGGACAGCTTTAAAGACAGATCGACAACAGAACTGTGGCCTCCTTGCACTGTTGTCTGGAAGTGTGGAGAGCAGTCATGATGCCCTCAGCGTGTAATTCACCACGACAGTCGGACCTGAATGGTATTTGAGTCACGCTGCTCTGAAAGTGCACTGTCCCTGTTACTGCTGAATCGGCTGACACGTGAAGAAGCTCTGTTTGTCCAGTTTTTTTTTTTAATTTTTCACAGCTGAAATACCCCGTTAGGCCTCCTGTACGTTCAAACATCCCTGTGTGGACAGAGGTTGTAGTGTGATAAAGACCTGCATGATGAGATGGATGACTTTATCCTGAAGATGGATGACCCAGTGTCTAGCAAATTTTCGACATCTTACATTTAAAATATTTGTTAACATATTTCTTTTTCAATGTTTTTTTTTTGACAGCGACTAAAAGCATGCACGGGACAATGTTGATAATTGACAGCCCTGATTTGTCCCTTTGCGGTCGGCTGGACAACAAACAATATTAATTGAATGGGATTATGTGATAAAATAGATGCATCGGGGAGAAGTTTGAAAATCGGACAAATAGATTGTTTCAATTCCTCCATGCAGGAAGACGTGGGTCATGCACGTGCATGCGTGTGTGTATTTGTCACTACGATGGCCCGTGCAGTTCACGTGCATGCGTGTGTGTATTTGTCACTACGATGGTCCGTGCAGTTCACGCGGCTCTTTTAGCATTTGTCCTCAAAAATGTCTGTCACGACAGAAAGCGAAAGACGCCTCCGCGTGTTGTCAGAAATTTCGACCTAATGCGGCGTGTGGACGTATTGTACAGACATGCAGGCACACTCGTTAGCTCAGCAACTTCAATTTGAGAATCTCAGTATTGGACATATTTCCGAACTACTTTGTCTGTTGTGTTACCTCTTTTATTTTTATCTGTAGGACAGCTACAGCTCTGTGTGTGTGTGTGTGTGGGGTGTGTGTGTGTGTGTGTGTGTGTGTGTGTGTGTGTGTGGTGAGAGAGAGAGAGAGAGAGAGAGAGAGAGAGAGAGAGAGAGAGGAGAGAGAGAGAGTGTGTGTGTGTGTGTGTGTGTGTGACAGAGAGGGAGAGAATGTACGTGCGTGTGTGTGTGAGTGTGTGTGTGAGTGTGTGTGTGTGTGTGTGTGTATGTGTGTGTGTGTGTGTGTGTGGGGTGAGAGAGAGAGAGAGAGAGAGAGAGAGAGAGAGTGTGTGTGTGTGTGTGTGTGTGTGTGTGTGTGTGTGGTGTGTGTATGTGAAAGAGAGAGAGAGAGAGAGAGAGAGAGAGAGAGTGTGTGTGTGTGTGTGTGTGTGTGTGTGTGTGTGTGTGTGTGTGTGTGTGTGGTGTGTGTGTGTGAGGAACATTAAAGCACGAACCTGTCCGTTCCTACAGTCTATCATGTCTTCCTCGCACGCAAGATGCTGGCAGAAGTCTTCGTCACGTCCACCGAGGCAATCCTTTCGAAAATCACACACCAGACTGTACGGCACAAACTCCCCAGATAGGTCACAGTAAAGTAGGGCTGTGTCAGTCCCTGGGACATACTGCAGGTCGCCCTGTACCATGTCTCCGTGTTCTCCAGCTCCCTGCAGCGACTCTTCACATCACAGGCCAGCACCTGGTGAGTCACGTGCTGCATGGGACAGATCTCCAGAGGGACACCTGACCTTGTCGTGTTGACCGGAACAGGAAGCGTGACAGGTTCGCTGACGTGGAGATGGCCTGAGAGCAAAGGGACTTCACACACGAAGCCTTCCGAGCTGTTACACCCACTTGGACGGAACGTGATAGGATCAGTGTCTTTGATGTTTAGTCTCTGGTGATAGGATCGGTGTCTTTGATGTTTAGTCTCTGGTGATTGGATCGGTGTCTTTGATGTTTAGTCTCTGGTGATAGGATCAGTGTCTTTGATGTTTAGTCTCTGGTGACAGGATCAGTGTCTTTGATGTTTAGTCTCTTACAGTAAGATGTCACTTCCATGGCTTGGATTCTTCTTTCCAGATCCACGTGTGAGGGTCCGTGTCTTGCACACATACAGGGACATGGAACACACCAGTGCATGCAGGAGCCAGATCCACGTGTGAGGGTCCATGTCTTGCACACATACAGGGAGATGGAACACACCAGTGCAAGCAGGAGCCAGATCCACGTGTGAGGGTCCATGTCTTGCACACATACAGGGATATGGAACACACCAGTGCATGCAGGAGCCAGATCCACGTGTGAGGGTCCATGTCTTGCACACATACAGGGAGATGGAACACACCAGTGCATGCAGGAGCCAGATCCACGTGTGAGGGTCCATGTCTTGCACACATACAGGGAGATGGAACACACCAGTGCATGCAGGAGCCTGATCGTGTGTTTCATGGAGATGTTCTTGTCCTTCCATACAGGTTTTTGTTTAGACACTGCCGTGCTGCCCTTGAAAGAATTTGTGGTATGGATCCTAGCTGCTAACGATGGAACCCAGGCAAACAGATTCTTCAACAGATTCTGGTTTCTGACCATGGACAGTTATATTATTATTGATATTGATTGTGTGGCCGGCGATTAACCCAGACTTCTCGGAGCTGATTTCTATATCATGTCTTGTTGATATTGCATCCAGTTGTTTAACAAACTTGGCAAGTTCTTGTTCACTGCCTACCAAGCCATCGATGGCATCTGCGAATCGAAGGTGTGTGATGATTCTTCTTCAATGCTGACTTGCTGACATGATCTTAAAGTGCCTCAGCCATAACGTGAACCAGGGATATACTGGGAAGTGAGGAAGACAGCTCTGACAAACTCCAGCTGAAGTATGGAAACGTTCCCCAATAGCAGCCTGTATGAGGAGCGAACTGGTCGCTTTGAGTACAGTTGCTGGGTTCTGTTGATAGATTTCTGTTCGACGTTAAATGTTATCATTGTGGCCCACTGTGCTTCTCGCTAGACTCTGTCGAACGCCTGTGTGAAGCCTATATTGGCGTGCTTACATTCTTTCTCGTGTTGAAGAGTTTTGTTCTGCGTGTTTTTGTTTTCTTTGTGGCAAAGGGTACGTAGGTCAAAGATCTGTTCGATGGTACATCTACCTTTGTGGCAGTGATGGAGAATTTATACCTTTGGGATTAATTCTTGGTTTGTGGACTGATTATACAGAGTATTCAGCTGGAAACCACGTGAAAGGAGGCGAAAAATATAGACCACAAGTGTTGTGTGTTGAATATTACAAACCACCAGAGATGTGAGACATCCCAGCTTATGCATTCACTGCAAATCAATCATCGTAATTCTACAATTAGTTACTAAACAACCTGAGTGTGGGACATTTCATTGCCATCTCAGTGTGGTAGACAGTGGATATGACAAAGAATTTGCAGAAAAATTAGATAAAGCCAATAGCAGTTTCAGCCAAACTTGAGAAATGCCTGTGTTAGTTTTAACAAGACTCAAAAACTCAAAGACTTTTCTATTCAAGGATTAAGATTTTATGCAAATGGAGATTGCCATTTCAAATCTTACTTTCACCCGGAGTTCATGTTACGCAGGTGCCACGAAGACTAAAACAACAGACGCCAGAAACGACGTGGGAGCCACCTCTCCCACAACCAGGAATTCCAGTTAAGATCAAAACCCGAGTCGGAAGACACTGAACCACAAGCTCTTGAAAATAGGAAATACTTAACCCACAAAAAGAAAGCAACACCATAAGCTCCATTGAAAAATCTACACAGAATCACAACTAATTCCGACTCTGATAGGAAAAAGTGTGTTCATGCCTATATTCATGTGGTTCAGTTCTTTTGGCGAGTGATAATTCCATTGAATTTAGATTTCACGTGCTTTATCAGTTTGTTCTTTTGTAGAGGGTTAGATGGGTTGGGGCTGATTTATGTGAATTGGAGTTTGTTCCATAATGAATGCCTTAACCTTCTATCTGCTGACATTGTCATAGGGTTGGAGAATAAGATTGATTTGACTTCATGTTCGCCATTTCTATCCCGGACGACTGTGTTACCTTTTCTTACCTGTGGCTGGAAAAAAAACTCCGCAGAATGTCCTGCCTTTGAGGAACTAGCATTTGATGTTTTAAGACTACTGCATTCAACGAGCAGACTGACAAACTGCTTTTAGGTGGTTTACTGTGGAGCTATTTCAGGAGCTCTTTCAAGGTCCTGGTGGTTTCGTGCGTGTTTTGTTGTGAAAACAGAATGTCGACAGAAAAGATCGACTGCTTTTGCAGGCTTTCGGAAAAAAGGAAGAATTTCAAAGATTTGTGCCTTGGCCCACCTGGTTATGGAACTCTTGCAGCAAGAATGCATGGCGTGTGTGGATAAGTAACATGAAGGTGATTGGTTCTTCATCTATAGGATGGCAGTTGAATCACAGGACAAACTGGTCGGCGACGTCGTAGAAAGGCGTTTGCAAGGGTGCATGCCTCATGGATTTGTTTAAGGACACGGAGGTGTCTGAAGTCAAATAAAGGCCACGACTGGTCTGCGTTAGGCTCAGCAACCCTCAAGGTGAAAAGTGAAACGAACTGAGCAGGCAGGAAAAAACAAACGATGAAGATGAATATTCTTTGGGTATTCTTTCTAAAGATCATTTCAAGTTAATGAATTGTTTTTCTTTTCTTTCCAGAAACTTTTTCCCCTGATAGAATAGTATCGTGTAGTCTACGTTTTTGTTGAAAGGGGCACAGGGGCAGGTTTTTAAGGTGTAAGTCGCCGAGAGGTTGCAGTGATTGAAAAGATTTTGTGGCTGACTGAGGATGAAATTGGAAAAGAAAGTTGTTATAGATATGTGAGGACCAAGGAACTTTCTTCGTAAGAATCAGATGTTCCATGTGGCATGCTGGTGCCAGGCTGAAAAGAAGAAGCAGTTTTGAGCTGATAAGTTAAATTTGAAAATAGGTTTGTGTAATGACATGAGATCATGGAGGTTTTTTGTGAAATTGAAACATTAGTTATTAATGAAAAAGGGAAGAGCCCTCTTTGCTTTGTGTGACGCTACTTGTTGGTAGCGGCGGGATCGAGTCTGACAAGCTGGCTGTCATTTCGTCAGCACGTTGACCTTCGACGCATTCTGTCAGAACTTTCACGCTTCATCTACTGCAAAAATCCGTTGAAACTACCAGTGATACTTTTCTCAACCCAGAAAATTTTGGAACATAGCCTCAGGGGAATCATTCTCTGTAGACACGCTGGCAGGCAAAGCGATGATAAACGCTGGATCACAGTGTGCGATCTGATGGGGTACGAATCTACAGAATCACTTCATAAACAAGAGCAAAGCCATTAATCACAGGCCTCTTTCAGAGTTGAACATCAAAAGAGGAAGAGGCAGCACAGCCAGACTTGACAAGACAAGACAAATTTTATTTGAGCTAGGCCTTCTGCCCATGTCAAAGGGGGGGGGGGGGGGGGGGGGGGTAACAAAGGGAAATCATATCATAATAATGTACATTAGATGAATAAAGTTAATTGGTACCGTCTTTAAATCGCGAAAAGAGGGGAAGGGATAGGACAGGTCGAAGGGTTGGGCAGGGATCGGGTGGGATGGGGTGGGGTTGGAGGAAGGATGACGAAAACAGCATGTTCATACGTCTGCAAAAATTGATCATTAAGCATCATATAAAGATTGATTTTGAAAGTAAATGCTTTAGACAGATACAGGGCAAGAGGCATACACATTCTTGTATCAGAAAGCAAAAGGCTTAATTTAAACGCATTTGGATGGGAACAATATTTGGGTGGGATATACATTTCTCGGATAGCTTTATAGTAAGTACAAACCAATATAAAATGTAATTCTGATTCTTCAGAATTAGGGCAAAATGGACAGCTAGTATTTTCTTTCCTTTTAGAATATCTATATCGGTGGGGTTTTTCAACTGTGAGACACCGAGTCTGACTCTTGACAAATGTTTTCTGAGAGCAGGGTTTTTAACAGTGAATAGATATGTTGGAACATCACATAATTGCCTGAACGAAGAATAGAATCTGAATCTTTCTTTTGTCATAATTTAGAATCAATATCCTGTAAATGGCAATCAACTAGTCTTTGCTTAAAGATGGACACAAAATATTTCACATTTTCAACTCCTTGGTTCTCCCAAACGAAACCAAATCCGTATCTAAACAAAGTAAAGCATACGTTGGCTACCCAGTTCTTCTTACCGTTGCAAAACAGAGCATAGAGCATTTTGTAAGATTTCTTGGAATACGGCTTTCGTCCATACGGGTTAGTTTTAACCAATACTTGATACATTTTATAGATGTCTGGATATAAAGTGGGTATCTCCCAGATTCACAGTACACAAGTGCACTTGGTTTTTCATACTCACATTCAACAGACGTTTAATGGCTAGTAGATGAACTCTTTCAATAACTGTATGATCTGCTGTCAGACCCCACACCTCAGATCCATATGTTAACATAGGCTGAATTTGGCAATCAAAAATTTTAAAGAAAAGTTTAGGATTATTTTCTCCAAGTGACCATAGAAATTTCAAAACATTAAAAACACACCTCTTCGCTTTCAGAGCCATATCCTCAAGTGAGTATGAAAACGTTAATCCTGTAGATACTATTACTCCGAGGTATTTATATTCATTTACTATTTCTAGCTGGACACCTTTATAGAACCATTTTTCTCGACAAGCGATATGGCCCCCTTTTCTAAATATTACTATTTTAGATTTTTCTTCATTGACAGTCAGTTGAAGTCTGTCAACAGTGCTACTTAATACGTTCAGCTGGTGCTGAAGACCCACTATGGTGTGGGAAAGAAGAACGACGTCATCAGCAAATAACATGATTAGAATCTGTAACAAGTCAGGTGATAAGCTTATTCCGTGTTTACCATGTGTCACAACGTCATTAGCGAGTTCATTAATGAACAGAGAAAATAGAATAGGGCTGCAGTTGTCCCCTGTTTTAACCCACGGGGGCACATAAAAGCTTCAGTAAGATCATTATTTGCTTGGACTTTAGCTTTTACAACTTGATATATACTCCTAATAGCTCGATACATTTTGCCATGAATACCATTTTTACGAAGAATTAACCACAAATGATTTCGATTTACTAAGTCAAAGGCTTTTTTAAAATCAATAAACGCAGCATAAAGTTTCTTTCCAGAAGAACAACTGTTTTTGCACCAGACTTATTAAAGTAAATATCTGATCAACTGTACTATAGCTCTTTCTGAATCCGCCTTGTGATTCGTTTAATATATTATTTTCTTCCACCCATTGTGTCAAGCGTTTATTTATGATATAAGTATACAGTTTGCCACAAATGTTTAGCAATGAAATACCTCTATAGTTGTCAGGCGAATTAATATCGCCTTTTTGTGTATCGGGTGAATAACTGATTCGGACCAGATAAGTGGGAAAGTCCCAGAATCATACAATTTGTTGAAAAATTTAGTGATGAATGAAATAATTAAAGGAGGAGCGTGTTTATAGAACTCGCCACTAAATCCATCTGGTCCGGTCGCTTTTCCATTCTTTAAAGCTCTGATTGCGTCTTTAACCTCTGATAACGTTATTTCTGAATTTAATGTGGTGTTCTCTATAATTCTATTATTAGCAAACCACTGACTCTCGAAACACACATCTTCATGAATGTTCTCTCTCTGTAGTAATTTCATCTTGGATAGAATTACCGTTGAAAACCTTATAGAAGTGATCATACCATTCGTCTATTGTGATAGAAGTGTCTGGAATTCTAGTGAAAACTCTTGATTTTATAGTTCTCCAAAATGTCTTGGGATCGTTTATATTTGCATCTAGTGAATCTAGCGTGCGCGTTTTATCTTCGGCTTTTTTCCTATTTAAAAGCCATTTATAATCCTTCGCTTATCAACGTATATGTGTCTGAGTTCTTCTGCTCGTTTTTCATTACTACAGTTAGTAAAGTTTCTCAAAGCGCGTTGTAACTCTGATTTCATTTTCCTGCATTCGATATCAAACCAAGGACTGTTTTGTGTTTTGCTTAATACTATTTGTTTCTTCATGCACTGCCCAGCGAGAGCCAGGCCTTCATAGAATTTCCTCAACACTGAGTTTACATCATTATCGATCAGTTCTGTAGCCTGATAAAAATGTCTGTAAATATATGTGACATAAATGCTTGATGATATTCGTTAATCTTTTCCGGGTTCCAAACAAACTTTTCTATCATAGTCTTCACTGGTTTCTTAGGGACATTTGCTAAAGACGTTGCAGGACTGAATATAAGTTCTACAGGTAAATGTTTACATTCAACAGTATGTAGAACTCGCAAGTTCAAGGCGTATTCAGAAATACATCTAGACATAAGAAAATAATCAATAACACTTGATCCATTATGTGCAATATATGTAAATTCACCATTCTTATCTCCTGGTAGAAGACCATTTAATATCACTAATGAAAATTGTTCACACAATTTAAGCAAGTATCGGCCAAAATGATTTGTTGTATTATCTTTAGATTTTCTCCTGAATTGTTCCTCCAGTTCTGTACTGTCATCCTTCCATATAACGGTGTCTGGAGGGAGAACTCTTTGGCGTTAGCACTGCCAGTTCTTGCATTAAAATCACCCATCACCACGAAAGGAAGATCTCCATACTTTTCATAAATATCAATCATACAGTGTTCCAGCAAATAAATTCCATTATCAATTTCTGTTTCATTATAATAAGGGCTATTATACGGAGGAATGTACATGCTTATGAGAATACAATCAATACGTAAGCCTGTTAGTTCTTTTGAAAGTTCAGGACAACACAATTATCATATTCAATTGGGATATGTTCAACAAAATTAGAAAATACTTTTTTGACCATCAGTGCAACCCCGCCAGACAAGCGAGACGCTACACAATCTGACAGATTTACACCAGGAGACACAAAAACATCAAAAGAAGGAAAGAGGTGATCTGGAAAATCAGTGGCAAAAGTCTCTGCAAGAAAAACAACATCATAATTAGACAAAAGTGATTTAATATCAGGCTTGTACACAGTCCTTAAGCCTTCGATGTTATACGTTAGCAAAGATATATTTTGGTTATTTACATTTGTAACACTGCTGGAACGCATGCTAGCACTAGTACTGATGACACAGGCAGGGCCGAGTCCCTAGGTATTCTGCAATTGGTCATTTACGTTAGGCCTGGATGAGCCAGTCCCAATACGGGGGAAACACTCTGTGACATGCTGTTGCCTGCATTTAGCTTTGCTGCGTGTCAGTCTAACATGGGATTTGGGGGTTTCTGTAGTCATGGAACAGCCAGACTTAAAGGAAGAGCAAAAATCACCACCAACCAAACCTCTGGAATAATCTGAAGGCCAGCACTGCGAAGACTCTAGAGACTGGGGCAAACTCATACTGGGCCTTTGCAGTAACAGAAATAAATGATCAAACACATGTCAGATGAACTAAGACTGATTCTCTCAGGGATCCCAGCGTATACTGCAGACGTGTGTGTGTTTGTGTGTGTGTGTGTGTGTGTGTGTGTGTGTGTGTGGGGTGTGTGTGTGTGTGTGTGTGTGTGTGTGTGTGTGTGTGTGTGTGTGTGCTGGTGAGTGTGAATCGGTGCGGCGATGCAGGTGTGTAAAGTGGAGAGCCCAAAGATGTGAGTGTGTATGCGTTGGCGTGTGTGTGTGTGTGTGTGTGTGTTGTGTGTGTGTGTTTGTGTGTGTGTGTGTGTGTGTGTGTGTGTGTGCATTGTTGTTGTTGTTGTTGTTCTAGTTCTTGTTCCTGTTCTTGTTGTTGACACTATGTCATCTTCTGAATATTTGTTTCCCCAGATCAATCAAAGGCACACGCGCGCGCGCACGAGCACACACAGACACACACACACACACACACACACACACACACACACACACACACACACACACACACACACACACACACACACAAACACACACACACACACACCGCACGTGCACCACGTTCCTATTGGACCGTGCCCATACAACTATGCACACACATAGACACCACACACGTGTATACTCACCAGACACACGTACACAATGATGCTAATGGCATAGTTAATGTTAATTAGGTTCCAAGGTCTGACCAGCGCGGTACGATAATGCATAGGTTAGACATCTGCTAAATCGCAGCCATGAGACCCTCTTCTTATATTCTCCACCAATCTTAATTCGTTTCTCCTTTAGCTTTGAATCGTACGCAGTGTAGTCTCGAAACTTAACAGGTGTGGTGTAGCGTATAATGGACTATTCGGCATGCAGTGACACTTCCTTGATGAAACTGAAACTATATGATATTGTCTACGCTGGTGGCTCCTTAAGTACGACGTCAACAAACGCAGACTATATCCCATAGTATAGGTTCTGATGTCTTGAAGTATAACACGAAGACACAGCTGACGACCTGACGATACACGTTCACTGACAGCAAATTTTTCGCATACTCTTTAGTCTAACGTAATAAAATTGCCTAAATCAGTCTTGCTGTCTTTTCAATTTTTAACTCACAGTTACTTTTTCATATGATAGCTACTACTACCACCAAGCTCTACACTCTTGAAAGGCAACTAGACGTGTGAAATACGCCTTTTGCTGTAATGTAACGATCTATTTCAAACAGAGGTTCCAAGGAAGTAGAAGACTGGTTTTGTATGGAAGATACTGAAATGCATTTTTTTTCTAAGCCCAAGTTGTGAAGCGAGGATTTTGTGATACTGATCATTTATATTCTCCTCATTCAAATACACTTTGGTTATGATAATATCTACCCCCCCCCCCCCCCACACACACACACACACCTTTCGATTGGTATACTATGATAGCTTGTCTAGCACAGTACATGGAAGAGAAGGGTCCAATTACTGAATAGAAAAAAGAAACATGTCTACAAGATTTGTGTCCAACCAAACCCCAAGGGTCCCCGTACAAACAACAGACAGACACTCCCTGATGACACTTTCCTTCGGTCTGTCTGTGACATCCGTTGACTTAGCTCATGAAATCCGAGCTGTTCTGCGGCAGTTCTAGCTTTTCCAGAATTGAGCACTAAAGCTGAAATTCCAAAACAAAAAACAATCGTCTGAACAACGCAGAAATCACCTGAGATTAAAGATGAAAAAGACGTGCCCCCCCCCCCCCCCCACACACACACCACATCCGCGCACACACAAACGCACAAACTCTCTCTCTCTCTCTCTCTCTCTCACACACACACACACACACACACACACACACACACACACACCACACACACACACACACACACACACACACACACACACACATCCGCACACACACAAACTCACTCACTCATTCTCACACACACACACACACACACACACAACACACACCACACACCACACACACACACACACACACAACACACATACACACATCCCAGCGTCAACCAGGCCCGAGAGATACAGACAACTGCAGTATTGAATAGAAACTTTGAGTAACACTCTCAGGTCACAAAGTCATAAAGAGTGAATGAAACTCGACTGTTCCAGTGAAGAATTAAAGTATATGAAATTCGCCTCTGACTCCTAGATACAAAAAACAAATGCGCAGAAGAGTTAACGTGTTTCAAATGCATAGTAGAAGTAACTTCTTTCATAAAAAAATGAAAAATATGCGATGAAATTTATACTTGTGTTTATAATAATGATATAATGATAATAATGATGATAATAATAATGATAATATTAGTAGGAATGATAATGATAATAGTGGAAAAGCAATAAGTAACACACAACTAGTCAATCTTCATTTAGAACTAAAACAAATTTCAAATGTCTGATGATATCATCTAACACGAACGCAGAGACTTTCACCCACAAGCACTCTCACTAAGACAATATGATGATAAAAACTTTGTTCAAACAATCTGGATGACTCACTGACACCCCTCAAATGTAATTCCTGTATAGATAAAGAAAAGGAATAAGCCAACTGAACCCAGTTTGACTGAAACTGTAAACATGACAAAACTCTTGCTTTTGATTTTACCATCTAATCCAAACACCGCCGAATTTTCATTAACAGACAGCTTTCCAAGTGATGGATATCTCTCGGACATTGCAATGAAGGGGCATTCAATTAACAATAATAATATCAAATATATCGATATCAAAATGCTAATTATCAAATAACCCACCAAATACCTACATCTGACCCTGACGTGATTTTGTGTCCTGTCACCTAGAACCCGGATTCTCCTCATGGAGAACTTAGTGCTGAAACAGATGTATCCAAGACAGCATGCATCCCGAAAGGAAAGCGTACTGTATAAAGTGTGTATTTCTGCCATCACGGTGAAGCAGCTGACAAAGGGTTAACTCACCCTGTCAGCATCACGCTCAGTGATGACTGTCGGCTTCACAGCTGTCCCTCTGGTCCCGTCCCCAAAGAGTCATGGGCAGATCTTCTCTCTGTCTCTAAAAACCTTTTCCCAGACTCTTCAGTTTAAGCCAGTTCAGTCGTTTCACGACGGGCCGACATAATCTAAGCGGTGCTCTCCTTACAAAAATGATCTCAGTACGTCTGCAGGGATACCTGTGTCACTTTCTGTGACAACCCTGATGCTTTCACGTTTGAACCTCCACCAGAATGGGACACATCCTAGCACGAAGGGTACAGGAAGGCTGGCTATGAAGCTAAAAGAGACCTGGACGAAAAATATCCCCTGAGGGAGACCCCGTAGAAGTGTATGACACATTTACTGTCAGTCTAAACCACGGCATACTGTTGATGGCGAATGCCCACCTTGTGTCTCATCAATTCACTGCCCAGATGGGACAGACGGCTTATAAAGTCCTCATTCTGTGATCTGCCTCCCCCCCCCCCCCTTCAACCTTCTAATCATCAACCACTCGACTCCCTTCCTACCCTCAGCCACCCCCTCCCATCATCAGTCACTCCCTCCGCACCATCATCCTTCTCCATCTCACCACCAAGCATCACCTCCACGTCATGTTTGTGTAGGCCTACTTGGAGACAGTCACAATCTGTTATTCTCCATCCTTAATATCCTGTCAACCCCTACTCTGCTTCGTTTAATGTAGGTAATGATACTGAGAACTGGAAGCACACATACAACTCACCAGACAATATCTCTGTACAAGTCAGTTCTACAACCGCGATTCCACCTCCACAGACAGAATGTCCATGGTGAATGAGCCTGCCCCTTCCTGTCAGTCTGCCAGACATGCTAACTCTCACAGCGACCAGTTTCATCTTCTGATGATAACTTGTGGAACATGGCCTCCATGAGGCTAGCAGCAGCAAAATTCCTGCACCGAGTGAACACATGCAGTAACTAGAGTATTTTGTTTTCTTTTTCACTAGACTGAACAAAATTTTGCTCAAGTTGACAGTAATGTCAACAGTAAGAGCAGCTAAACACATCGATGTCTTCTGTTTAATGTACACCGATGAACTACTTTATATTCTTTTCTTACAATGCTGGTGCAGATTGACCATGCTGTTGTCGATCTATGTGTTGATTTGTAGTGTACTTTGGACATTGCATAACAGCCGAATTGTAACAGCTCTTCTGATTACAATTTCTTGTTTGTCAACAGTAACTGAGCTCACATCAACCGTTTTCCCCTCTTATTTCTTGCATAAATGTTGCAACAATTTGGTGTGTTTGGATTGTATATCACTTTCTTCATATTTTCATCTCTTTGCCTTTAGTCGATTGCCAGGTTAATGCTATTTAACCCTCTTCTCCTTTTCACCCTTCTTAATGGTCACTTAAATATTTCTTTTACCTTAGGAATCTATCTATCTATCTGTCTGTCTGTCTGTCTGTCTATCTATCTATCTATCTATCTATCTATCTATCTATCTATCTATCTATCTATCTATCTATCTATCTATTGATGAGACACAGGGTGGCCTGTCCCCTCCCCCTCTCTGTGTGAGTTCTTGAGTTTGCTGTCTTTTGTATCTATTGTATAATTGGCATACTTTCAGGGATATATATTTTCTATAGTTGTTTAGGATCAGCTTATTTTTTACGTGATATTTCAGCTATGTTTTGTCTGGGTATGAATCGTAGGTTACCTGTTTGAGATAATTTGATGCATGTATACCTTACAGCAATTTTTGTACAGTTGCCAATCACAGTGCCCCTTAACGGTTGTCGAGCAATCACTGATCTTCTCATATTTGGCGCATGAATATTCCAACGCCCATCTTGAGCCGAATATGAGAAAATCAGTGATTACTCGTTCTTCGTTTTCGTTGTCCTGAATGTTGTTTCTTTTGCCTGAAGAAGACCTACGAGGTCAAAACGCGTCGTGTTCTGTCTTGTAGTTTGTTTGTCCCTGTTGATTGGCGGACTGTCTTACACAGTGAAGACAACCTATCAAATTTCTACAGTATGTTAATTCTTTTACGCGGTCAGGTCAGTTTCAGAAACCTCTACAGTGTGTGTAAGCCTTGCCTGTCCAACACCGACAGCCATGTTTGTCTGTCACAGTGTGTGAAAATCTCTCCTCCTTTTATGGGGATGTCTCCTTGTTTGTACTGTGTGCTGTATGTTGGCGTTTGTACCAGGTGGCACCGCAAGCAGCATTCATTGGAGTCATGAGCGCATCATGGAAGAGGCTCTTACACACTGTGGAAGTATGACTGCCCGGAAACAAGAGTGACCCTCTGGTCCTTAACTCTCCTACTCAGTCATGTCGGGCTGTCAAACCTAACAATGGTGTCGGTCTATCACATCTCCACGGTGTGTGAATTTATCTCCTACACAGTCATGTTGACCTCTCAAGCCCCCACAGTGTGTAAGACGCTCCCCCCCCCCCCCCCCATACACACAGTGTTATGTCGGTTTCTCACACGTACCGGTGTGTAAGAACCTCTCCCACACAGTTATATCGGTCTCTCATACCTCCACAATTTGCAAGAACGTCCTCCACTCAGTTATGTTGGTCTCTCATACCTCCCCCAGTGTGTAAGAGCGTCTTCTGTATAGTTATGTCGGTCTCTCATACCACCACAATGAGTAAGAACCTCCCCCACACAGTTATGGTGGTCTCTCACACCTCCACAATGTGTAGGAAACCCCCCTCCCCCTCGCCACACACACACACACACACACACACACACACACACACACACACACACACACACACACACACACACACACACACAACACAGTTATGTCGGTCTTTCACACTTCCACAGTGTGTGAGAACCTCTCCAACACAGTTATGTCGGTCTCTCATACCTTCACAATGTGTAAGAACGTCTTTCACACAGTTATGTCGGTCTCTCAAACCTCCACAATGTGTAAGGACGTCTTCCACACGGGTATGTCGGTCTCTTATACCTCCACAATGTGTAAGGACGTCTTCCACACGGTTATGGTGGTCTCTTATACCTCCACAATGTGTAAGGACGTCTTCCACACAGTTATGTCGGTCTCTCAAACCTCCACAATGTGTAAGCACGTCTTCCACACGGTTATGTCGGTCTCTTATACCTCCACAGTGTGTAGGAAGTCTTTCAACCACTGTTATGTCGGTCTCATTATACCTCCACCGTGTTAAGGACGTCTGCCACAGTTATACTGGTTTTCTTCCTCTACAGTTTGTGAGTACCTCGCTATACTGTTATACCGGTCTCATATACCCGCCACATGTGTGTAAGGACTTATTCCACCCAGTTAAGGTCAGTCTGTCGTGCCCGCCGACATGTGTCGGTATCCTCTTCATACACAGTCGTGTAGGTCTCTATCTGTCTTCCCCATTGTATTTTTCCTCCCATGACAGGACACCAGGTTATCTAACCTCACAGAGGTGCAAACCTTTCATTTACAAACAAGTCTGTCTACTGAACCTTTCTCTTGTGTATAAACATCTCCTACACAATCATGTATGTATTTCATACCTACACAACGTGTGTAAGTATCTCTGACACAATGTCTTATATCTATGTCACTTCTTACAGTACATATTAACCTTCTAGTATCAAATAATGTCTGGATTTTCAAAACCTCCACAGTGTGCAGAATCTTGACTCAATATATGTTTTATATCATAACAACTGGCATTGTGTTACAAGCTTCTTCTACACATTCATGTTATATCCACATTGTTTACAATCTTATTTTTTACCACAATCATGTCTTGTATGTCATACTCCACCATGTATAATTTTATCCGCACAGGTCATGTATGAGTATCATACATTTCACATTGCGTTTGTACTCCACCGATGTGTATATACTTCTCCGTCACAGTTACGTCTGTATGGTCTATCTGCACTGTGTGGATTCTTCACATTCTTTATCTGTTATCAAACTTTCACACTGGGTATAAACTCCACCAGGGTGTATATAATTCTCCTTCACAATTCTTGTCAGTATATCAAACTTTACCACAGTGCTGTGTACACTTCTCCTTCACATTCGTGCGTGTATATCAATTCTCACAGTGTTGTATTAACTTCTCCTACACAATACATGTCTGTTCACCATACTTAATAAGTGGGTTATAGCATTCTCTCACATGATCCTATTTGTAAAGCAAACTCCTCGGCATGTATTTACTTCTCACGCACAAGCATTATTGTATATCACAACCTTCACAGCATGTATTAAACTTCTTCCTACACGATTGAAATTGTATCGTCTATAAAATACACAACAAACACCTATACAAAAGCTACAGCAGTACATTCTAAATCTCCACGATGTCTGTTCGACACACACTGCAGCCATACCTGGCTGTCAAAACACCACAGTTTGTAAGCCTCTCCTACATTATTACCTTCGTTTTATCAAACAACCAACAGTGTGCAACCTCTCCTTTCAGTCATGTCTATCAACCCTTTACAGTGTGATGTTAGTAAACGTGTTTGGCTAATGCAAGGTCTATCATTCCTCTACAGTGTTGTGTGAACTTCTCCTACATGCTACGTCTTTATTAACCCTTCACTGGTATGTATACCTCTCCTACACAGCCATGTCTATCATATCTACAGTGTGTGTAAACTCTTCTTAACTGCTAGTGTCTATTAATCCTCTTAGTGGTGTTAAACTTGTTTTATACAGCCATGTGATTATCCTCTACAGTGCGTTAGTAAAGAAAAAAAAAAACAAAATGTTTGAATATTTTTTATAGGTTTTTATTTAATTGATGTTAGTATTAGTAATAGAGGGGCATTTTTTTATTGCAGTGTATAAGTGCACCAAACTGGTATAAAAGTTTGATATGTGATGCAGACATGTGTGTAACCCGTGCACAGGTTTTAGAGGGGAGATGCATGGTTCTCGTGCAGTTTTTATATACGGGTGCAGCTTTGAAGTCTTGTCTTTGTGGGGCCGGTCGATGTTTCTAGATGTCTGCTGGTGACCGACCGAGAGAGAGAGCGTGAGACGTGTAAGTCTGGGAGAGAGAGGCCCCCGGGGTAAGTTGATGACTTAGTGTTTGTTAAGTTATAATATTTTATTTTCTTTAACTGCTTGTTTTTGTTTTATGGTTTTTGAATAGTATTACGATGAATTATGTTTGACAAAGTATATTAAAATTATCTTTCCTTGGTATAGTTTCGAGCTGGTTCGAAGGCCGTGTGCGGGAGACAAGCTGTGATTATATACATATTTAAAACTGTGGTCTGTGTTTGTTGAATGGCAATTGAGAATTAATTTATTTATTTCTATTTATCTCAGGAATTGACGGGGTGGAGAGAGAGGGGAATGGTGGTTAGTTTTTTCAGGTGTAGAGCGAGCTGTTAGTTAAAAATTATTATTGAAGTGTTAGGAACTGGGGATGGTATTGGTGGTGTTCCCAGACTTTGTTTGTTGAGGTGACATGCTCCGCTACGGGAGTGAAGAAGCTGGAGGGAGCTCCCTGGCCGTAGGAGTTTGAAGATGCACGGTTGTGAAGACCGTACAGATGGCATGCTCCGCTAGGGAGTGAAGAAGCTGGAGGAGCTCCTGCGTAGGCGTTGGACGGCTGCACCGGTGGTGAAGACATACAGAGGGAAGGTCCCGGGCTAAGTTGTCTAGTCGTGGAGCCCTGACCCAGGTTGGGGTCGTTGAACGTCGTCCCTGGTGTTCTACAAGGGGAGAGAGGCGACGAGGGAAAGACTTGGGAGAAATCGTTCGGTGGTGGATTGAAGATGAGTTGAAAAAACCTTTAAGCTATCCCCATTCGTTTTCTGTTTTTACACCTCGGAGTTCTGAGTGTAGATAAATTTCTGTAAAATTCAATATAGTAGGGGGTGGTATTTTTTTCAAAGTCATAAGTGTTATAGCCTGGGTTAGAACGCGTATGGAATATGATTGTGTGTGATGTGAGGTTAATTTATTTCTGTCTCGTCTGTTGCTTACTGTGGGTGACCCCGAACTATCCAAGGGTTTAGGCTTTGTTTTGTAGGCATTTAATATATAAAATTTTGCACAACTGATTTCATTTAAACAGTCCATATATTTTTATGTTGTTATTTACTCCCGTCTCAGTTTTACGGGGACACTACTGTGTTGTAGAATAGATAGTTTTCTGTAGTTGTCGTGGGTTGTAGTTCAAATTTTCCTTCACTTTGTACTGGTCTATCTCTCTTGGCTCCCTGGTTTGATGGTGTCTTTCTTCTTTGAATATTTTATTTGTTAGTTTATGTGTCTATACACCCCTTTGTAGTGTAGGATTATTTTGTACATTTGGTAGTGTAGTTTTGTTTTGGTATAGTTTGTGGTTGTAAATTGTTGTTGTGTGTTTTGTATGTGATATAGAGTAGATTTCTTTTTCTCTTCCATTGTATTGTCTCATATTTTTTTTTTGTGTGGGAACTTATGATTTAGACATTGTGCTGTGCTTAAACGATTTGATATTAAAAGTAAATTTTGATTTCAACGTTGTGGTTTTTGGTGACATGAATATATTAAGTTTGGACTAAAGAATTGTATAGTAGTTTCTAAACATGGATCCGGATTAATTCTGCGTTTGTTAACCTCACAGGCAAAAAGAGTTAGGTTTGGCTGGTCCGAACTTAAGATTTTGTGGTTATAATACTTGGAAGTAAGAGAAGAGGGAAATCACACTCTAAGACTTGACTTAGCCGCTAAAAAAGGAAAAAGAACAAAGAGACTGGCAGCTAAAAAAAGAAAAGTCAAAGGACTTGAAGCTCTAAACTGGATAGAGAGGAGAAAGAAAGACCTAGCTCAGCTGGATAGAGAGGGAGAAAGAAGTGTGGGCTCGATAGCTAAAGAAGAGAGAGTTGTAGCTTGAAAGAGAAAACGAAAGACAGGGCTCCAGATAGTGTAAAGAGGGAAACGAAAGACTTGCCTCAATTCGCTAAAGAGGGAAAGAGAAATAGCTCAGAGGAGAGAAAGAAAGATTGGCTCAGTTTTATTTCAGGCTGATAAAGAACAAAGGTGAAAGAGAGTTGATGCGATTGAAATTTGAAAGAGAAGCTCAAAGGACAAACAGGGGGGAGGGAGGGGAGGAGGGGGGGGGGCGGGAGGGGGGGGGGGGGGGGGGGGATAGTGGAGAGATGAAGGCATCGGCTGTTACAGAAAAGAAACTAGCTCGAACTTGAATTAGTGAGAGATGTGGCCATTAAGTTTTCTGCGAAATGTAAAACATGGAGCAGGGTGGTCAGATACATTGGTTCTCAGTCTGGTACTATAAGCAAGTACGTTATCCTAAGATGCCTTATTTTAATGAATCTAAGGATGATATGGACTCATACCTGTTTCGATTTGAAACATTTGCTGAGAATGTGATAGGGGATGAAGGGAGTGGGGTATGTATTGGGTGTACATTTTCCATGGCCAAGTGCGTGTCTTTGTATCATACTCTGTGTGCAAAGTGGTCCTGTAGAATATATAGAATCATGAAAGCTTTGCTTGCAAAGTGTTCAGTGTACAAAAGATGGGTCACAGAGATATATGTTTAGAAATTCTTAAACCAGAGGGGATATAGATGATGCTTTTGTGTCATACGCCACTCGTTGCACACATTGGTTTTGATAGTTGGGTGGTCGGGTGGATTGGGAGAACTTTCAGATATAAATTTGTCATATGATATGTCTTCGTGATTTGCTATTATGTGAAACAAATTTTGTCTTCTGATGAGCAAGAATTTGGAAGTTTTTCTACTGTGATTAATCGTAGTTTGAAATACATGTGCTGAACTCTTAGAAGCGGCATGAACAGAAAGCTAACGTTTGCTCATCCTAATAAGTGTATTGTCACGTGTGAACAAGTTGAGAATTGGCATGTCTACTTCAATATGGTCAAAATGGGAAAACACAGCTGGGGGTTACCAGACAGGTTTTCCACGTTCCCATACTTCCAATTCCCAAAACCCACAGTTCCCAGTACCCTCGTGCTTCAAATATCAGCAGTTTCTGATCGTGGTGGTCTATATGTAAGGTTCAGAGGTCGTGGTCGGTCACGCAGAGGAATTGAGTTTTTCCGGAGTTTGTAATCGCAAGGATTTGTGAGATGTTTTGAATGTGGTCGGTAGAGGTCTTTTCAGAGAGATTGTGCACATTTCAGAGAAGGTCACGTTCTCAATCTCCAAACACCTAAACAAAAGATAGTTGGGCTATGTTTCGTTTGCGTTGCTGGATTCTGTGGATGCAGAGGTGCTGTGTTCTTCGTTGACTTCAGAGTCCGGGTTCCTTACCCATTTGTGTTGGAACTGTGAATGGCTTTCAGGTGTCAGTTCTTACGTGTTTCAGGTTGCAACAACGCTGGCAGTTAGGAAGGTTCACGGTTTTTTTCAACTTGTTCGTCCAGATCTGTTTTGTGGGAAAGACGCAGTAAAAGTGGTTTACTTTTGGTGAATACGGAGGATTTCCGGTCGCTATTGTGGAGGTGGATACAGTTGTTTTTTTCTGGTTCTCTGTTATGCTGTGTCATTGATGAGCCCATCGCAGATCTAAATTTGGGGAATGTTTCAGGTGTTACTCCATATTACAGGTCATCATCAGGAATGATAGTCCTTCGATTGAGGCTGCTGATTGGAACTAACAAGGGCGCAGTAGAGGCAGGGAAAAAGGGAAAGGCTGCGTTAGACTATTCCAGTGTCGGATTTGTCTTTGTAAACAGAGGAATTGATCAGTTTGCAGGAAAAAGATGTTTAATTGGCTAAGTTCCAAAACATGGTTCAGTCTGGCGGAGTGTATTCAAACAAAATCAGAGTTCATTGTTCGTTTTGTGACAGGAAAAGGTGTTGTTTTGTTTCGTTCATTTTCACCAAGGGGGGGGGGTAAACACTTGTCACAGATTGTGGTTTCCTAGGGAGAAGGTTCGACAGAAGGTTGCTGTTTACAGCTCATGATTGATTTACTTGCAAGGTCTTGTCCGGTGTCAGAAAGGCTACATAAGAAGTTGGAGTGGTCGTCTGCTTGTAAGTCTGCTTTGGAGGAAGTTGAAGAAGAGATTATCTTTCAAGTCGATTTTGCTGTTGCCGATGTGCGGAAGCCATTTGTGCGTTCGGTCGGATGCCAGTTCCTTCGGGATCGGTGGTGCTTTGTTTCTGGAGCATGATGATGTTCTTTCATCCAGGTCGCTTTCGTGAGTCGAAAACTTCTGCCCAGAGAAACTCGTACAGTACCTATCGAGTGAGTGCCTGGCTATTGTTGGGTGAACGAAGCTAGGTAGATATCTCTGGGGGAAGGTCATTTGTTCTCCATATACTGATCATCGCACTTTGACGATTCCTTCACAGTCTTGTGTTTTAATTAAGGCAAGGATTATGTTGGTTGGTCCCGTCATTGCGAGTACATGGTTTCACTGGTACTCCATCCTCTGGTTCTGCAATATCTGTTTGCAAGATTTTATCAAGCCGTTGTGGAAAAATGATATGCTGTTGTTTTTGGGTTTTTTTTTTTTGTGTATCTGGTTTGCAATAGGAACGGTTGGTATGCTAGTAGTATTACTGTATTACATGCATGTGTACTGTTGCGAGTTCGGATCACGTCACAGTTTTTCGGGGTTAATCTAAATGTCAATTTCTGACTATTTTGTTTGTATTGATGTTGATCCATGATATGAGAATTGGAGGGGGATTTTTGTAATAATCAATGTTTCTATGATAAATTTGAGGTAGCTGATACTTCTAAAGATAGTATTTTGTCTTGGAGCATATGTCCGTTTTGACGTTGTTGTACCTCTGGTTATCCTTATGGTTAAAGAACGCTTGTGCGCTCTTTTTGTAAGCGGGGGGGGGGGGGGGGGTACTGTAATAGAATTTGTTTTAATATTTTTTATAGGTTTTTATTTATTGTGTTTAGTATAGAAATAGGGTGCATTTTTATTTTATTGCAGTGTTTAAGTGCACCAATATGGTTATAAAGTTTGATATGCTGAGATGCTGACATGTGTTTAGCGTGCACAGGTTTTAGAGGGGAGATGCATGGTTCTCGTGCAGTTTTTATAACGGGTGAGCTTGGAAGTCTGTATGTGGGGCCGGTCGATGTTCAGCGGTCTGCTGTGACAAGACCGTGCAGTGAGTGCGTGAGACGCTATTAAGTCCTGGGAGAGGAGAGGCAGGGTAATTTGAAGACTTAGTGTTTGTTAAGTTTATTAATATTTTATTTTCTTTAAAGTTGTTTGTTTATGGTTTATGAATAGTATGACGATGGGAAATATGTGTTGACAAGTATATTAAAAATTTTTCTTTCCATTTGGTATGATTCGAGTGGTTGCGAGCCGAGTGTGAGGAGACAAGCTGTTGTTTATATAATATTTAAAATGTTGTCTTGTTTGTTGAATGAATTGGAAATATATTATTTATTTCTATTTATCTCAGGATTGCGGGGTGGAGAGAGAAGGGGAATGGTGGTTTGTTTTTCAGGTGGAGACGTAGTGTGATAGTTTAAATTATTATTGAAGGGTTAGGAACTGGGATGGTAATGGTCGTGTTACCAGACTTTGTTTTGTAGAGGGACATGCTTTCGTACGGGAGTGATGAAGCTGGAGGAGCTCCTGCCGTAGGCGTTTGAGGATGGCTGCACCGGTTGTGAAGACGTACAGATGGCATGCTCCGCCGACGGGAGTGTATGAAGAAGATGGTGGGCTCCCTGCCGTTAGGTCGTTTGAGCGCTTGCCAACGGTTGTGTAGACATACAGAGGGAGGTCCCGGGATACGTTGCTCTAGTCGTGGAGCGACCAGGTTGGGGTCGTTGACGTCGTCCCATGGGTGAACTACAAGGTGAGAGAGGCTCGGACGAGGAAAGATACGTGGGAGATCTTTCGGTGTTATTTGGAAGCTGAGTGAAAATAACCTTTTAAGACTATCCCCATTCTTTTCTGTTCTACCACCTCGGAGTACTGGATGTGTTTTGAATATTTCTTAAGTTTATTCAATAAAGAAGGGTGTATTTTTTTCAAAAAGTCACTAAGTGTTTTATCCCTGCGGTAAGAACGCGTATGGAATAAGATTGTGTGTGATGTGAGTTTTTTATTCCTGTATGTCTGGCTTTACAGCTGGTGACCCGAGTCCCCAGGGTTTGGCTTTGTGTTAGTAGATATTTATAAAATTTTGAACACTGATTTCATTTAAAAGTCCTATATTTTTATGTTGTAATTTACTCCCGTCTCCAGTTTTACGGGGACACTACTGGTAAATAGATAGTTTTCTGTTTAGTGTCGAGGGATTGTTTTGTAGTTCATTTTCCTTCTTGGTTACTGTCTTTCTCTCTCGGCTTCCCTGTTGCTTGTGTCTTTCTTCTTTAATTACTTTTATATGTCTTAGTTTATGAGTGAATACCACCCTTTGTAGTGTAGGATATTTTGAGTACATTTGGTAGTGTAGTTTGTTTTGTATGCTTTGTGGTGTAAAATGTTTTGTGTGTTTTGTAAATGTTATAGAGTAGGATTTCTTTTTCTTTCCATTGTATAGTCTATTATCATTTTTTTTGTGTGGACTTATGATTAGACAATTTGTTGGGTGCTTAAACGATTTAGATACTAAAAGTAAATTTGATTCAACATTGTGTTTTTGGTGACATAAATTTATTTTATTTGACTAAAGATATTGTATAGGATTTTCAAACATGGATCGGATTAACCAAAAGCCCCCCCCCCCCCCCCCCCCCCGTTGTTAACCTCATCAGGCAAAAGAGTTGGTTTGGCTGGTCCAGAACTTAATGATTTTGTGGATAAAATACTTGGAAAGAGAAGAGAAAATCACCCACTCAAACGACTTGACTTAGCGCTTAAAAAAAGAAAAAGAAACAAAGAGTCTTGGGCAGCTAAAAAAGAATAAAGAAAACAAAGAGACTTGGAAGCTAAACTGGATGTAGAGAGGAGAAAGTAAAGACTTAGCCTCAGCTGGTGATTAGAGGGAGAAAGACAGGTTGGTCAGATAGATAAGAAGAGAGGATGTAGCTGAAGAGGAAAACGAAAGACAGGCTCAGATAGCTAAATGGAAAGAGAAAACGAATAGACTTGACTCAATTAGCTAAAGAGGAAAGAGAAATAGTCTCAGAGAGAGAAAGTAAAGGATTGGCTCAGTTATTTTCAGGCTGATAAAGAACATGGTGAAAGAGAGTTGATGGCGATTGAATTTTAAAAGAGTAGCTCAAGACAATCAGGAAAGTGAGAGAGAGGATCGCTGTTACAGGAAAGAACTTGTGAACTTGATTAGAGTGAGAGTGGTTTAAGATTTTCTTCGAAGGTAAATACATGAGCAGGGTGGTCAGAACAATGGTTTCTCTGTCTGGTACTAAAGCAGTAGTATCCTAAGATGCCTTAATTTTAATGAATTAAGGTTGATTGGACTCATACCTGTTTCGTTATTGTAAAATTTGCTGTGATGTGAAATGGGATGAAAAAGGAGTTGGGGTATGTTCTTGTTTGGTACTTTACAAGGCCAGTGCGTTGTCTTTGTATCATACTCTGTTGGCAAGTGGTCTGTAGATTATAAAGAACTCAAGATAGCTTTGCTTGCAAAGTTTCAGTGTACAAAAGATGGGTACAAGAGATAAGTTTTGAAATTCTTATACCAGAGAAAGGATGAATTTTTGTGTCATACGCCACTAGTTTCACACTCATTTGTTTGTTCGTTGGGTGGAACTTTCATGATAATATTTGTCATATGGATGTCTTCGTGTATTTGCTATTATGTGAACAAATTTTTGTCTTCTGTGAGCATAAGATTTGGAAGTTTTCTACGTGAACGTAGTTTGAAAAACATCGTGCTGAACTCTTAGAAGCGGCCAGCAAAAGCTACCGTTTGGCTCATCAAATAAGTGTATGTCACGAGAGGAAACAAGTTTGAGATTGGCCATGGTCTACTTAAATGGACAAAATGGGAAAATCACATGCAGGGTTACCAGACTAGGTTTTCCCCGTTCCCAAACTTTGCCTTTCCAAAAACCCACAGTCCCTGTACCATCTGCTCCATAAACCAGCAGTTTTACTGATCGTGGTGGACACAAACCTATTTCTGGTTCAGAAGGGCGTGGTGGTCGCCAGAGGAAATGGTCGGAGTTTGTACTCGCAAGGATTTGTGAGATGTTTTGAATGTGGTGGTAGAGGTCATTTACAGAGAGGTATGTGAAACATTTCAGAGAAGGTCACGTTTCTCTATTCCACTAAACAGCACTAAAGAAGTGCGCAATGTTTCTTTTGCGTTGTGGGATTATGTGGATGCTGAGGTTGATGTGTTCTTCGTTGAACTTCAGAGTCTGGTTCCTTACCATTTGTGATGGAACAAGTGTAATGAGCGTTCAGGTGTAGTTCTACGTTGAATCAGGTTGCAACAACTGCAGGAGTTTGGAAAGTTCACTTGTTCGTCCAGATCCAGGATGTGGGAAAGTAGCAGGAAAGTGGTTACTTTTGGTTGGAAATACTGAGGAGTTTCCTGTCGCATCTGTGGAGGTTGGGATACAGTGTTTTTTTCAGGTTTCTCTGTTATGCTGTGCATAGATGAGCCCCATCAGCAGATCTCATTTGGGGTATGTTTCAGGTGTTAACTCCCATTACAGGTCTCATCATGAATGATAGTCCTCCGATTGCAGGCTGCTGTGGAAAACAAGGCGCTGAAGAGGCAGGAACAAAAGGGAAAAAGGCCAGGGTTAGACATGCAGTGTCGGATTTGTCTTTGTCAACAGAGGAATTGATCAGTTTGCAGGAAAATAAGATGTGTCATTGGCTAAGTTCCAAAACAGGTTCAGTCTGGCGAGTGTATTCAAACTAAAACAGAGTTCCATGTTCGTTTGTGGAAGGAAAAAAGGTCTGTTTTGTTCGTCATTTTCCCAGGGGGGGTACACACGTGTTCAGATTGTGGTTCCAGAGAAGGTTCGACCAGTAAGGTGCTGTTTACAGGCTCAATTGATGCTTTACTTGCAGGTCATTGTGTTGGTGTCAGGAAAGGCTACTAAGATGTTGGAGTGGTTCGTTGCTTGTCTGTCTGCTTTGGAGAAGTTGAAAGAAGAGATTATTCTTCAAGTCCGATTTTGCTGTTGCCAGGATTTGCGGAAGCATTTGTGAGTTTCGCGTACGGATCGCCAGTTTCCATCGGATCGGTGGTGCTTTGTTTCAGGGCATGATGATGTTCTTCATCAGTCGCTTTTGTGAGTCGAAAACTTCTGCCCAGAGAAACTCGATACAGTACTATCGAGAGAGAGTGTGCCTGGCTATTTGTATGGGTGATTACGAAGCTAGGTAGATATCTCTGGGGAAGGGCATTTGTTCTCCAAACCTAGATTTCTATGCTTCTTCGCCCCTTTGGACTTACCTCCAGTCTTGTGTTTTCAAAAATGCAAGGATTATGAGGTGGTCCCTGTCATTGACAGGAGTACAAGTTCACTGTTATCCCATCTCTGGTACTGCAAATCTGTTTCGCAGATTTTCTCTGCCGTTGAGAAAATGAAATGTGATGTTTTTGGGGTTTTTTTTTGTGATCATTGTTTGCCAATATGACATGATGGTATGCCTTTTAGTATACTGTTTTACATGATGATACTTTTGCGTGTTCGGAACTCGTCAAAGTTTTTCTGGGATACTCTCAATGTCAATTTCTGCTATTTTGTTTGATATTGATGTTGATCCATGTATGAGAATTTGAAGGTGATTTTTTGAATAATCAATGTTTCTATGATAAATTTTGACGGTTGTGAAGTAAAGGATAGGAATTTTGTCTTGGAGATATATGTCAGTTTTGAGATGTGTAACTCTGGTTTCCTTATGGTTAAAGTCGCTTGTGCGCTCCTTCGTTTTGTAAGGGGGGGGGCCGGGGGGGTACTGTAAAGAAAATGTCTTTTAATATTTTTGATAGGTTTTATTTAATTGGGTTTAGTATTAGAAATAGAGGTTGATTTATTTTTTGCAGTGTATAAGCTGCACCCAAACTGGTATAAAAGTTGGAATTGGCTGATTGCAGACATGTTGATTATCACGTGCACAGGTTTTAGAGGGGAGTTGCATGGTTCTAGTGCAGTTTTTTATAACGGGTGAGCTTGAAGTCTGTAATGTGGGGCGGTCAATGATCAGCTGTCTTCTGTGACAGGGACCGAGAGAGGAGAGGTGAGGACGCTTTATTAGTCATGGCGAGAGAGAGGCCCGCGGTAAGTTGAAGACTTAGTGTTTTGTTAATTTATATGATTTTATTTTCTTTACAGCTTGTTTTTGATTATGGTTTATGACTAGTATTACGATGAATATGTTTTTTGACAAGTATTTTTAAATTTTTCTTTCCATTGGTATAGATTCGAGATGTTCGAGGCCGTGTGAGGAGAAAAAGCTGTTGTTTATTATAATATTAAAAATGTTGTCTTTTTGTGATGAATTGGAAATAATGTTTTTTATTTCTATTTATCTCAGGAATTGCCCGGGGTGGTGAGAGATGGGAAGGTATGGTGGGTGTTTTTCAGCGTGGAGACAAGATGATAGTTAAATTATTATTGAAGTGTTAGGAAAACTGGGATGGTATTGGTGGTGTTCCAGACTTTGTTTGTAGGAGAGTGAAATGAACGGTGTCATGCTCCGCTACGGGAAGTGAAGAAGCTGGGGAGAGCTCCCTGCCGTAGCGTTTGAGGACTGCACCAGGTGAG
>CM031611.1:79528549-79543549 GCA_018398815.1 Conus ventricosus
CGATGATGAAGGCACAACAACGCGTACATTCCAAACCTCAGAGCTTGCACCTTTATTGTTCATGGAGACAGAAATGTCCTTTTATCATAATACATACGCCCATCGTCTATCCAAAAATGTTGTTTGTTTAATCAAGAAAAGTATGTTGTTCATTCGTCGCGTCGACGAGGATAAATACAGTCATCGTGCGATAGAGGAGTGTCAGACGATGTGTGGGTACACGGGTGGCTGGTCAAGAGGAAGCGTGCATGGAATGTGCGGTGACAGCAAGGACACAGAATGTGGGAGACCTGCTCTTGATTGTTAGCGCGGGCTTTCCCCGCCTGTCTCGTTGCAGCTGTCCTTTCTTCATGTGAATTGTCGCCTTTGCAGATAGAATGGCGTCATCTGGCTCGATCCACAGCAGTCGTCCCCATGTGTCTGGGTTGATGTTAAACGCTTTCAACGTTGATGTTTTGAGAGTGTCTTTGAAGCGTTTCTTCTGACCTCCATGAGAACTCACTCCTTGTTGCAGCTCACCGTAGAAGAGTCTCTTGGGTAGCCAGTTGTCTGGCATGTGAACCACATGACTTGCCCATCGCTGAGACAGCATCAGGATGATGTGGATGCTAGGCATGCCTGCTTGGTTGAGCATCTCTGTGTCTGGGATTTTGTCCTGCCATTTGATGTTTAGCAATCTTCTCCGGCAGGTTTTGTGGAAGAGATTCAGCTTCTTGGCATGCCGTTGGTACACTGTCCTCGTTTCACGTGTGTATAAGAAACGGTGGGTGGAGAACAACTGCTCCACGCACCTTCAGCTTCGTTTCTAAACTGATGCTTCTTCAATTCTAAGCATTAGCGTGTAGTCTGTCAAAGGTTACAGTTATTTTTGTAATTCTGTCGCTGACGTAATCGTCGATGGTGACGTTCTGGGACAGTATGCTGCCAAGGTAGTTGAATTTACTCATGCAGCGAGTCTCACACCATTGACTGTGATGTATGGCTCGTGGTAGGGTTTGCCTGGCGCGGGTTGATGCAGAACTTCTGTGTTCTTTGTATTCATGGTGAGACCAAGGTCAACGCAGGCTAAAGAAAACTTATTGATGCTGCATTGCATGTCAGTTTCTGAGCCAGCATTGAGGCGTGCAGTCACCAGTAAACAGAATGTTACTGATGATGTACAACCTTATTTTTTGCTTGGAGCCTCTTGATGTTATACATTTGTTTTTCAATGTAGAATTTTTTTCATCTAATCTTTTACACGGGCACACATAGCGAATAAAGTCCAAGTACTGGCATTAATCCTATGTACCAATGTTGTGGACGATATTAAATAGAATAGAAAGAGAGTATACAGTACTTATGATACACACGCATACACACTCACACTTATGTACACATACATATAATACATAATATAACCTTTAATCCCCTAGTAGTTTAATATAAGGTGACCATTTTGTTCGGTAGGTTGCATGATTCTTCTCCATTAAGGACATATCTTTCTCCATGTTATGTCTGTAGTCCAGCTCCTTCAAAAACATGTTTAGATTAAGTTTTGTTTTGTTAATTTATATATGAAATATTTCCCCATTAAAATCATCAGGTCTAGCATATCGTCGGTTTTTGTTTTCTCATCCATATCAAATAATATAATCTCCACATTAAAGGATAATCTTACACAGAGTTAACAGTTAACTTTCAAACTCTTTCAAGGTCTTTCAAAACAAATACGGGTAAACTCACATTCTCACAGATCATGATTAATTGAGTCTTTCTCTCTAATACAAAACTTACATTTGTCGCTTTCAGTAATGTGCATACTTCTCAAAACACTATTTGTCACCATAATACTGTGGCGTATTTTAATTTAGAACCATTTCCCTTTTGTTTCTTAAATTTTCTTACTCCTTTTCAGTACCTCCATCCAGTCAATTGGTATATTAAGACGTTGTCCCACTTGATAAGGGCACTAGTTTTTTTAAGTGCTTAAGTTTTATCATTACCAATGTTACTATCTAATTTCAATCTTCTTTTCTTTGCGTAAGCTTTGATCGAACGCACGCAACTTACTATGATTTAGAAAATTGACCTGTACACTGTGACATTCATTCATAAGCTCGGTTCATTTTCATTAAGAAAATGACGCAATCGATACATGACGTCTATTCGCTCTGCGCTGGATTAATATTTCTATGTCCAAACGACAAAACTAATTGTTAGTTTTTGCTTCACGGCAGTACGTTTATAATTTCAAGCGTCATGCAGACTTGCATTTGTATTAATAATAAAATAATTTACTATTGTAGGGCATCGAAAACCATCGTACTGACCAATCGCGACTGTCCAAGTGTCAGTAGTGTCTCTGTCCGCGCATGTGCACTAGATAGTAACCGTTGCATCTACCACCTTTGATCAGCCCGGAGGTCGTGGAATTGGCTCCGTAGAAAAGGTCTAATTAATTGAAGAGCAAGAAACCTTTTGAAGGTATCAGTCTAGGCCGGACTGAAGGGATACCACAGAGCATTCGACAACATCCACAACTTTTTTCGGGGAAAGCTGAACGAGTCTCATCGTTCCGTGGTCGAGTCGAAAACTGTGGCTACAAGAAGTCTATGTTGAGGTAAATGGATCGAAATCATTTTGTCGTATAGAGCAACAAAATCTATTTCAATATAATCGCATTAAGGCACATTTACCAGTTCAATAATATTTTGTGCGCGCGATCATTTAATATACTCTGAATTAAATATTTCAGGTTTACCGGTCAACACGTATGATTGATCGTAGAGCTGTCATTTTCATCTGTTTGCTCTCATCATATCGTGTTGCCATGTACTAATCCATACTATGTAAATTCAATTTCAGCTCACCGTTGTATGCAACCATATTTAGAGGATGTGATGTTTGGGTGAATGCAGATTTATTATTTAAAGAATCGTAAACGAGTTCAAGTTATGAACGAAGCATCTTCGTGGATCTAAGTGATCTGTATAATATGAAGATTGACGCCATTTGATTTAATCCATTCAAGGATTAAATGTAATTGTAATTCATCAAGCACTAAGCCTTGGCGAATAACTCAGTCAAGGCAGATTGGAATATTCATGTATACTTTCCTTCTTTGTTAACGAGTTGTATCGTAAAGCAATTTTTGAAGGAAATCAATTGTAAATGATAGAGCAGGCTAGTGCAATTGTAAAGTGTGTCTAGAGCGTGTAGTGAGTGGAATAGTGATGTGCCACTATAGTGCAAGATCTAAGACAATCGTTATCTTGCAGGTTTTCTTTCGTACTATCTTCTTCCTTTGACGACCACCCAGTTCATCACACTACATCTTTATTCTCCATCTTCGTCACCCATCTCTATTCTGCTGCATTCTTCGTGAGAGGAACGTGCTGGTGTGTCAACCTTATCGGAACCCGGAGGTGGACTCTAAGCGTCAACGGAACTCCGGAACGCCACAGGATCCGTGAAGCTGAGTGCAAATTATTCAAACACATCCCTCCCTACTCAAGCACGCTACGACACACTCAGACATTTTTTTTCTTGTATTTTTTTTTTTTCTTGTGTATAACTATATTCTGCGTGTATTCTCCGGAAGATATATTTTTGTAGCACAAGCAAACAGTTATTTGTGCTACTGCAAGAAGCGGAGAGGAGAAGGACAGAGACTTTGTTGTTATTAGTATATGTGCATGATTTATTTCTTTTGTGTGTGATTCATTTCATAGGGAACAAACGGACATCGACATACAAAGCAACCATACGACATATTCACCGCAGATCATCATCATCTTTATTTATACTTAATTAAATTCAGTTGTTGGATCAAAGATCAAACCTCTTGATTACATCTGTGGAAAGAAAGTGAAGGGTGTGGACGAAAGCTTGACTTTCCTACTACGGTCTATCGTTCTTGCCTGAGCATTCAACCATCATTTATGAATGGGGTCTTATTAAAAACGTCACATACACCCATGTTCTCCGACCGTTCATGGCAGCTTACAAAATTACCATCATCATCGAGTAAATGTTTAACTAAAATATATTGTTCTGCATCCATTTTTTTGTAAAAGAATGGTTTTTCTCCTACTTTAAATTTCTTATGACAAAAAATAGTGTCAGTGGCTAAATCTGTACTTTCGTTTATTTCTACCTGTTTTCAGAACCTTTGATGTGATTGAAAGACTCATTTCCAAAATGTGTTTGTGATATTGCTTTGAACAAATCTGCCAGGTCCATATGCGTCAATGCTACTTTTTCGGGACATAATGAATGTAATATTATCTTCCACTTGTGGTTGTACATGTACACGTTCGTTATCCAGCCGATTTTTAAGAAGCTGATGTATATTTTCAGGTCGGGTATACCTATACTTCCTTTTTGTATATTATGTATTGAGTATTTTCATTTAATTTTATCATTTTTGTTGTTCCAAACAAATTTGAAACACATATTCTGTAATGAAGCGATCTGGGAATCAGGAGGATTCGGTAAAAGGATCCATAAATACACCAATTATTGTGATAGCACTAATGATTTGAGCACAGCTACTCTACATAATGTTTTTTTTAACCATATTTTGAACAGGTTTTGGACTTCTGGGGATTTATAATTCATGTTAATTTCCGTCATGTCTGATAGACTATTCGTAAACCACAGTCCTACAGTTCTGAACTTTTAGGGGTTCCATTCCATTTTATAGTAGGCCAGATATTGTTCCGTGGAATTTTTCTCTATACCTAACCAAACATTAAACGTGTTTTTCATAGTTCAGTTTGAATCCAGATATTTGCTCAAATTCATAAAGGTTTCTAAATAACTTTTCATATGATTTCTTTTCTCCTTCTAATGTAAAGGGAGTGTCGTCTGCAAACCGATTTATTTCAAATTCTGTGTTTTGTATCTTTCTGTCTTTGATATCGTGGTCTTGCCTTATCTTGGTCGCTATTATTTCGACACACAAAACAAATAGATATGGAGATATAGGGTCCCCTTGATGGCAACTTCTTCAAGTTGAAAAACATGAGGACACTTTACCTTTCAGCATTACGTAAGACTATCTTATCGTAAAAAATATGATATCCATCGTTGTATTCCTTTTCCGAATCCGAACGCACCCAGAATTTTACTCATATGTACTCAGTCTTAACTGAATCGAAAGCTTTCTCGAAATCGACAGAAATTAATAGCCCTCGTAAGCGATTCACTTCTAAATAATGTATTAAACCGTGTGTTGTTTGTAAAGTATCTCCTATGTACCTTTCTGGAACGAATCCCGGCTGGTCCTCGTTTATGAGTTTTGGCAAAACAGTTTTTATTCTGTTTGCAATACAGGCTGAAGCAATTTTGTACGTTACATTTAAAAGTGAGATAGGTCTCCAGGTCTTCAAGTATTCTCGCGGTTTCTCTCCTTTCGGAAGACCAATTATTATTCCTTCTTTTGTGTTATAGACATTCCTGCATTACTGTATTCTTCATTTAGAGAATGGACAACGAAATCTTCTAATTGTCTCCAGAAAAATGTAAAGACGTTTACTGTCATATCGTCTGTTCCAGGACTCTTATTATTTTCCATCTTTTTTTTAGGACTTTGGTAGCTTCTTCTGATGTGATTAATTCCTCCAGTTGTTCGAATTCTATCTGACTTAGTTTTGGCAGGTTATCTACATATTTTCCAATTTCAATATCAAATACTTCCTTTTCTGTGTATAAGTTTTCATAATAGCTCTTTGTCTCTCTTAACATATCATCCGTTTCAGTCAAAGTTGTTCCTTGATCCATGACAATTTTAAGCATTCTTTTGCTTACGAAGTTTCTTTTCTCAAGTGAACAGAACTATTTGCTTATGTTTCCTCGTAAGATGCCCATTTGGCTCTGGATCGTGTTATTATTCCGTCAATTTTCGATTTCCTTAGCTCACTCAGCTTCTCCTTTTTGTGTTTCAGGATCTCCAAGTCTGTTTCTAGTAATCAATTTTTACCTTGTAAATTTTGTATTTGTTTTTCAAATCCTTTTTGTTTTTCATTTCTTTTACCGTTTCCCCGAACGCTGAATGTAAGTGTTTCTGCTCTTATTTCTATGATTAGAGTTTCTAAAAATGATTGGTCAGAAATTGAGAACTGAATTTGATCATTCGGGATTTTACGAACAGAGTTTTTATTGTAAGAGGGTAATGCATATTGTTTCCTGATTTTTTCAATCGTTTCATTCACCAGATTTACATACTGTTTGTCTCTTAAAAGTGAAGAATTAAATTTCCAGAACCTTTGTGCCTCTCTTCTTCTTTAAAGACAACATTTAATGTATATCAAAAAGTGATCTGTTCAGGTTATACAGCTTTCCATCTGTTCTGAATCTGATGTCGATGCCTCTTCTCCTTCTCTGATGGCATCAGTCAGCATTGCAGAGAACATGATGCTGAACAGAGTGGGTGTCAAAACACAGCCTTGCTTTACGCCATTTGTGACAGGGAATGAATTAGATGTTTTTCAGTTGACCTAGATTCAGACCTTCATGCCTTTTTGGAACTGATGCACCTTTACCTTCTAAAGAATCTCTCTTCTGACAGTAACGAAGGCCTTGGTCAGGTCGACACAGGTGGAGAACAGGTCGACATTTTGTATCTGACATTTTTCTTGGAGCTGTCATTGAGCAAATACCATATCAATGGTTCCTCTGTCTTTCCTAAAGCCAGACTGGCTCTCTGGCAAAAGATGTTGCTCAAGATGTGTTTTAAGGTGGTTCAACAGAATCATGGCATGTATTTTTTTGCTTGCTATGGAAAAGAGGGACAAGCCTCGGTGGTTGTCACAAGCCTGGATGTTCCCTTTCTGCTTGCACAGATGGATAATGGATGCATCTTTCAACTTCTAGATGATCGTCTCCTGATGCTACATCAGAAGAAACAAATAATGAAGCTGTTCAGTCATAGCTCTGGCATCTTCAGCTGGTATGGAGTCTGAGCCTGGAGCTTTGCCACCGGACAACAAACATGTCGCTTTCTGGGTCTCCAAGAAGGTATATAGTTCATTCTTTGTTTTCTCGTTGGTGGGCACTTGAGGGAGACGATCAATGGCTTTTTCAGTGATGCATGACGAGTGGTTTATACATCATTGAAATGTTCAGCCCAGCATTCCAAGATCTTTTCCTTGTCACTAATTAATGTGCTTCTATCATCGCTGAGAGGAGGGAATGATTCTGATGGTGTGGGTCCATGAATTGCTTTTAAGACATCATAACGTTCTTCATATTATGCCTGTCAGCACATCCTTGGATCTGGTCAGTTTTGCTGCTCAGCATGTGTCTTGAATCTTTCGTAGTTTCTCTTGAACTGTTCTGTGTATGTTGTTGAACGTATCTTTTAGAGGTGGACTTGGTGTCACTGAGGTAATCTTTATGCAGAAGATGTTTTTCATCCAGCTGCTGCTGGATGTCATCACAGTTCTTATCAAACCAATCCTTGTGTTTCTTGGCTGCTAGTCCCAGGATCTCTGTAGCAGTGCTGTAAACAGTTCTCTTAATATCGACCAGCTGGCTTTCACATTCTTTTTGTCTAGAGAAGCGGATTCTATGTATTCTTCCAGACCGTCTACAAACGACCGTTTGATTTTGGTGTGTGTGTGTGTGTGTGTGTGTGTGTGTGTGTGTGTGTGTGTGTGTGTGTGTGTGTGTGTGTGCGTGCGCGCGTGTTTTAGCGTGGTGACATTAAGCGGTTAGGAACCTTCTTGCCTTGCGGGCGTCTCTTGGGTTGGATCTGGGTGTAACACTTACTGATTATGAACGCTGGTCAGTCCAGCATTCGGCACACATGGATTTGGTGACTCTACATCCTGCCTATCCCTCTTCTTGACAATGGCGTAGTCAATGAGATGCCAGTACTTGGGGCGGGCATGCATCTCGATGTCCTGTCATGGGTAGGGAGGCAAAAAAAAAAACTGTGTTGATGATTAGCAGTCAAAGCTCAGCACACGTTTTGAGTGGCAGTGGCCTATTCCGTGTTTGCCGATGATATCTTCCCCGGGGTCACTATCAAAACCGACTCTAGCGTTGAAATTACCAACTGTGGCGAGTTTGTCCACTTTCTGAACATCAGCAATGAGAGAGTGAAGATCCTCGTAGAATTTGTCCTTCAGGTCAGCAGGGTTGGTCATGACTGGCGCAGAGTCTCTCACAATCTTCAAACAAAAGCAGGAGTTTCATGGTCATCATCTTGTCGTTCACTCCCTTTGGAGGTCCAGGTCGCTTGTCAATAAGAATTGTCATCACTGCAAAGCGGACACCAGACTCTCGTTGCTCTTCACTTCCTCTTCCGCTCCAGAATAAAAAGTGTAGCCAGAGCCCCGATCATAAAGTTCGACCTGTCACGCAAGCCGGGTCTTATTCAAGGCCGTGATGTCGATGCTATATTGGGCGAATTCTTTTCCCACTAGTGGTCTTCTCAGCTGAAGCCTATTTGCATCGTCTCTATCCAGGAAGGTGCACACACATTCCATGTGCCAAGGCTGAGAGGAACAACTCTAATCTCCTCTTTTTCTTAAGAGTTTCGACCACTGTAGTATAGCCCCCTCCAGCCGAAGTACGCTGGCTAGGGAAGAATGGGGTGGGCAATGTTTAGGGCACCTTTACTGGCACCTTCCTCATGCTATGGAGGTGAGCAGTGCTACCCTAAAAAGGGCTGCGCAAGCGTTCAGGTGGCTGCCCTTCTCGACTGCTGCTCCAGTTCAATGAACCGCCTGTGTACAGTTTTGCAGCTACAGCTGCCACTGTACCCACACCTGCCGCTTGGTCGTTCGCTTATCGCCACAGGACGTAGCGGTCATAGTGCACACTGATATGTCAGTAATTCAGGTCCCGTAGGATAAACGTGTGTAAATGGATTTTATTGCTTTACCTCATCATTCATGGACAGTACTACATGAAAATAAACGGGTTCCAATTTTACGACCTCTCTACCCCACCCCACCCCCCTCCTCTGTAACGACGTCCGGCGGTATTGGCGCCATTTCTCAGCATCTTACTCAAGCACCTATTTTGGTATCCATGGGTCTTTCTGGAGGTTTCTGGGGACGCTGAAGTCATCTATGATATTGTTAGGTTGATCAGACACCAAAGACCTATTAGTAATGCACATCAGTTCAAAGATTAACTTTAACAGGCTTGCAGTCTTCAAGATTTCAACACACCAAATGCACACATTTCAGTTCAGATAGAAAGAAAGGTGAAAACAAAGTCTAAAACATGTCAAAAACTGCTGGCATATAATAGGGGCATGCAGCCACTGCAAAGTCACTGAAAGCGGATACATGTATCGTATGACTGTGTTCACAGCGTTCTACTCTCAATATGCCCACAACGTTTACTGTTACTCATCGTCTTCTTGCACGTCTTGCACCTGATCAGCTCAATGACTGCAAGTGGAGCTGGAAGAGTGAGACATCTCACGGGCATGTACACACCATTTTTGACCGTCCACCCATTCTCTTCAATAGGAGGAAGTACAGGATGGTTGAGAGGGTACGATTTATCATGCATGGCCGCATGATTTATACGTCTGATGTGTGGAAGCAAGGCAGACTGTGTAGGGGGCAACATCTCTCCTTCCAAGTTCTTGGAGCAGAAGAGTTCCCATCTGAGTGCAGGCAAGGTTGTTGGACCTGCCGAGCCGTACACCTGAGAGACAAACTGCTCCAATGCCTGCATCTGGAGTGGCAGCTCCCCATTCACCAGTTCCTCTGGAACATGCTGGCCTTGGCCAAGCTGCTTGAAACACAGAACAGCTGGGTCGTCCTCGTCGAGCCTCAGGTAAGCATCGACCCAGGTCTTCTTGCTTACACCAAGAAACTTGCCACCCCAGTCGGCGCCAGAGAAGTTGTGGAATCCAATCAGTCCCTGGCATTTATGACATCCAATTGCTTGGACACGTTCCATTACATCGATTTCTCCAAATTTAGTGTCCCTTCCTGTCAAGAATTTCAGGCGTGCCAAGGTGCCATGATGCCAAGGTGACATGATGCAACAAGGTGCAGAAGAAGAATGATGATGTCAGTGTTGGGTGACCAGACAAAGACCTCTCTCCAAGCATCTTCAGACACCGCAGCCAGGACTTGATGTGGAATCAGGGTGTCAGCTTCCTCATGCGAGTGATCTTCTTCAAAGTTGAGCCCTTTGATCTTGTTGCCGTATACAACGACCAGCGTCACAGCTGTGTTGCTGCAGAAGTAATCGAGCAAACCTTGAGCAAGCATGCAAGTTAGATCTCTCTTTGTCTTGGACGCAGACAGAAGCTCTCTTATGGACATTGTCAACTTCATTTCTGCATGGATCTAAAAAAGACTGTTGCTGTTGCTGCTCTCTTCTGTCTGGTCTTGGTTTTTAGCGATTCATTCAATTATTATTATTATATTATATTGGGTATTTATATAGCGCCTATCCTCGGTCACAGACCAAGCTCTAAGCGCTTTACAATAAACACACTCCCTCAACGGGCTGCCTACCCAGGTAGAGCCGGCCGAAGAGCAGCCTACTGGCGCTCATTCAGTCGTTTCCCGTACCATTCAAACACCAGTCACTCATTTTCATTTATCTCATTTATTCCTCCAGTTTCTCACATAGGATGAATACGATGTTTTTATACGTGTCCTCCATTTCCACCGGTACACGATAGCACACGATAACAGTAAGTGACAATTTTTGTGGCTTGGTAAGAAATACCAGGCGGCTATCTTTACTTTACATCAATTTTGCCAGGGCAGCGGGGAACCCCCCTGCTCTTTTCGATTTTCAACTGCCGTGGGTTCTTTAACGTGTGCAGGGGGCCAGGAATGCACACGGGTCCGACTCGCTTATAGTCCCCATCCGATGGACTTGACGTTCAGTTCGATTTGTCATTCAAACTGGGAAAGAAAGGGCGAGAAAGGCAGGGCTCGAACCCACGCACTTCTCACACTTTGGACTGGCAGGCGAACGTCTTAACCACTCTGCCACCTTTCTTCAATTATCGGTCAAAGATGATGCGACCTTCTGTGTAGCCCAGTTTCACTGGACTCGATGCACTTGATGAAAGCTTGCGGCAGATCAGAGAGGTTCTTCATAGATGGCGTTTTCCTCATGCTCTGGAGTACAGCCATAGCATCAACAATGAGAACTTGAGGTATGCCGGGGTCTGTGCCAAGGGGAAGAGAGTCGTCTGGTTTTGTGCCAAGGGAAAAAAAGTCATCTGAAGGGGACTTTACCTCTTCAATGCCATGCATGAGACTGGCCTTTTCTGCAGGTACACTGCACAAAGGGAGCATGGCACCACCAACATTTCAAAGTCCCCTATAGTGTCTTCCAGCTTTGGCACCAGCTGAGGTCTGCACTGCAGGATGATCAGGAGTCTTCCAAGCAGTTTATGCTCCTCGCGCAACTTGATCACCTTTTGACCGATCAAAACCTTGGTTTTCTCCACCAGCTTTGAGAAAGCTTTCAGCTTCATCTTCTTCAGTGAGTCCCAAACACTCACTTTTGAGGTATTGAGCAGTCTTTCCTGGACATGCTCCTGAAGCCGCTGTTACCTTTCTGTGCATAATGCAAAATGTCTCCTTTGGCATTTTCTTGTACAAGAGCTGACGAACCGAACCCAGGTACTTCAGAGGGGTCTTGTCTGCAAAGGGGTTGCTGGCACAGTGCTTTTCGATAGAGTGGCGGAGTTTCAGCGCGTTTGTGACAATCTTCACAGCCATGTCTTCATACAGCTGGTAGTGCTCGCATCGCGTGGAAGATTGGGAAAATCGGGGAAAGTCACTGAGGAACTGTTTCACCATGTGAGTGAGGCGAGGGGCTGTGGTGACGAAGGAAGGAATTCTGTTTTACGTCTCGTCACACATATAGGTGATTGCAGACGTCTAAATAACATATTGTTTACAATTTTAGACTATTATCATAAAAGAAAAGAGGACGATGTGGTTACATGGAACAAAAATAAAGGATAGATGAACTGCAGGACAGTAACTATGAAAAATTACTTTATTAGATAAAAATAACTAAAATAATCTAACTTACGATTATGATTATAAAATGTTCCTTAATGGACTTCCCAAAAGGTTACTCGTTAATTTAACAAGAGAAACAACTGGCAACGAATCTATGGTGACGAGTCGATCAAGAGCTGTATCATCTTGAATGAGGCCAACAATCTCGCCATGACGCTTCAGATCATTGATCTCTTGTTCCAGGGCCTGGTCAGTGAACAGTGCAGTGAATGGGGCTTTTGATTTTGCCACAACAAAATCAGACTTCAGCGCTTGTCATGTGGCTGGATCATCTTTTTCCAAGGCATTCATCTGAGCTAGGTGGACTGGCATGAGGCAGGCATAGTTCAGGAGGTCATGTGCAAAAACGTACTCGATGAGGTTCTCCAATGCAGCCAAGTAGCCTTCAAAGTCACCAGCGCGGCTGGAATTGATGAGATGCAAGACACCTTCGACCTGCTCCAGATGTGAGGAACTGGGACATCTATCAATTCCCTTCACTGGCTTCTAGTGGTTTCAGATTCTCTGAGTACCAGGACTGAATGTCATCATAAATCTTGACCATGTCTGGGCTGCGTGCATGCAAGGCTTTGTTGAAGGTATCACATTGTGCACGAAGACGTTCAAGTGAAAGGGCAGGAGAAATGGAATCAAGTTTCACCATCATAATAGCAAGGCTCATTGTCAAATGGAACTTCACTCCTCGCTTGTAGGCTTTGCCAACGAAAACCCCACCCAATGAAAAAAATGGAGAAGTTAGACACATACGGTCGTCATTCTGGCACATCCCATACATACAGGATGCAGGTGGAAATCTGTTATGTCCATTTTGGGTTGACCTGAAAATGCCACAGTTCAACTCAGCACCATCAAAAACCTCTAGAATGACTCCAAGGTCATGCTGATTTCTAGGTACTATGGTCCATGACCATCCAAATAAAGCAAAAAACTTGCTTTACACATTCCAGTCCTACGGGATTTCACACGATTGTGCACTATCACAGGAGTTTCAGTTTCAGTTTCATCAAGGAGGCGTCACTGCGTGCGGACTAGTCCATATACGCTACACCACATCCGCTAAGTTCTTAGATCACACTACGCATGATTTGAAGCTGATGGATAAATGAATTAACAACAAAGATGAGACAATTGAAGAACAGGGTCTCGTGGCTTCGACTCAGCGGATGTCTGACCTACGCACTAGCCCAACGCCCTTTGTTTTTGTGTGGGCCCATGTGTGTTAGTTAGTTAGTTCTTCAATTTAACGTCTGTTCACTTTAAGTGATATTAGACAAATAATGCAGAAATGAGTGGATGAGAGAAATGGAAATAGTGCATGCAACATGCTATTATAGGCCTACGTGTGTGTGTGCGTGTGTGTGCGTGCGTGTGTGTGTGTGTGTGTGTGTGTGTGTGTGTGTGTGTGTGTGTGTGGTGTGTGTGTGTGTGTGTGTGCGTGTGCGTGTGCGACTTTGACAACTGAAATGAAAAAGATGTTCTAAATGTAACAATTTAGACAGATCACAAAGCATTAAAAAAACAAACAAACAAAAAAACAACCTGAAAATATTTACACAAACGAGCCAACTGGGCTTAACATCAACGAATTTACAAATGTAAAAAAGGCATGAAGATTCTGGAAAATGCACAGGGAATCTTTTTGTCGGAAATTGGAGAGAGATGAGTTAAAATAGGAACAATTAAGAAGAAAATGCAGAGTATTGAAACTGTCGACTGTTCCACAAGCGCATTGTAAATTTCTGTGAAATTTTGTACGAAGAGCGTTAACTTTAAGCCTGTAAAAGAGAGATTCCAGTTTCCGAAATTTGTGTAAATGTACATTCGTCTTTGCATACAGTTAACGAATTAAATGGACGCGTAGATGGACGAGTAAGTTTTGAATTCTTGAACAGAAACTCATAAAGAATTTTGTGCATGTATTTTAAAGAGTACTGAATCTTTAACAGGTTTTATGAAAAACTCAAAAGAGTCTCTTTTTAAGAGTCCATAGGCTTCGTGAAGACTCCAAGGTATTTTGATAGGACAGAATTTTCAGAGTTTTTGGATCCCATAAGGGCAGTTTGTCTGCCCTTCATTTCCTCAATCCCACAGTGTGACGAATCCAGCAAAAGTCCACTGTTATCCCTTAGATGTAAGGAAAGGGATCAGAATTTTTATTTCGGTGATTATCCGGCGCGATTGGTAGCAGCAATAGATTCCATTCCTTGAAGAACAGATTTGGAATCAAAAACAAAAAAGTATTCTTAAAAAATCACGTGGAATGTCAATAAAATAATGCAGAGCCATTCAAAATTGCTATTAGTTCACCGTAAAAAACAGAAAACCCCTTTCCAAGATGAAAAGATTTATCGCTTTCAAAGCAGGAATAACAAAGCCGGAACCAGCATTGCCATTTAATGGGGACCGTCTGTATAAACTTTTAAGTGATTGGGATAACTGTCGCCCAATATGTGACTTGGCCATAGCACCTAAGACGATTATTATCTTTAAATTTTGCAAATCAGTGCATTTAAATAAAAAATCTTGCCGGGATAATTTCCCCAAATTAGGAATGGACTCACGGGATAACGTGGGGCTATGGTTGTGTGATCAATTTTGGCAGATTTCAACAGGTTTGAGGAGTACGTAAGGGTGGTTTTTATTTGATCGTATTGTTTTTGCGCGCTTTGGAAAATCTAAATCAGAACGCATATCAAGTCATCCACATTTTAGTTATGAACACTAGAACATCTTAGAATGTATTTAGCACAAGCTAATTTTCGATAAGCATCCAGGGGCAAAACGCCAGCTTCAAAGATATGTCCCTAAAATGGAACGTAAAGGGAACTCCTAGGCTATTCTGTATTCCTTGCAATCTGTGCTTTGTAGCTTTTTTTTAGAAAGACTTAGAGCTGAAAAATATACTTCCTGTGCATATGAAAATCCTTGTCCTGCCAGAGAATTTGATAAATGAATTAAGTGCACGTATCCTGTCCCCAACTCTGGG
>CM031611.1:79546049-79578549 GCA_018398815.1 Conus ventricosus
GTGAAAAACAAAACATTATTCCAAAAAATCAAGCCGCTTTTTGCAAAGGTCGCTCCACTACTGAACATTTAGTCAAACTTACGACACAAATTAAACAGCAGTTTGGCAGACGGAAAAATATTCTAGCAACCTTTTTGATGTGAAAAAAGCTTACGATCAAGTATGGCATTACCGATTACTCCAAAAACTTCAAAACTACAATATAAATAGTAATATGTATAACTATATACAACATTTTTTATCACAACGTTTTATACAGGTAAGAGTTGGAAGCACATATTCTAAGTCCAGAGAACGTCAGATGGGTCCTTCCACAAGGCTCGGTTATTTCACCTATTTTATTCAATATACTTATAGCAGATCTTCCAAATAATCTATCAAAAGATACAGTTTTAGCCCAGTATGCAGATGATATATGCATGTGGATGAAGGTGACAATGAAGCGTAAAACTCCAATTAGAGCACTTAACTATACCAAAAAAAGTGTACCAATGCGAACTAAATAAAATTGATATATTTATGAAGGAAAATGGACTTTCTTTATCATTAGAAAAAACACATATGGTACTTTTTAATTCGGGGCATAACCCAGAAAAACTGCCTGATTTCACTATTGATGGCAGTGTCATTAATTATTCGCAAAGCGTCAGGTTTCTAGGTGTATATTTATCATCCAAACTGACATGGAATCAACATATAGACTATATATTAAATAAAGCCAGAAAAGCTTTAAATTTTCTCAAAATTATTGGTAAACAGCGATGGGGTCAAGACACAAAAGCACTTTTATGTCTTGCTAATTCCTTAGTTCGTTCGCGTTTAACCTACGGCCAGGAATCTTTCTTTAGTGCACCAAAACATTTGTTAAACAAGCTACAAAGTATAGATTGTAAAGCCTTTAAACTGGCACTAGGGGTGCCGACTCATGCTTATAATCTTGGGTCATATAAAGAAGCAGGAGTTCTTCCTCTTGATGAACATAGGAAAATCTCTGCAGCTAAGTTTGTACTAAAATCCTTTGCACATAACTCATTCTGTAATGAAGAAACAAAGATAAATTCTAAGCATGACTTTGTTAACAGGGCTAAGACAATACACTGTCTGCAACCAATTAATTCGTTTGTCTCCGACATGATTAATTCTACAGAATTAAAAAGTAAAAAAATAGCAATTAAGCCATCTTTTTTAGTACCATCTTGGGAACAAATTAAACCTACTTTTGATATTGATCATACAGAACTGAGCAAAAGTCAATCTCCAAACGTTCTGAAAAATTTAGTTAAAGATCACATGGAAAATTACTATAGTGATTACATTAAAATATTCACAGATGGATCTGTACTTGATAATGGCAATGCAGGTTCAGCATTTGTAATTCCTACTATGAAAACAGTCAAACGATATTTAGGTAATCACTATTCAGTTTTTACTGCAGAGTTGATAGCTATTTTAATGGCTTTACAGCATATTGAGGAGTTACCTATGAATAGTTGTAAAATATTACTCTGTGTAGATTCTAAATCGGCATTACAAGCAATCAAAGATCAAAATGCCAAAAAACGTCTTGAAATGATACTAGAAATCGGACATGTAATTCACCAATTGTCATTTAAAGACATTAGTGTGACTTTTTGCTGGTTCCTTCCCATTGCGGAATATATGCCAATGAACTGGTTGACAGAGCAGCTAAACATGCAGGACGTAATACTGAAGGGGCAATTCTAATTAACATAAATCTAGATCTGCACGAGTATTATAATCACATTGAAAAACTAGCGAAAGATAAGTTTGATAACATGCTGAAGACATCAGATAGCCAATATTCACACAACTGTATAAAAAGCGTCAGCACAATAAATTCCAAATTAATTTTAAATCACATATCTGATACAAGTTCAAGACATATTAGTTCTCTGATGTTCAAAATTCGTTTAAATGCTTTTAAAACAAAATTTTCTAAAGATATTAAATGTGTATGTGGAAATCAAATTTCCATTAGCCATCTGATTTTACACTGTCCTAGTATCAAAGAATTAATGACAAAAACTACAGGGGATTTACTGACTCGTCAAATACCATTAACTGTTCAGGAAGTGTTAAATGACTTCCATCTTCTTAAATGTTTTTCAGAAGTTTTACACCTTAGTCCTATTGGTCGTTTCCTTTGAATAGTTAAATTTAGAAATAGAGTTTGTTACTTACCGCCAATGACATTGACAAACAAAGCACATGACAAGACACTTGTTTGTTTGTTTGTCAATGTCATTGGCGGTAAGTAACAAACTCTATTTCTAAATTTTGCTTCGTTCGCCGCCCTCAGTCACTCCATTTTGAAACTTTGAATAGTTAATTTTTTGTTGGTTTCAATTGTTGTTATACTAATCTTCTGTTAATTTTTAAGTCACGTTTAATATAGATGGTAAACCTCACTTCCTTTCTACTGATTCTGTCATTTTCAACAATTGATATCCCATATAAAGCTTGATCATTATATAGAATTGTAGGTGTAGGTATGTCGGAAAAACACATAATCTTTACTACCACACACTCTCTAAACAATATCAATGCATGCATAAACAATCTCCTCTTTCATACCTTTATTTCTCTAATTTCCCCCCCCCCCCTTTCCCGTCTAATATCACTTAAGGGTGAACAGACGTAAAACTAAAGAACACACACACACACACACACACACACACACACACACACACACACACACACACACTCTCTCTCTCTCTCTCTCTCTCTCTCTCTCTCTCTCACTCACTCACTCACTCACCATCTCCCACACACACTCATACACCAACGCTTGGACACTCATGATGTCCATGGACACTCTAATTAACATTTTGGCATCACCCCACTGATGAACACACACCGGCGCACACACGTCTACAGTATACGCTGGGGACCCTGAGAGATTCAAAGTCTTATCTCATTTGACATGTTTCATCTTTTGTGTCTGTTATTGAAAAGGCCCAGTATGAGTTTGCCCCAATCTCTAGGAGTCTTCGCAATGTTGGCCTTGAAACTACTCCAATGTTCGTTTGGTTGGTGATGTTTCTTGCTCTTCCCTTAAGTCTGTATGTGCGGCCACTTCCTCTCTTGATGTTCAATTCTGAAAGATGTTGAGTTTGAAACTGGCTTATGGACGTAAGCCAGTAGAGTGCTTGTGTCACTGCTAGACTTGAAATTGTTAAACTGTGCGCACCATTGCCTTCCTGAATAGTTCAGACGTTTTGCTTCACTGTGTATCCCCAGCCTTTGTGCGAGTTCTTCTTGTGTTGTTGTTGTTTTAGGTGGTGGTGGTGGTGGGGTGGTGGTTTATCTATGTATGTTTCTCTGTTTAATTTTGCTGTGGTAATTTCGCAGTTTATGACCCAGTGTTGTAAACTTTATCCGATGCCAGTGTTGAATCACTATCAGCAAGGATGAGGAACACAATCTTGGATATCAGCCTAGTGACGTGTGCGCTTTGCAGTGCCTTGAACAAGGTGGAAAGTGTCAGTGCGCACGTGACAAATGAGTTGAAGACCACAAACCGCACCTCTCTGATGTATTTTTATAATCAAAGAACCGACATTATACACACAACCACAAGTAAAAACAGGTTACAAAATGTAACGCTGAATGAACCCACCAAACACCGTTTAAACTCTGACATAACTCACGGGACTAGTATCAATGTTCCGACACCACAACACGAACTGGAGGGACTCAACAGCAGTGCAGAAAATCCGCCCATGCGAATTCCAGATTTCCGCCCTTGTTTGCTAAACCCGACAGTCAGAAAATTAACCATCAAAGGCTCGACTGGTCATCTCCATGTTTACAGCGCAAACGCATTCTTCGGTTGGGGGTGTAAATTTTTGCTCTACGTACAATCTTACCACGTTGTGCGATTTCAAATTAACAGTTGCAGAGGTAATATTGACTTCCTGCTTTCTGACCATTTCAGCGTCATCAAAAGAAATAAGAATTTTTCGAAGTGTCTAAACTCTGAGCAGTTCCCAGTCCAGTATAGCATGACGGACACTGTCATGGTGGAAATGTATATACAGCCTGCGGAGCGTATGCCATGGACTTGCTTTGGATTTTGCAAGGACCGTTTTGATAATGTGTCTATGTCGTTTTCTGCCGTAAGCCGTTCTGAGAGGGGCCATTTGGAACTGCAGCGCTTTGACCTGTCTTCATTTACCGGTAGGAGAAACTTTTTTCCCCCAATGATTGGTTGTTTCAAATGCAAAAGAACACACACAAAAATAAAGAAAGAGGATGTTGAACAATGCCAAAAATGCATTTTGTTTTGAAATTCAATCCTTTCTGTATTATAGAGGTAGACCGTTACTGTCTGTCTGCCTCTGTCTGTCTGTCTCTGTCTGACTGTTTGTCTGAGTGCCTGTCTGTCTGCCTGTCTGTCTGTCTGTCTGTCTGCCTGCCTGTCTGTCTGCCTGCCTGTCTGTCTGTCTGTCTGTCTGTCTGTCGGTCTCTCTCTCTCTCTCTCTCTCTCTCTCTCTCTCTCTCTCTCTCTCTCTTCCAAATGTTCCAAGTGTATATATCTGTAATCATTTTCTTTGAACAAAATATGTGGAAACACTTATTAGAAAGCTACACTGGATAGTTTTGAAACTCCAGGAAAAAAATTCAAAATTTCGTTTTTATTTAATGAAATTCAAGCATTTACAATATGTTGTTCAAGAGTCATTGTGGATCTGTTTTTGTACCTAATAATGACCAGCAACATATGATTACAATAATCTTAGATATTCAAATTCATAAGAAAAATAGCAGAATGGTTAAAGTGTATCAATCAATACTTTCTTGAAAACAAACTTTGATGATAAACAGTGATACTGTGATACTAGGAAGGGGGATGAAAATTCAGAAAACATATGGTTACCAAAAAACAAAATCAGCGGAATGGTTGAAATGTATTAATCAATATACTCTTGAAAAGAAACTCTCGTGAAACATAGGCCCTGCAACAGTGTTCTTCCTCAGCTTTATACTTGGAGGGGAATGAAAATTCAGACAACCATTGAATGAAGCGTTGAGAAGACAGGAGAATTGTTGTGCAGGGTACATACAGACCCCAGGACTGGATGGATCCACCCCATGCCCAACAATAATCCAAAGCTGTCTCACTCTGACCCGACCGCCTGGTCACGTCATCTTCCTGAGTACCATCACTTGGCAGACTGGTACCCAGGATTCTTTCACCACCTATTTCGGTCGCTGTGGATCCAGACACAATCTTCTTTCACAACCCAAAGAACACAGTTCCCCTTTGTTTCTGTTCCCTGATCACTTTGGGAATGGAACCAGCAGCGAACCCCATATGTCTATAGTATTTACCGTGCTTATCCTACACCTAGTGTCTATTATAAACCGGCGTGTATACGGCTGAAGTTTCGCTTCTCGTTCCACGCGGACAGACTGAAACCTCGCCGAGTGCCAGGCCTGGGCCTCTGGAACTGCACAGTGTCAGTGTGGCCTGACCTGTATGAGCACTTTCCCTGTGATCTGAGTCCTCAGTGTGCGGAGCACGAAGATGAGGCCCCCTGTCCCTACACCTCTGACACATGTGGACTGGGAAAGGTACAGTTCAAACAACGTTCTGCACGTGCAAGTTATTTTTACAGGGTTTTTTCGGTATTGAGCGAAAACAAAGTATCTAAGGGATATAGCAGATCTATACAAACTTATTTGGGAAAATATACAATTGGTATTGGTACTGTTTGATAATGATGAACAAATAAGAACGGAAAATATCCTATTTGCTAAATAGTTTAAGTACTTTAGTGAATATTAATAAGATAAAACTTAGCCCTCAACTCCTTTGAAAGAATTAAAGAGCAAATATGAGATACCAGAACGCCTGCACTGAATGGAAATCCCATTCAAAGGATTTCGTAGACAGCAGTATCCATGGCAGAATCTTAAGAACAATAACAGATAGAAAATTATTATGTCTATGCATGCTGATATTTCCTAATATTTTATTCACACGTTGCTGTACATACACGACCTTGGTTGGATTACTGTAACAATTCGATTTTTTTTACGGCTTCCGTTGTACGTGTAGTTAACGTGTTGTCTGCTTTGCCTTTATTTGTTGTGACTATGAAATGTGTATGTAGGTAACTCTGTACATTTTTTAGAATTGAAATTGGAAAAGTGTTGGCAAAAAAAAAAATTATAGCAAAGCAGCTGTCATCCGCTCTCCCAACATTATGTTCCACTACCTCCTCACTCCCCCACCCACTCCTTGACGAAAAATACAAAAATTAAAACAAAGTCCACTCCACGAAAAGGATAACACACACACACACACACACACACACACACACACACACACACCACACACAGTGGCAGTGTACTGGTAGACAATTTTTAAAAAAAACTCCACCGAGGGGGGGGGGGGGGGGGGCATATAGCAGACAGCAAATTTTCCTCATTATGAAGACTTACAGATAATAGAACCTTAACATTTCATTCAGAGCATACATGAAAGAATAAAAAAAGGAACGAACCTCGACCCCAGTGGTCAACCTTAGACATTACAATAACAAACAAACAATAGAAACAAATCAATAACTCAATAGCAATCCAAAAAGAAATGCAGGCAAACAAGTCCTTAACAAAATCAGCCAACAGTGGGTGGGGGTGGGGTGGGGGTGGGGTGGTGGAAGAGGACGGGGAGAGGCGGAGGAAAGATAGGATGAAAAGGAAGACGTTAGAGTATAAATATTATTCTGAACTGACAGCAATGGCAACCGTGAACTTCAGTGTTCTGAAATACTTGTTTATATCCATCCGGAGTATAGTTGTTGTCTCCTGTGTGAAAACCCTGCTGTGGATCCGGGTAGTTGTGTTTGTGGCAGTCACCCATGGTGTTTTAAACAGAACACTATTCATAATTCTGTGATGTTCTAAAAAAACACGGTCTCCGTGGGGAAGGGTGCTGTTTAATGGGTACAATGACACGTTTACTCGTAGGTACAGGCTTGACTTAAGCTGGTGTGAAACGTCCATTTGTCTAAAACATCAGTCTACTGGCAATACGCAGAGCTGATGCATGTTGGATGGTGGCAAAGTGACCTGTTTCCATGCCTTACATTTGGGGTGAGGTTACTTGCTTATGTTTTCGATTCCCCGGTCACTTATCTCTACTTGGGTAACATGCCTGGTGTATTGTCCCACCATGGTGGAAATAGTGAATCTTTTATATGTGTCACGCGCAGCTTGTTTTCAAACAAAACCATTGAGTCAATGGCCTTAATGTTTCCACTATCCACAACCTGTATGGAACGCCAGATAAAATCACTTCTTCAAAATAGGGATGGTGCTTTTAAGAAATGTCTTGAAAATGTCTGTACTCCTTTTAAAAAGAAGAACGTTCTTTCATACTAGAAGATTATAAACTGTATCAAAATTTTACGGATAGAAATTGTTGTCATAAGTAATTTCGGTGCCCCCCCCCCCCCCCCCCCCCCCCCAATTGTCGCTGAGACGAATCACACTGAGTGTCTTACATAATACAATGCGACTATGGCAGGACATTTCAAGATATACTAAACTCTGTTACGAGTAGTCTCCCGTCTTTACTGGCCAAGTGTTAGGTCAGATGTAACCAAGCACAGCCGCTCTTGTGACAGTTGTGAACCCCAGAGACCGTAGTAGGGGAGGTAAGCACGTTCTGCTGTGCATCCAGTAACACCCAGGACAGCGGTGGTTGGTGTTTGCTGGAGACTTTTGTCAGTGAAAACGAAAACTGTTTGAGTTCAATTTCAGTACGCTCGGGGAAGTGGGGAGATGGGCAGGGGGAGGGGGGGGGGGGGGGGGTTCTTGCTACTCCTGTCTTGGTTGCTTGACTCAGGCGATAAATGAAGACTCTTTATTCAGTCACTTGAAATACTAACAAAAACAAACAAACAAAAACAAATGGATACACTCGTGCGGGAAATCTGTCCTCTGCTGAAGAAGCCTCAGTTGTTCTGAGAGTCAATGGGAATAGATTCTTTACTTTGGCGAGCAGGAAAACTGCGTTCTGTGGTAGCATCTCTTATCACATCCATAACACGTGAAACGAATCTTAAACAAATGTTAGCAAACCGCAAAGAAAAGAAAAAAACGTGGACAAACGTGTCACAAGACAAAACATGACGCGTTTCGACCTCTTAGGTCTTCTTCAGGCAAGACACAAACAGATAGGACAATGAAAATGTACGAATTTGTCCCTTGCTTAGATCTCTTCGGCACAAGGTACATTTTGAATGAAAACGAGGCTGTTAGAAGGGAGATAATGTGTGAGTCAAGGCAGTTAACCATCCAGGCACTACGGGTGATGGCGGGTCTAACCTCTGTCGCCAGATGATAGCTCTTAGATATGTGGTGTGTGTGTGTGTGTGTGTGTGTGTGTGTGTGTATGTGTGTGTGTGTGTGTGTGTGTGTGTGTGTTTCACAGAGTGGAGTGAGGGGTGCTCGTGAAAAGATCTGTAATATCTGTCTCCTGGATTTCTGAAGGCGTGTATGTTGTTTGTGTATTTTATCAAATCAATCGTTCTTTCACTCACTCACACCACCCTACGACATAACAGCCCAAACAGGAATCTAGCGAGGAGCGCACATTTAATAACAATGAAATGGAAATGATTTTGGAAATGAAATGAGGCAGGGAACAGTGAGCAATAAACAAGTGGGGTAACGTTTGCTCCCATAAGAAAACCTAACACAGAGCAAGTTTATTCAAGACTGGCACAGCCTTTTAAACTTGAATAAAGTCAGACAGTACATAATAGACGACAATCTAATAGTGGGAAAAACAATCGCATGCTAAACTCAACGTCTTCATAGTAATGACTGGCAAAGATTAGACTTAAGGAGGGGGAGGAGGGGGGGGGGGGGGGAGTTTGAAGATGGAGAAACTGGAAATATGAAATTAAGCAAATATATTACAGATATGAAACTCTTCACTAGCTGCATAAGGGAACCATCGCAATCCCTTTTGAAGGCCAATAATATTTGTACTGCCCGCTCCGAGGCCTTTCGTCCGCTGGATCGGAACTCATCAGGGAGACACGGCTGGTTGTGTCTGCACTCCTGGCGTCAAGTAGAGACACACCACAGTCCATAATACCGTGGTGTTCTCACCGCCAAGGGTGCAAAAAGAATCCAGTAGCACCCCTAAAGCAGCCAGTGAAGGGTAGTAAATGAAACCAAATGAAAGTGTGGGGAGGGAAAAAGTTGCTGAAAAACTAAAGACATTATGCAGATAGTATAAAATGTAGGGGACAATCTTTGAGCCTACACTTGAGGATCCACCCAAAGATACAAGGGAGATCAAAAGACAAACACACAGACACAAATTTAAAAGGCTGTATCAGTCTTGAATAAAACTTGCTCTGTGTTAGGTTTTCTTAGGGAGCAAACGTTACCCCACTTGTTTACTGTTTATTGTTTACTGTTCCCTGCCTCATTTCATTTCCAATTTCATTTTGATTAAATCGAGGTTATTTGTATTTGTTTCTGTCTGTCTGTGTGTTTGTCTTTTGATCTCCCTTGTATCTTTGGGTGGATCCTCAAACATAGGCTCAAAGATTGTCCTCTACATTTTTTACTATCTGCATAATGCCTTTAGTTTTTCAGTAACTTTTTTCCTCCCCACACTTTCATTTGGTTTCATTTACTACCCTTCACTGGCTGCTTTGGGGTGCTATTGGATTCTTTTTTTGCACCCTTGGTGGTGAGAACACCACGGTATTATGGACTGTGGTGTGTCTCTACTTGACGCCAGAAGCGCAGACAATACCAGCCATGTCTCCCTGATGAGTTCCAATCCAGCGGACGAAAGGCCTCGGAGCGGGCAATACAAATATATTTGCCTTCAAAAGGGATTGCGATGGTTTCCTTATGCAGCTAGTGAAGAGTTTTCATATCTTTAATATATTTTCTTAATTTCATGTTCCCAGTTTCTCCATCTTCAAACTCCCCCCCCCCCCCCCCCCCCACCTCCTTGAGTCTAAATCTTTGCCATGTCATTACTATGAAGACAGTTGAGTTGTTGGCCTGCACTTGTTTTTCCCCCACTATTAGATTTATCGTCTATGTATGTATTTGTCTGACTTTATTCAAGTTTAAAAGGCTGTGCCAGTCTTGAATAAAAGTTGCTCTGTGTTAGGTTTTCTTATGGGAGCAAACGTCACCCCACTTGTTTACTGGAAATGATTTTGTTTTCTTTTAGCACATGGGTAACATCAGCATGTAAGTGTAAACTATTTCATCAACATTTATGTGCACTCACACTTCCTCTTAGGCTAGAAAATGATTCATAGATTCACTCATGACACGTATATAGTAACAAGAGGGAGAAGGATTCATAACATCACTCATGATATGACTCAATACCACGAGTCTTTCTGGATATGATTCTGGATATCACGTCACAGGTCAGATGTCTTGCTGTCCAAGCTGGGAATGACTTGCGCGCGAGCGTGCACACACACACACACACACACACACACACACACACACACACACAACACACACACACACACACACACAAAGAAAGAAACCACTCTGACCTCAATTTTTGCATGAGCTAAATGCAGTCCACACAATACCATCACTGAGACTGGGCCCAGAAGATGAAAACTGGTCCCACACCTGCGACTGGGCACATGGTGACAAACTCGCAAGTAGAGCACTGGTCAGCTGTCCAGAAGGAAGACATGGGTGCTCAGGAGGTAGGCAGGCCAACTGACTATCCAAGATGAAGGCACTGGAGGAGCAAGGCAAGTCCTGACCACCAAGTGGGCTGCCACACCACGGGAGGGGAAGAGGACCGTTCGGACACTCCCACCAGAGCTCACACAGCCAGGCCAGCACCCCAGACGAAAAATCCATACAAAAGTGAACAACACCATAAATACCCAGTCTACCAACTATTCAACATCCCAAAAGTAGTGATAGATTAGAAAGAGCAGAGTCGAAATGACCAAACCCGTACAACTCAGCAAAAATACACGAACGAGCAAACTGACTGAGCACTTTCGAAAACAAACGCAAACATTACAAAGTCTGAACATTTTGATCTAAAATGTTTAAAGTAAGCGCTATAAGTTAACTACGATTGTCGCACAGTGAACTGACCCAGAAAAAAAATTCTTACCCTCTGAGGAGGACTAACGAACACTACCCGACCAACAAGCGGAGACAGCGAGCGTACAGAGATGTGCCTGCCTCTGCATCCATACTCGGTCTGTGCAAGTCTATCAGTTGAATTGGTCAGGGTTTGGCGGTGAGTAATGCTCAGACTGGAAACAAGGAGGGAAAGAAAGAATATTAAAAAGAAAGTATCTCTGGTTATGCACACAGGAGATGCGCATAACTCATTGCGAATCGTGCCTGTGACAGTGTGTGTGTGTGTTGTGTGTGTGTGTGTGTGTGTGTGTGTGTGTGTGTGTGTGTGTGTGTGTGCATGCGATCGTGCATGTGTGTGTGTGTGTGTTGTGTGTGTGTGTGTGTGTGTGTGTGTGTGTGTGTGTGTGTGTGTGTGTGTGTGTATGTGTGTGTGTGTGTGTGTGTGTGTGTGTGTGTGTGTGTGTGTGTGTGTGTGTGTGTGTGTGTGTGTGTGTTATTTCCCCAAAGTTGCTTTCTGATTCTAAACAAATGGAATGGGTGAGGGGTAATGAAGAAAAACGAATGGGTGGGATGAAGGCGAAAGAAAGGATTCTGGGAGAGGCAGCAACAGGGAGATGGATGAAGGGAATCATTCTCACTTCTTCATACATCCACTCACAGATACATGAGCACATACACAAGTATGCATCCAGCCATGCATACATGCTTTTGGGCTTTATTTTTCTTTTTGTTTGTTTGTTTGTTGTGTGTTTGTTCCATTCTTGCCCAATCGCCGTTCTGTCCCATGTCTTTGACAGATAGATGCTGGAGAGACATGCTACATCTTCCACGATAGCCGAGGTCATCCGATGTCCCATGCGGATGCCCAGACGGAATGTCAGAACCGTGGAGCTTCTCTGGTCAGCCTGGAGACTGCCCAGGAGGTGGACACCTTCGGACAACTGATGAAGTACAACACGGATGTCCGCGTGTGGGTCGGTGCCGCAGCGGCTGAGTTTAGCGGGGCAAAGTCACATCTGAGCTCTATGTAACCATCCATCTGATTCATCTTGATGCTAGGTTCTTTATGGTGTGATACCATCTGACCCATCTTGATGCTAGGTTCTTTACGGTGTGATACCATCTGATTCATCTTGATGTTAGGTTCTTTACGGTGTGATACCATCGATCATCTTGATGTTAGGTTCTTACGGTGTGATACCATCTGATTCATCTTGATGCTAGGTTCTTTACAGTGTGATACCATGTGATTCATCTTGATGTTAGGTTCTTTATGGTGTGATACCATCTGATTCATCTTGATGTTAGGTTCTTTACGGTGTGATTTCTTAAGTTAGTGTAACAGTGCGAAGCTGGTAACAGTCTGAGCATGTTATAGTAGGCACCCCACAGACCAAGTTGAATCATTTAATGATTCGTGGAGGGGAGAGATATTCTTTTCCCCTCAAGTGAGGAGGTCCTTTTTTTAAAACAAAAAAGTGTTTTACAAAGTGCTCTCTCTCTCTCTCTCTCTCCTCTCTCTCTCTCTCTCTCTCTCTCTCTCTCTCTCTCTCTCTCTCTCTCTCTCTCTCTCTCTCTTTCCAAGGTCTGACCAGCATGTTGGGCTAATGCACAGGTCAGACATCTGGTAAGTCATAGCCCCGAACCTTCTTCTTCAATTCTCTCATCACAGTCATTCATTCGTTTATCGATTAAAATCATGCGCAGTGTGGTCTTGAACCATAGCGGATGTGGTGTAGCGTATATGAATTAGTCCACACTCAGTGACACCTCCTTGATGAAACTGAAATTGAAACTGAAACTCTCTCTCTCTCTCTCTCTCTCTCTCTCTCTCTCTCTCTCTCTCTCTCTCTCTCTCTCTCTCTCTCTGCACTTGCACCCCCCTCCACGACAAACTCCCTTACATTCCTTGCTTTAGACGAATGCTTTGTGCTCACCCACGCAGGATTGATCCGCGTTTGTTTCATTCACACGACCTTCACAGAGGGTGCGGAAGCGAGCATGAGAGAAGAGACTAAGAGACTATGTCGCTTCCTCTTCTTCTGCGGAGGGATTTCCAGTTCGCCCTGTGACACCATGTTGGACACTGTCGCCTCTTCTTAATGAAGAGCCCGAATAGTAGTGCAGATATCTTCCACGATTCAACATAGCTCCCTTCCCTTGCCATTCCCTCACCCCCTACCCCCTACTCAGAGAGAGGTAGAGAGACACACAGACAGAAGACAGACAGACAGGCAGACAAAGATAGACAGACAGACAGACAAAGAGAGAGAGAGAGGGGGGGAGAGAGAGAGAGAGACAGACAGACAGACAGACAGACAGGCAGACAAAGATAGACAGACAAACAGAGAGAGAGAGAGAGAGAGAGAGAGAGAAGAGGAGAGAGAGAGAGAGAGAGAGAGAGAAGAGAGAGAGAGAGAGAGAGAGAGAGACGGAGAGGGGAAAGAACGAGGCAGAGACAAAGAGACAGAAGAAAGTTAAAAAAAGGAGCACCCTATATGTGAACCTAAAACGATCAAAACTGAAATAAAAACTAGTTCCAGTTTGGTACTTTCTTTGATTGTGGCATTTGTATACCTTCATTTGTACGTGTAGGTTTTGCCCCACTGTCTCCAGTGCCGTACTCGTGCGTTACGTTTCGTGTGTGCTCTTGTTGTCTGTGCCCCTTTCGTCTGAGCCATTCGTGCACGTGCCATTTTCGCTACCATCTAGTGCCTTTCTCTCGTATTCCAGAAAACTGTCAGGTTCCACCTGTGGGTATATTGCTGGAGATCGTTCTGCTTTTGTTTGATTTTGATGTCTTCTTTGATAGTATTGTGGAGGGATTCATTTGAGTTTTGTCATTGTCTTAAGTTCCTTTTCGTTATATGCCTAGGATTTCAATACAAAAAGTGAATTTTCTACCGACTTGAGTTTTGTCCTTGAATCTTGTCAGTTTTTTTTCCTTTTAGTTCCTTCTTTATCAGAGACTGTCTCCGTCTTGATGTTTCCGATTGCTCATTGTATGTCCATGTCCATGTTTCAGTGGCTGCTCTTCGCATAGAAGTTTCGATTTACTTCACTCAAGCTGGCATCGCATTCATTGAATTCTGAAGGACATTTTCTTTTTGACTTACAATTGAACGACTCCACACCACCAGAGTTGCTAACCACTGTCTATCGGCAGAGAGCTGAAACACATTGTCGTGTGCGACATTGATGCCGATACTGACCCAGACAACGGTTACCGTAACACCTGCTCGCATGGACAAGCCTTGCTGTGGTGCCATACAAACTAAATCAGTCAAGTTACACTCTCTGTGATCCAGTGCCTTGAGACCTGCTCGTATATCAACTTGTAGCTGTAATTACTACACTAATCAGCACAGCAGTTAGCTAATTCGTCCGCTTTCTTTAATCCAGCCTACTACCACTTCAAGTAGCACGTATTTTTTGGACATATAAACGACCTGAGTCTTCAAGAAAAAAATGATCGAGTCGTGACGCGAGAAAACCCCTTCCCTGATGCCCATCCACCCCGTCCGCTCAGCTTGTCTGGAAATAAATATTCCTATAAACACTGAAAAGTTTGATGGAGGCATTTTAGGCATGGCCCAAAATTATGCGTTCTGACCCCTTTCCCTACCATTCCTGCCCTCCTCAGACACGACATATTTCTGGAAGATGTATAATCTGACACTGAAATGAAAAACATGGTCTCCTCTGGCACTGACTCAGGATACCCCCCCCCCCCCCCACTTCTTTCCTCCCCACTCCAGCCTTACTCTGAAGTTCCTATTCCCAAAATTCCAAACCAGCTGATTTCACTACAGAACATGTACGTCAGGGAGAAACAGACCAAGCGAAACGAAAGTGATGGAGGTTTCTTTTCAATGTCGGAGCCAACAGAAAGGAAAGAGCTGGCGTGTGTTTGGGGCTGCCCTAAATTAAATCCACCTTTCTCTTTTCACAAATATGCCGTTTTGTAATTTGTTACCATTTTTATTTTAAGGTGTCAGACTCACACAGGGCTGATTCCTACTGGAGTCATTTTAGGCCTGCCCCAAGTTTACTTGAGGGCAGCTGACAGGTTTACGCATAGTGGCTGTGTACAGTCGTGACACAATCAGAAATGAAATCACTCACGTGAGCTCGGACTGTTATATTTCAGCATGCTCATACAAACCCACAGATCACACACGCATGCACATGTTCATGCGCGTACACACATACGCACACACCACGGATACTGGCACACACACACACACACACACACATGGGCATGTGGCCACCACCCCCCACAACACACACCCACACACACACACACACAAACACACACACACACACACACACACACACACACACACACACACACACACACACACACACACACACAAAACACACACGACTGCGCATGCGCGCCTCTCGCACACGTACGAACACAGACAAACATACAGTTATGATTATGGCGAAGATGCTGATATGTAGACCTGTACCCTCTATCTGACCAGTGCGCTGGGCTCATGCATAGGTCAGCCATCTGTTAAATCATATCCATGAGACCTTCGTTATAAATCCCTTTATCTTTCTCATTAATTCATTGATCCAGCAGCTGTTGATCCTGCGCAGTGTGGTCTTAAAACCTAGCAGATGTGGTGCCGCGTATATGGACTTGTCCGCACGCAGTGTGGTCTTAAAACCTAGCAGATGTGGTGCCGCGTATATGGACTTGTCCGCACGCAGTGTGGTCTTAAAACCTAGCAGATGTGGTGCCGCGAATATGGACTTGTCCCCACGCAGTTACACCTTGATGAAACTGAAACTGTAAGCCAAACTGAATAACAAGCCGGAGTATGGAATCATGCACGTTTATAAACGTATTTAATGAATAGTTGTAAACTTGGCTACGTGTTTTATATCATTAATAATCTTTTCCTCCACTCTGAATGTGTTTTATCACCAACTTGACTGTGAAATCAGTTCCCTTTCCAGTCTTGCAGATGTGAGCTTGCTCCATTCTGCTTTCATCTGACACAGTAAATCAAATCAAATCAGAATCATTTGTTATAATGACCTTGAGTTGAGTACAATATCCGGTCTTAATCCATTCTTTCTAATGATCGCTGGGTGATTTTTTATTTCATTCTAGGTCTGTTGTGCATTCTAAGTGATCAACTTTATCCACGAAACCCGAATAATTCCATACTAACGATGTCCACAGCAGTTCCATTCTCGATAGAGTCTTGTTATACGACGATACGACGTACCCTTAAAGTTGCGTTTTGCTAGTATTTTGTGCGTGAAGAGAGAGTGACAGACAACAGACAGACAATTTGACAGACAGACATCAGAAGCAAGAGACAGACAGAAGACAAGACCATAAGGACGGAGACAGACAACAATTTGACAGACAGACATACAGAAGCAAAGAGACAGACAGAGATAGACAAGGACCCGTAAGAGACAGAGAGACAGACAGACAATTTGACAGACAGACATACAGAGGCAAAGAGACAGACAGAGATAGACAAGGACCCCGTAAGAGACAGAGAGACAGACAGACAAATAAACAAACAGATACAGAGACAGAAGGCAGACAGACAACTGGCAGACAGACGGACGGACGGACGGACGAATGGACAGTTTACATAATGCTTTATTCAACATTTGTCGCTTTGCGTCCGGTTTCCCACATCTCAGTTCCACGTCAATTCTGACAGGTACGCAAACACTTTACTGTGGGAGAGTGGTGCCGTGGTCCACTTTCTGACTAAACGACATGGTCAGAAGGCAGACGACAAGTGTGTTCGATTCTCCAATACGTTCCGTCTAAGTGGCTGTGACAGCTCGGAAGGCTTCGTGTGTGAAGTCCCTTTGCTCTCAGGCCATCTCCACGTCAGCGAACCTGTCACGCTTCCTGTTCCGGTCAACACGACAAGCTCAGGTGTCCCTCTGGAGATCTGTCCCATGCAGCACGTGACTCACCAGCTGCTGGCCTGTGATGTGAAGAGTCGCTGCAGGGAGCTGGAGAACACGGAGATATGGTACAGGGCGACCTGCAGTATGTCCAGGGACTGTCACAGCCACTACGTGCCGGGATTCCGTACAGTCTGTGTGTGATTCGAAAGGATTGCCTCGTGGACTGACGAGACTTTGCCAGCATCTGCATGCAGGAAGACTGTGACTGAAACGGAGGTCGGTTTTGTCCTACACTAACACACAAATTCCACAAGGACTTGCACTCGGAGACATGACAACACTCTTCTCTCATCTCTTGCCATGCGCGGAGGCACATGATAGACGCAGCACGACGCAGTCGGCATGCCCACCACACCACCACCACCACGACACGCACGCACCACGCACCACCACCACACCACACACACACACACACACACACACTCACACTCTCTCCTCATCTCTCACTCCTCCTCTCTCTCATACCCCGCACACACGCACGCACGCACGCACGCACGCACGCACGTCCCCGGCGACGCACGCACGCACGCACGCACGCACGCACGCCCGCGCGCGCGCGCCGATGCACATGCATGACCCACGTCTTCCTGCATGGAGGAATTTTAAAAAAGAATCTATTTGTCGATTTTCAAACTTTTCCTTAATGCGTCTATTTTATCACATAATTCCATTCAACTGATATTGTTTGTTGTCCAGCCGACCGCAAGGGGGACATATCAGGGCTGTCAATTATCAACATTGTCCCGTGCATGCTTTTAGTCGCTGTTAACAAACCTGTGAGAACGAAGTCAAAAATATTTAAAATGTAAGATGTCGAAAATGTGCTAGATACTGGGTCATCTATCTTTCAGGATAAAGACATCCATCTCATCATGTAGGTCTTTATCACACTGCAACCTCTGTCCACAAAGGGATGTTTGAACGCACAGGAGGCCTAATGGGGTATTTCAGCTGTAAAAAAAAAAAACCTGAACAAACAGGGCTTCTTCAAGTGTCAGCCGATTCAGCAGTAACAGGGACAGTGCACTTTCAGAGCAGCGTGACTCAAATACCATTCAGGTCTGACTGTCGTGGTGAATTACACGCTGAGGGCGTCATGACTGCTCTCCACACTTCCAGACAACAGTGCAAGGAGGCCACAGTTCTGTTGTCGATCTGTCTTTAAAGCTGTCCTGATGCTACAACCTCGTGGAATCGTGATCTGGGTTAGAAGCATCAAGGAAAGCTGTATTCTCCCTTTCTATATAAACACCATCAGCGCAGGAGTAGCAGAGTGGTGAAGGAGCCACTGGGAGAACTATTAACACCCAGACCTTTGTCCTCTGACGTGCCAGCTGTAAGCTTTTTTTCGATCAAATACAATTGATGCTTTCGGTGAAACTGTATGAAACCATCTGTAATGGCACACAATGATGTGATGGTCGAAGGGCGCAAAATACGTACAGTCTGAACCGCTACAAACAACACTTTTGGGTAAGAAAAACCATGTGAGGTAAACCAGCGATCGACAAAGAAAATATCCTTTCTTTGGAGGAAGGGGGGGGGGGGGGGGGGGTCAAAGGAAAGTACGCTAACTTTCCACACCAGCTGTACAGACGCTGATGATCGGACTTCTTCCCGTCAGCACACACACAGCCCCACAGACTGTGTGCTGAAGTCAGGGCAAAAAGCTCCAAAGATGTCTTGCTGGATCTCGAACGCTTGCTTTTCTTTTCTATGGGCGCTATAAGTGTATTATTTTTTTTTCATTTTCAACAAATGGAACATTTGTCATGACGGGCAAGGAAAACAATAATTAACACTTTGCTTGCAAAAAAAAAAAAAGAAAAAAAAAGTAAGCAATCACTGCCACAGAGTTGTGGAGCTGACAGTCTCCTTTACACGACAGTCTGTCTTTAAAAAGACCATAGGATTTTTTCAAGCCCTGGAGCTTCAGTCATCTTGAACACTGTCAGATCAGTAGCCCTCCAATAAAATTCTTTCAGAAACGGCTTTTTCACTAGCGAAGCAGAGTTCTGATAACAAAATATCATATCACAGCAAGAGAGACATAAAGACACCAGCAACTGTAGCGATGTGGTTTGAGACATAACGACACCAGCAACTGTAGCGATGTGGTTTGAGACATAACGACACCAGCAACTGTAGCCATGTGGTTTGAGACATAACGACACCAGCAACTGTAGCTATGTGGTTTGAAACATACAGACACCAGCAACTTTTAGCGATGTGGTTTGAGACATAAGACACCAGCAACTGTAGCATGTGGTTTGAGACATAAGACCCAGCAACTATAGCCATGTGGTTTGAGACATAAAGACACCAGCAACTGTAGCGATGTGGTTTGAGACATAAAGACACCAGCAACTGTAGCCATGTGGTTTGAGACATAAAGACACCAGCAACTGTAGCATGTGGTTTGAGACATAACGACACCAGCAACTGTAGCGATGTGGTTTGAGACATAAGACACCAGCAACTGTAGCGATGTGGTTTGAGACATAAGACACCAGCAACTGTAGCCATGTGTTTGAGACATAAAGACACCAGCAACTGTAGCCATGTGGTTTGAGACATAAAGACACCAGCAACTGTAGCATGTGGTTTGAGACATAAAGGACACCAGCAACTGTAGCATGTGGTTTGAGACATAACGACACCAGCAACTGTAGCCATGTGGTTTGAGACATAAAGACACCAGCAACTGTAGCCATGTGGTTTGAGACATAAAGACACCAGCAACTGTAGCGATGTGGTTTGAGACATAAAGACCAGACTGTAGCCATGTGGTTGAGACAATAAGACCCAGCAACTGTAGCGATGTGGTTTGAGACATAAAGACACCAGCAACTGTAGCGATGTGGTTTGAGACATAAAGACACCAGCAACTGTAGCGATGTGGTTTGAGACATAAAGACACCAGCAACTATAGCGATGTGGTTTGAGACATAACGACACCAGCAACTGTAGCCATGTGGTTTGAGACATAAAGACACCAGCAACTGTAGCCATGTGGTTTGAGACATAAAGACACCAGCAACTGTAGCGATGTGGTTTGAGACATAAAGACCCCAGCAACTGTAGCCATGTGGTTTGAGACAAATAAAGACACCAGCAACTGTAGCGATGTGGTTTGAGACATAAAGACACCAGCACCTGTAGCGATGTGGTTTGAGACATAAGGACACCAGCAACTGTAGCGATGTGGTTTGAGACATAAAGACACCAGTAACTGTAGCGATGTGGTTTGAGACATAAAGACACCAGCAACCGTAGCCATGTGGTTTGAGACATAAAGACACCAGCAACTGTAGCGATGTGGTTTGAGACATAAAGACGCCAGCAACTGTAGCCATGTGGTTTGAGACATAAAGACCCAGCAACTGTAGCCATGTGGTTTGAGACATAAAGACACCAGCAACTGTAGCGATGTGGCTTGAGACATAAAGACACCAGCAACTGTAGCGATGTGGTTTGAGACATAAAGACACCAGCAACTGTAGCGATGTGGTTTGAGTCATAAAGACACAGAACTGTAGCGATGTGGTTAGCGAGGCTGGGAAGTGACGACTTCGGTTTCATCAGAACCCCTTTGATTTGTAAGATTTTTCTGCACACGTCGGCTGTTAACCAACAGCCGAATTTATAGACCTCACCGGAGAAAGGATTTTCAGCCAATCAGAAAATAGGTCACATTCGGTGCGCGCCTAGCCGCAGGCAGCATAGAAGGGGGGGGGGGGGGGGGGGGGGCACAAGCTACAACCGTAGCAACGCACGCGGCACAGAGAACCGACGGATTTGCAGACAGACATGGCAAAGGCGACGGTGAGAGGGAGAAGGGGGTGGGTGAACGAAGGGAAGAGAGAGAGAGAGAGAGAGAGAGAGAGAGAGAGAGAGACAGAGAAGAGAAAGAGAGACAGAGACAGAGAGACGAGACAGAGAGAGAGACAGACAGACAGACAGAGAGTATAACAGATTGTTTGACAACAGCCGCGTTATGATGGTCACAATGATGATGGGAAGGAAAACATTATGAAACAAAAAAGGGGGGAGGAGGAAGAATAATGAACAGAAAGAAAGAGAAAAAAATTCTAAAAAATGAAGCAAAGAAAGAAACTATAATGACAAAATATGATCGCATAGAGAATTCATGAAGACATCCCGACAGATATTGGACAAACAAATAATGACAATAATCATAGAGAATTCATGAAGACGTCCCGACAGATATTGGACAAACAAATAATGACAAAATATGATCGCATAGAGAATTCATGAAGACGTCCCGACAGATATTGGACAAACAAATAATGACAATAATCATAGAGAATTCATGAAGACGTCCGACAGATATTGGACAAACAGACAAATTACAAAAACAAAAATACGAAAAGAAAGAAAAAAAAAAGTAAGAAAGTAACTTAAGACGAACAGGTGAAATGAAGAGTAATAAATATTTGTTCCGATAATTCTGTTCCCTCTAAACAATCAATCTAACGCAAACACAGTGTTTCATATATTACCACCATATAATCCTATTGTAAAACCAACACATATAATCCTATTGTAAAACCAACACTAATTCTAACGCAAACACAGTGTTTCATATATTACTACCATATGATCCTATTGTAAAACCAACACTAATCAAATCATGTAATCGTGTGTGTGTGTGTGTGTGTGTGTGTGTGTGTGTGTGTGTGTGTGTGTGTGTGTGTGTGTGTGTGTGTGTGCATGCATGAGTGCGTGCGTGTGCGTGTTGTATATCTATCTATCTATCTATCTATCTATCTATCTATATATATAGATGTGTGTGTGTGTGTGTGTGTGTGTGTGTGTGTGTGTGTGTGTGTGTGTGTGTGTGTGTGTGTATGCGTTGTGTGCATGTGTGTGCCTCTTGTTGTCGATTTCAAGGACTGTGGGGTGCTGCTTTCTTGTGGTAGGAGCGGTAACACGTGGCACACACCTCCACCTTCTCGCTTCCATTTGTATGGAAAATCTTGATGTTATCAATAAAACAGGATGCAAACTTGTTTTTTCCTCGATCAAGTACAGTTTTTGAGAGCGTGCTGTACTTTGGAAGGTAATGAGGGCCGACGGAATCATGGATGCCTTCGAGCGAGTCTGTCGCGCTGTTCGTATCAGCCGCCATTGTTTCAGCCTCCCGCGAGAGCTTGTGGCCCCCTAGCAACTCTATGATAATGATAATATGGTATAACCCCCCATACGACGGGAAACTCAAAACAAACACAGGGAAAGAATTCTTCAAAATCCTAACAACTTTATTTCCAAAAGAACACAAACTGTCCAAAATATTTAACAAAAACACTGTCAAACTATCGTACTCATGTATGCCCAACCTCAAAAACCTAATTGACGCATCCAACAAAATGAAAATCAACACATCAAAGAAGGGTGAAGAAAGGAAATCTTGCAATTGCACCAGAAAAGAGCAGTGCCCACTAGACAATAACTGTCTTCACAACAACATTGTATACCAGGCTACTGTGACATCAGAAAATGAAAAAGAAACATACATAGGGATCACTGAAAACCACTTCAAAACCAGATATGCAAACCACAAACAGTCATTTAATAAAGAAAAATATAAAAACCAAACAGAACTGAGCAAATATATCTGGAAACTTAAAGACGCAAAATCAAGCTACAATATATCCTGGAAAATCATAAAAAGAGCATCACCATACACCAATATTTCAAAAAGGTGCAACCTATGTTTAACTGAAAAATGGTTAATACTATGCAAACCACACTTAGCAACTTTAAACACCAAAACAGAAATAGTAAACAACTGCAGGCATAAATGGAATCGTTGTTAGTGAATACACCCAAAACAAAAACCTGAAAGCCCCCCAAAAACACGTGCAGCCAACCCGCACGTGCAAACAACCGCAAACGTGAGCCCACACGCTATATAACATCGGCGGTGGGCAAACCAAAAACCATCCTGATGACAGCGCAACGCGCGCTCGAAACAAATTTGTAGATTACTCATTTTAATACCTTATTTTAACAAATGTTGCTCCCCAAGGGGTTGAGCACTCTAAAAATCGTTTTGGGTATTTTAATCACATTGATATATATTATATATATTATATATATATATATATATATATATATATATATATATATATATATATATATATATTAAGAAACAAAATATACGTGAGCATGAAATCATATGATTTATGTAATTTTCAACCGTGATCAAACTGGCCACAAAGAGTAAGTAAGACATTTGCAACCTGGTTTACCAAACATACTTTATGTCCCATCAAATCACATTTTGACGAATACATTTTTAAAGCCTAAAACCAGAGCATACTACATTACCGAGATACGACACTGCCTCTTACAGCCTACAAGTCCGTTCAGTCGATTATCTCCCTTAGTCGGCGCGGGCTGCAGGCTCGCGGCTGCTATGTGAAAACGTTGCCGTGATGAAAACAACGACGCCCGTCGGGCCGCATTTGTTGTCATAACTTTACCTTGAACTGCTTCAGCAGTTTGTGACGACAGATTCAAATGCCTCTACACATTTTTTGGCCCTCCTTGTGTTTGTGTGCGTGTGTATGTAGGTGCGTGTGTGCACTGCATGTGTGCATGCATACGCATGTATTTTTATGTATGTATAGTGTGTGTGTGTGTGTGTGTGTGTGTGTGTGTGTGTGTGTGTGTGTGTGTGTGTGTGCATGACTGTGGTAAGATGGGTGAAGGTGGGGTGAGGAGAGAGAGAGAGAGAGAGTTTGTGGCTTGTTCTAAATTTAAAAAAAAGACCATTTATTTGTCTCCAAATCAAACTTTGTGTTGTGTCAGTTTATAACAACGTCCAACAATGGCATAATGAAAGGGGTGGAGGTGGGGGGTGGGAGGGGTTAATGCAGTCCGTCTCATCCCACAAAAACATAGAAAAAAGTTCTGCCATCAATACAAGATGGATTAAAACAAAACTGGTTGCATTTTCCAAACAGTCTGCAAAAATTTGCAAAAAATGTCTTCTTTAAAATACGAGCAAAGAAGAAGCACACAATTTCAAATACACACATCAACCTCAAAATAGACATTGCGACGAGATAGGCCTAGACATGAAACGGTCATTGATACATGTAGGTTTACACACGAGTAATGTGGGGGTGGAGGGGGGTTAGTAATGGTTTTCTCTCTCTCTCTCCTCTCTCTCTCTCTCTCTCTCTCTCTCTCTCTCACACACACACACACACACACACACACTGACTGAAACCAATTTATTGTCAGATTAACTCAAGGTTGTACACACACAAGCCATGCAACTGCACGCAGAGAGAGAGAGAGAGAGAGAGAAGGAAGAGAGAGAGACAGAGAGAGAGACAGAGAGAGAGACAGAGAGAGATTCGGTGATGAAACACGTGTGTCGGCACTATCATTATCAACATAAACATCACTGGCCATGTGAGGGCATTAACGTGGTGACAGCCCTGATGTGGCCCTCTGCGGTCGGCTGGGCTATAAGCAACATTATCTTATCTTATGTGAGGGCACGGTATGCGTGGTCTGGTTTTCCCGCTGCCTAGTTGTTTAGCTAACGGGACTGTAAATAAGCCAGTAGGCTTAATGATTTCTAGAAGAAACAAGGTATGCGCATTGCTCTTTCCTTACATATATATATAAAAACTGTTAAAAATCTGCCCATGTGGCTTCATAGTCATACTATAAACTTGATCTAGACTAGACTCAAGTTGCACCAGATGCATAGTCCCACACCGTATACGGTATTGCTTACGTGGTTTACTCTGCCAATAATTAATAAAATGCAATAAAGTTTGTACATGCCTTTCTTCATCCTTTGGAAAACGAAAAAATGCCAGCCCTTCACAATCGATTTTGTTGCGAGCGTTTTGAACAACCGATAGCGCTGCAGGCTTCGCCTCCTTGCTTCTTGCGCGTCGCTATGTTGGAGCTGAGTTTACACGTGCTGACTAAGGGCCGTAACCTAGTCCGCGGTCTTACGGAAAACCCCCAAGTGTCGTATCTCGGTAATGTAGTATGCTCTGCTAAAACATTTAAAACCAGTTCATCAAGCATGTACTTTATGATCTCTCAAATCAAATTATGATGAATACATTTTTTATTCAACTTTAAACACGTCACTTGTTTGCTCTGTTTCGCCTTCTTCATGATTTTTTTTGTGTGTGTGGAAATATCAGACGTTTTCAAATTGGGTACAAGACGGTGATGTTGCCGTCTTCTGTTCAGTGTGTAGGTGTGGACAAACAATGTGATGGCTTTGATGACTGCATGACAAGCTATGACGAGAAAGACTGTGAATTCAGAGGCTATATATTTCATGACAGACCACCCCCGGTTGTGATCCACTATGACGTACCTGGCGGATTCACCATCACCCCTTTACCACAGAACAACACCCAGTGCCCAGACAGTCATTTTCAGTGTCATGACGATGGCTATTGTCTTCCTGTCCATGTCAGATGTAATGGCATGAGCGACTGTCCGGATCATGAGGACGAAGCTGACTGTCACAATGTCAAGACGTGCCAGGATTTTATCGATGTCGTGACAGTCAGAAAACAGTGTGTGTGCAAGTGAATCACCTGTGTGACGGTCTGCCAAAATTTCCCCCACTGTACGATGATGAACTGATGTGTGACTTCGTTTGTCCTGAGTCATGGGGTGTGTTAGGGCTTTGCCTTCTCCTGCAGTCACACCTTTCTCATCAGCTCTTTCCTACAGCTGCGCAACCTGGGGCTGCTGGCAGTGGGATACGGATAAGTGACGTCACTCTCAACGTCATGTTGATCCACCTGGCCATGCAGGCGTGTGGATGGAGGGGGCTGACAGAGGTGCATTACCGAACCTTCACACTTTTGGATTTAGTCAAATCTGCTTCACTCCGTCAACTTCAGCCATTTTGCAGGAATGCCTCAACTAGGGGATTGAATCGGGCAGGTAATCCTCTGTTTGGCGGCATTCTTCATGTCCAAGAACAGTACAACATCCATCACTGGCGTTCTTCAATATTCCCATGTCAAAGCGAATTATCTAAGTGTGAGTGCCTTGTCCACTCTTACACCAGCCTTAAAAAGTTCTAGATTTGTCATGGAATAAAATTGATTTACTGCAGGAAAAATTTTCTTGTTTGATATCTTCAAGTTTTAAATTTACAAGGTTGCCTATTACCGATTTCTCCGGACTTCATGAAATACATGACTAATCTTGTGTCTGTCTTTGCCGACAACTTCAAGCTGTGCTGTTCTGTTGTTTTACCGACAATTTCCGAGGTGAATGCTGGGCCCCATCTGATGAAATCTCGTCATGTGATGACTTGTTGAAATCCGTTGCTTACCGTTGTGCTCTCGCAGTGTTTGCAGTGCTGGCTGTTCGGGGAAATGTGGGAGGGTTTGTCTATCGTGTCAATTTTTGGTCAAAAAGCAAAAGACTGGCTTCGTCATTTTTTGTTTTCATCTGAGTGTTCAGATTTTTTAAGGGGAGTGTATTTACTTTTCATCGGCATGGCAGACTGGGTTTATGCCGGTAGTTATCTTGGAATGATCTGCGTGGAAAAAGAGCTCAGCTTGCTGCATTGCTGGGTTCCTATCCTTGTTATCGTGTAAAAGTCCAGCTTTCCTCATCTGTTTGATCACTCTGGATCGCTTCATTGTGCTCCGTTTCCCCTTCAGTTCACTCAGGTTTGGAGTCAGATCAGCTCACATTGCCTGTGTCATCATGTGGGCTCGGGGACTTTCGCTGGCAGCAGTGCCTCTGTCCCGGCCACCTCAACTGGGAGTTTTTCAACAGACAGGAATTTGCATTCCACGGCCGTCACAAGAGCTGACTTTCCGGGTCACGTTTACGCATTCAGTCTCATGGTCATCTCCCAACCTGATCCTCTTTCTCATGATCGGTGTGGGTCAGTGTCTCATTTATGGTCCGTGAGGAGTAACGCTATGTCCAATCAGCTGACAAAGTTTGACAGATTCAAGCACCGAAAGCCACAGTCCAAGGAAGAAACGATTCCCCCAGCTTTCTTTTTCCATTGCCGTCTCCGATTTCTTGTGCTGGTTTCCGATTGGCCTGTGTGGGGTCCTGGCTGCCTTAGGTGTCGTCATACCAGGGGAGGTTAACATTGGAATGGCCATTTTTGTGTTACCACTCAATTCAGCGCTCAATCCGTTCCTCTACACTTTGACGTGATACTGGAGAAACGGCGCAAAGCCCAAGAACTCCGATTTCAAAAACTGTTACGTGCTTATCAAAAGAAGTAACGATTGATGCATATTGGAAACGAAAACCTTTGAGGCAAACTTAATAATGAATCCATGCGTCCGTGCAGTGTGCTGTAAAGTATGATTCCGTCAACTTGTCACACGTGTCCACCACCAATTCCAGACCTAACAAAAAAGCTGCTGACGACCATGAAGTACACAATACACCCAACACAAAGTTTTAGTTACGCGCTTCATTTACACACATTTCACACACAGATAAACATAAACACAAAAATGACAGTGATCTTAGACCTGGCAGCTAGCACTTTCAAAAGACAAATATCCAAACACACACGTCACAGACCAACAACAATAGTAAGCAACACCGCTGTAACACGACGAGGATGGAGAGAAAAACAGTGACAGATTTCTCACAAAGTCAAATTAATGCCATCAGTCTTAGCTAACTTACAATCACGCAACTTAAAAAGATATTACAGTGGAAAGGAAACGCTCACATCTACAAAATCTTGGGGCCTACACTTCCTTGCTTCACCCACATGAGAACTTTCTGGGTTTTTTTTTAAATCTTTCTAAACTGACTGCATTATCCCAATGAAAAGACATTCAAGGGAAAGTCCATTGTCACGAGGATGGCATCTACACCAAGTAATGACGAGACAGAAACTCAATGGAATTATTAGGAATTACGACCAAAAACCATTAGTTCTAGGGCAGTACAGTATTAGTAGATCGTTACTGTTGCATTCCTGAGAAAGGCGACAGATATCATATCTTAATGAGCCGGAAAGAAATGATACTTTGGCCCAATAACTACATGAGATCTGACAAGCATGCACCATTATGTTGATCAAGGAGGGGGAAAGGTAAACGTATGCTACAAAATGTTATTTTTCCCTTGATCCTTTTCTTTGTGACAGAAAAAAAAAAAGTTTTTTGTACACTTTCCATCACAAAAACATTTTACGCTTCATTAATTTTGTCCGTACGCCAATCATAGAGTTATAAAGATTTAAAAAAAAAAAAAGTTTGTAAAATTACGCTTGCATTGCTCAGCTGCCTCAAAGATCCTGCGCACTGGCGATGCCAATTCCCCAAACCACAGTGTGTGTTGGTTTTACGTGCAAAAGTGAGTTTTGTGCATGTACACTTGCTTCTCACTACACTTCATCGCAACATCATACATACCCCTACGCCCCCTCCCCCACCCGGGTCTGTAACGAGATTGTAAATGACGCAGGCAGAAATCTAGAGGCCACACAGGGCAAAACAAACAAGAACTCAGGTTCGGGAGCAGAATGTGACACCGCAGGCACGGTCCCAGGAAGAGACACCCCCGGCATGTGTCAGGCAGACACCGCAGGTATTGTGCCAGGGGGAGACACCCCAGGGATGATGTAGGCAGACACCCCAGGAATTGTGCCAGGGGGAGGGAAACCCCCGGCATGATGTCAGGCAGACACCCCAGGTATTGTGCCAGGGGAGACACCCCCCGGCATGATGTCAGGGAGACACCCCAGGTATTGTGCCAGGGAGAGACACCCCCGGGATGATGTCAGGTAGACACCGCAGGGATTGTGCCAGGGGGAGACACCCCAGGCATGATGTCAGGCAAACACCGCAGGTATTGTGCCAGGGGGAGACACCTTAGGCATGATGTCAGGCAGACACCCCAGGTATTGTGCCAGGGGGAGACACCCCAGGCATCATGTCAGGGAGAACACCCCAGGTATGATGTCAGGCAGACACCCCAGGTATGATGTCAGGCAGACACCGCGGTATTGTGCCCGGGGGGACACCCCAGGCATGATGTCAGGCAGACACCCCGCCATTTATGTCAAGCGACACCGCAGGTATTGGCCCGGGAGACACCCCAGGCATGATTGTCAGGCAGACACCCAGGCATGATGTCAAGCAGACACCCCAGGAATTGTGCCAGGGAGAGACACCCCAGGCATGAAGTCAGCCAGACACCCCCGGAATTGTGCCGGGAGAGGACCCAGGGATGATGTCAGGTAGCACCCCCGGAATTGTGCCAGGAGAGACACCGCCCCATGATGTCAGGTAGACACCGCAGGTATTGTGGCAGGGAGAGACACCCCAGGCATGATGTCAGGTAGACACCCCAGGAATTGTGCCAGGGGGAGACACCCCAGGCATGATGTCAGGCAGACACCCCAGGTATGATGTCAGGCAGACACCCCAGGCATGATGTCAGGCAGACACCCCAGGTATGATGTCAGGCAGACAACGCAGGAATTGAGCCAGGAAGAGACACCCCAGGCATGATGTCAGGCAGACACCCCAGGTATGATGTCAGGCAGACACCCCAGGAATTGTGCCAGGGAGAGACACTCCAGGTATGATGTCAGGTAGACACCCCAGGAATTGTGCCAGGAAGAGACACCCCAGGTATGATGTCAGGTAGACACCGCAGGAATTGTGCCGGGGAGAGACACCCCAGGCATGATGTCAGGTAGAAACCCCAGGAATTGTGCCGGGGAGAGACACCCCAGGCATGATGTCAGGTAGACACCCCAGGAATTGTGCCGGGGAGAGACACCCCAGGCATGATGTCAAGCAGACACCACAGGAATTGTGCCGGGGAGAGACACCCCAGGCATGATGTCAAGCAGACACCCCAGGAATTGTGCCGGGGAGAGACACCCCAGGCATGATGTCAAGGAGACACCCCAGGAATTGTGCCGGGAAGAGGCACCCCAGGCATGATGTCAGGCAGACACCCCAGGAATTGTGCCAGGGAGAGACACCCCAGGTACAGTTCCAGACAGAGACACCCCAGACACTGCGCCAGAGACATCCCAGGTACAGTTCCAGACAGAGACACCCCAGGTACAGTTCCAGACAGAGACACCCCAGACACTGCGCCAGAGACTTCCCAGGTACAGTTCCAGACAGAGACACCCCAGGTATGATGTCAGGTAGACACCCCAGACACTGCGCCAGAGACATCCCAGGTACAGTTCCAGACAGAGACACCCCAGACACTGTGCCAGAGACTTCCCAGGTACAGCGCAGGACAGAGTGTGCAGCAGAACCCCTCAATCACAAACTGCGTTGGTGGACAAAGTTTGACGACTAGGCTGCGGTTGAGCAAGGCAACACTTCAGAATTCTAGTTGAAAACAAGCTACAAACCCCATTGCTTCACACACACCCTCCCCCCACCCCCACTATTTCCTCTCCCATGATCACCTTCTCTTCTGGGTGGCTCCGTTTCCGTCCGGCGGCCATTTTGAACGAGAGGCGACCATGAGGAGCTAAGTGATTTCATGTTCTTCGTTCACTGTCCTACATGTTACTTGGGTTTGCCTGAAGAAGACCCAAGAGGTCGAAATGCAGTGTGTCTTGTCCTGTGCTATGTTTTCTGTGTCCTTGGCGGTAACTAACCCCCTCTCTTTCGAAATCCAGAATTCTAGCACAGAGTCTGGAGTCCCCAGGACTTCCAGGATCCCACAGCGGGTTTACAAGAAAAGAAAAAGGTAAGGGGTTCCAGGTAGACTGGACAGGAGACATGTCAGGGGTCAAGGACGCGGAGAGAGGTTCCAGGTAGACTGGACAGGAGACATGTCAGGGGTCAAGGACGCGGTGAGGGCTTCCAGGTAGACTTGACAGGAGACATGTCAGGGGTCAAGGACGCGGTGAGGGGTTCCAGGCAGACTGGACAGGACAGGATGACAGGTCAGGGGTTAAGGACGCGGTGAGGGGTTCCAGGCAGACTGGACAGGAAACTTGTCAGGGTCAAGGACGCGGTGAGAGGATGGACAGTGGTCGTCACACGGGGTGAGAAATGGGTCTCACGGCACTACCTGCAGGATGGCTGTTCTCCTGAACCTGACAGCATCCCTCAGTTATACACGCCTCACCACAACCCGTCACATAATTTGAAATGGTCCACTAACAGTGTGTCACTTCACTTTGCCCTGACAACCTCAGTTTGTAACAGAAAGGTGATGGTATTGTTTTCCGACGACTGGAGAATTACCGTTCACTTCCACCAGCAGTTTGTAATGTCCACATTTACAGACGGTTCCACCAGCAGTTTGTAATGTCCAGATTTACAGACGGTTCCACCAGCATTTTTGTAATGTGCACATTTACAGATGGTTCCACCAGCAGTGTGTAATGTCCACATTTACAGACGGTTCCACCAGCAGTGTGTAATGTCCACATTTACAGACGGTTCCACCAGCAGTTTGAAATGTCCACATTTACAGACGGTTCCACCAGCAGTGTGTAATGTCCACATTTACAGACGGTTCGGCATTCAGAAAAGGCTGAATGTTGTAGATTGTTAAACTTGTTAGTCCGTCACCCTGTGCTAGTCAATCCAATTAAATATAATGTTCATTCCGTATCGATCCACACTTGTCTGAAGGCGAAAATTCGGGCTCGCGCTCGCGCGCGCGCGTGTGTGTGTGTGTGTGTGTGTGTGTGTGTGTGTGTGTGTGTGTGTGTGTGTGTGTGTGTGTGTGTGTGTGTGTGTGTGGTGCGTGCGTGTCTGTGTGGTGTGTGTGTGTGTGTGTGTGTGTGTGTGTGTGTGTGTGTGTGTGTGTGTGTGTGTGTGCGTGTGTGTGTGTGTGGCATTCTTCCCAATTCCTCCATATCTGTGCATGCTTAGCGCACACATGTGCACACTCCTGAAACGTGCGCATGAAATTTAAAGCTGAGCAAATAAACAACAAAACGAAACAAGAAAGCATTATCTTATCATCCACAAAACAGCACACATACATTCTCTCAAGCGCGCGCACGCACACACACACACACACACACACACACACACACACACCACACACCACACACACACACACACACACACACACACATCTATGTACAAACACACAGAGATATACACACACACAAACACAAGCCTGCGCACGCACAGACGCACGCACGTACGCACAGACGCACGCACGTACAGACACACGCACGCACATACACACACGCACGCACGCATGCAGGCGCGCGCGTACACACACACACACACACACACCACACACACACACACACAACACACACACACACACACACACACACACACACACACACACACATATTTCTCCAGTTTCCTTTCTTGACAGGTTTGAAGGCTGGAATTATCAGCATAGAATAAAGTGATTTTCATGTGCAGCA
>CM031611.1:79581049-79611049 GCA_018398815.1 Conus ventricosus
CTGTGTAGAAGAGGTTCATACACTGTAGAGGATTGATAGACATGGCTGTGTAGAAGAGGTTCATACACTGTAGAGGATTGATAGACATGTCCGTGTAGAAGATGTTCATACACTGTAGAGGATTGATAGACATGGCTGTGTAGAAGAGGTTCATACACTGTAGAGGATTGATAGACATGTCCGTGTAGAAGAGGTTCATACACTGTAGAGGATTGATAGACATGTCCGTGTAGAAGAGGTTCATACACTGTAGAGGATTGATAGACATGGCTGTGTAGAAGAGGTTCATACACTGTAGAGGATTGATAGACATGTCCGTGTAGAAGGGGTTTACAAGCACTATAGAAGATTGATAGACATGTCCGTGTAGAAGGGGTTTACACACACTGTAAAAGATTGATAGACATGCCCGTGTAGAAGGGGTTTACACACACACACACTGTAAAAGATTGATAAGACATTTCCGTGTAGAAGGGGTTTACACACACTGTAGAGGATTGATAGACATGGCTGTGTAGGAAAGTTTTACATACACTGTGAAGGGTTGATAGACGTAACTGTGCAGAAGAAGTTCACACACACTGTAGAGGATTGATAGACATGGCTGTTAAGAAGAGGTTTACACACACTGTAGAGGATTGATAGACATGGCTGTGTAGGAAAGGTTTACATACACTGTGAAGGGTTGATAGACATAGCTGTGCAGAAGTTCACACACACTGTAGAGGATTGATAGACATGGCTGTGCAGAACACGTTTACTCACACTGTAAAGGGTTCATAGACATGACTGCAGGAGAGGTTTGCACACTGTGGTTGTTTGATAAACAGATGTAATTATGTAGGAGAGGCTTACAAACTGTGGTGTTTTGACAGCCAGGTATGGCTGCAGGTGTGTCGTACAGACATTGTGGAGATTTGATGTACTGATGACAGCTTCTGTACAGAGTTTGTTGTGCAGTTTTGGCATGCAATTTCCATAGTGTAGGAAAGTTTATACATGCTGTGAAGGTTTGATATACAGATATGCTTGTGCACGAGAAGTTTATACACGGCAGAGAATGTTGATATACAAATAGGATTAAGATATAACGTAAAAAAAGAAGCTGATCGTTAACGACTATAGAAAATGTATATCCCTCAAAGAATGCCAAGAATACAGTAGATACAAAAGAACAGCGAACTCAAACACAGAGATGGGGAGTGGACAGGCAAGCACCTGCCGCACAACTTGTTTCCAACTGTGACTATAATGCGCACGATAACCCTTCTCTCTGCTTTTGAGAGATGTATATTGTCAAAATCTGTGCACACTTCTCTTAATGAGCTATCGAACATATCCTGGGCCAGTTGTCTGGGGACATATATATAATATATATATATATATATATATGCTGATCAATTAAGCAGTGGGGATAAACAAATGCAGGCTAACAATTCTTCCATCATTATAGCATTGACTTGGCAAAGATTTGAAATTTAGAAAAAAAATTGAAGATGAAGAAAATGGGAAAATATATATTATAAATATGAAAAAACCCTTCGAGAGCTGCATGATAGAACCATCGCAATCCCTCTCGAAGGCAGATTTATATGTACTGCCTGCTCCTAGGCCTTTTGTCTGCTGGATCGGACTCATCAGAAGACACGGCTGATTGTGTCCGTGCTCTATGCGTGAAATAGAGACACACCACAGTCCGTAATTCTGTGGTGTTCTCACCCCCAAGGGTTCAAAACTGAATCCAACAGCAGCCCCAAAGCAGCCAGCGAAAAATGATAAATAAAACAAAACGAAAGTGTGGAGAGGGAAAAAGTTGCTGACAAACTAAAAACATTACGCAAACAGTATAAAATGTAGGGGACAATCTTTGAGGCTATGCTTGAGGATCCATTTAAGGATGCAAGGGAGATCAAAAGATATGGAACAGTCTGAGTGGTCAGCTCTGCTATTCAATAACCCAAGCATTGCCAGCAGCTAAGCAATGTGCAGAACAGCCTTTACTTGGATCTCATAAGAGATGCAATCGCCCACTGATTGACCAAACAATATAATGCTGAACAATTAAGTAGTGGGGGAAAACAAGCACAGGTTAACAATTTTTCCATCATTATAGTAATGATTTGGCAAAGATTTTAAATTCAAAATAAAATTTAAAAAAAGGCTTGAAGATGAAGAAAATGTATGTTGTAAATATGTAAACTTTTCACTAGCTGCATGAGAGAACTATTGCAATCCCTTTCGAAGGCAGATCTATATGAATCACCTGCTCCTAGGCCTTTCGTCCGTTGGATCGGACTCATTAGAGAGACACGGCTGATTGTGTCCGAGTTCTTGGCGTCAAATAGAGACACACCACAGTCCGTAATTCTGTGGTGTTCTCACCACCAAGGGTTCAAAAAAGAATCCAACAGCACCCCCAAAGCAGCCAGCGAAAGGTAGAAAATAAAACAAAGCGAAACTGTGGAGAGGAAAAAAGTTGCTGAAAAACCAAAAACATTATGCAAACAGTAAAAAATGTAGGGGACAATCTTTGAGCCTTTGCTTGACGATCCGTTTAAATATGCAAGAGAAATCAAAAGATATAGAACAGTCTATAGATAGATAGACAGATAGACAGATAGATAGATAGATAGATAGATAGATAGACCTCCTAAGGTAAAAGAAATATTTAAGTGACCATTAAGAACGTTTAAATGGTATTAACCTGGAAATCGACATAAAGCCAAATAGATGAAAATATGAATAAAATGATAAACAATCCAAATGCACCAAATTGTTGCAACATTTATGCAAGAAATAAGAGGGGAAAACGATTGATATGTGCTCAGTTACTGTTGACAAGCAAGAAATTGTAATCAGTTAGAAGAGCTGTTACAATTCGGCCGCTATACAATGTCCAAAATACACTACAAATCAACAGATAGATCAACAACAACATGATCATTCTGCACCAGCATTATAAGAAAAGAATATAAAAATAGTTCATCAGTGTACATTAAACAGAAGACATCGATGTGTTTAGCTGCTCTTATTGTTGACATTACTGTCAACTTGAGCAAAAGTTTGTTCAGTCTAGTGAAATAGAAAACAAAATACTCTAGTTACTGCATATGTTCACTCGGTGCAGGAACTTTGCTGCTGCTAGCCTCATGGAGGCCATGTTCCACAAGTTATCATCAGAAGATGAAACTGGTCGCTGTGAGGGTTAGCATGTCTGGCAGACTGACAGGAAGGGGCAGGCTCATTCACCATGGACATTATGTCTGTGGAGGTGGATTCGCGGTTGTAGAACTGACTTGTACTGAGATATTGTCTTGTGAGTTGTATGTGTGCTTCCAGTTGACAGTATCATTATTTGCATTAAACGAAGCAGAGTAGGGGTTGACAGGGTATAAAGGATGGAGAATAACAGATTGTGCCTTTCTCCAAGTAGGCCTACACAAACATGACGTGGAGGTGGTGATTAATGGTGCGATGGAGAAGGATGATGGTGCGGAGGGAGTGACTGATGATGGGGAGGGGGTCGCTGAGGGTAGGGAGGGAGTCGAGTGGTTAATGATTAAAAGGTTGAAGGGGGGGGGGGGGGGGGGGGGGGGGGGGGGGGGGGGGGACAGATCACAGAACACGTGTCTTTGCAGACTTACTGAAGTCATTCTTGTAGGGAGAGCATTGCTTAGATTGTGTCGGCCCGTCGTGAAATGACTGAACTGGCTTAAACTGAAGAGTCTGGGAAAAAGATTTTTAGAGACAGAGAGAAGATCTGCCCATGACTCTTTGGGGACGGGACCAGAGGGACAGCTGTGAAGACTACATGAAGACGACAGTCATCACTGAGCGTGATGCTGACAGAGTGAGTTGACCCTTTGTCAGCTGCTTTACCATGATGCCAGAAATACACACTTCATGCACGTTTTCCTTTCGGGATGCATGCTCTCTTGGATACATCTGTTTCAGCTTTGAGTTCCCCATGAGGAAAATCCGGGTTCTAGGTGACAGGACGCAAAATCACGTCGGGGTCAGATGTAGGTATTTGGTGGGTTATTTGATAATTAGCGTTTTCTAATATCGTTATTGTTAATTGAAAGCCCCTTCATCGCAATGTCGGTGAGATATCCATCACTTGGAAAGCTGTCTGTTAATGAAAATTCGGCGGAGTTTGGATTAGATTGTACACGAGGCACTTCTCGGTCTATTGTCAGGTCCTCGTTGAGATGTGTTTCATGCAGATTTGTGCCTACTATTTGTGTTTGTCTTCTTATCGTTGTTGGCTTTTTGCCTCATCTGGTCATTACACTGATGTTTTTTGTTGGCTTTGCCAGGTCTGTTTGTGTTAGACGTTTGTACCTCACTGTTCCGTTCCGAGTCAAGGTGCTGGGAGGTTATTTCAGAATCTGTGTCAGAGTCTTTGTCAGTCTGTATTTTTGTCTTGCTGGGTAGATTCGTCATTTTTCTATCTTTCTCGTCAGCTATGTCGGCATTTTGTTCGTTTTGTACGTCAACCTCGTTAGTGGCGGCAGCAATGTCAGATTCATGCTCATTAATTAACTCTGAACACTGTTCATCAGATGCCTCTAAACAATTTGCTCGACATGACTGTCTACATTTTGTATGTTAGTTGTTTCCGTGTCATTTCCGTCAGGATTCTGTTCAACTGCTTTTGCAGTTGTTTGTTCTGTCATATTTCGTTCATTACATAGAGTCATGCACACTCGGTTATCATTTGTGTTCTCGTACTCACACTCACAGTGCTCGCACTCACAATCATCACCCAATGTCATACTGCCTACAATGTCCGAGTCAGGCACACATGTGCTACTGTTTTGCACAACATTTGAAACAGCAGAGAGAATGGGCCGTGATTCTAAAATGATATTGCTCTCACTTACAATGTTACATGCTTTTGGTGCATTACTCTCGGCACAGGGGTTAAAACACTGTTCTGTCTCTTTGGTAAGAGGGGAAATTCGTTTGTTGACAAATGGTTGTAGGGGTGTGGATGGTAGTCGTAGTTCCAGCTGCCACCGACATCGTACTGCACACTTTCGCTTCTATACTCACAGTTTGTGTCACCAGTACGTCCCTCACTGTCTCCCTGCTGTGTCGACACTGCAGCCAACACACTGTCCACACCCCGTCTTTGGCCGGTGTTGCCACATGGCCTGGTGCTGTAGTCGTAGGTTGACTCGTTCTCACATTGAAAGGCCCCGTCCTCGTAACAGTAGGCCCTGTTCCTCCAGTAGTCCCAGTTCCCGTTCTGGTAGGCCCTGTCTGATCGATTGGCCCCGTCCGCTGAGCGACAGGACCTGTCTTCAAGTTGGTAAGCTCTGTCGTCGTGCCGGTAGGCCCCGTCTCCTTGGTAGGCTTCGTCCTCGCGCCGGTAGGCCCCGTTCTCACGTCGGTAGGCCCCGTCCTCACATCGGTAGGCCCCGTCCTCACGTCGGTAGGCCCCGTCCTCACGTCGGTAGGCCCCATCTCCTCGGTAGGCCCAGTCCTCACGTTGGTAGGCCCTGTCTCCTCGGTAGCTCCCATCTCCTCGGTTGGCCCCGTCTCCTTGGTAGACCCCGTCCTTGCGTCGGTAGACCCCTTCCTCGCGTTGGTAGGCCCCGTCCTCGCGTTGGTAGGCCCCGTCTCCTCGGTATGCGTGTCGGTAGGCCCTGTCTCCTCGGTAGGCCCTGTCTCCTCGGTAGGTCCCGTCCTCATGGTAACCAGCGCCTGCGCCCGTACCGAGATGTTCTTGGTGTTGACGGTGTGTCTCCCTCTGTTGCTCCACCACCAGTGTGTTGCCTCGGTAAAACACGTGCAAGCCTTGGCGGTGGTAATACTGCACTGTGTCTCTCTGCCTGTCCGTTAGGTCTCCAGACACCATCACTTTCTTCTTCCTTAGTGCTTCTCTACCATGCGTCAGCACTGCCATCTTATGAGACCAACGAGTCAATTTCACAATGATGGGTGGAGGTCGACCTCCCCTGTCATACTGTCTGAGGCGATGCGCCCGAACGATATCATCACGACACCACTGTTTGTCTTTTACTGTTCCTTCCAAAACATGTAACACTGTCTGAACACATTCCTCATACGATTCAGAATTCCTTGCGCGTGGCACGTTGTAAACAATAATATTATCTCTTCGCGAGAACATTTCCAGTTTATCCAACTTTTCAGCGAAGTTTTCTGTGATTTTTGACAGCCTCTGGTCAATTCGGAAAATTGAGTGTTTCAGTTCCTTTCAGTAACTGCTTGTTCGAGGGCTAAAATTTTGCTGTAAAGTTCGTGAAAATTGCATCGCAACTCACGCATTGCTGTATCCAGCTGTTCCGAAAATTGCGTTGTCACGTCTTTTAAACGGATGTTCTTAACTCTTGGGTTTTACTCTTCAAAAGAATCTCTAAATTTAAAGGGTTTTCCATGTCTACATTGACAACGTGGTTCTAAAAAGTCAGAGAGAGAGAGAGAGAGAGAGAGGACAACAACAACAACAGCAACAACAACAACACACACACATACACACACACATACACACTCGCACACATGCATGCACGCATGAGAGAGAGAGAGAGAGAGAGAGAGAGAGAGAGAGAGAGAGAGAGAGAGAGAGAGAGAGAGAGAGAGAGAGAGAGAGAGAGAGAGGAAAATAAGCGCTTGGCAGATGCAGGATGTCTCAGCACCAGCATCACGGCTCTCAGCTCATGCTGCGATGAATCACACTAGCGCGAAACAGAGCCACCTGGCATGTCACTAGCACTGGCACTACTATACTCTCTGGCCAACTGATGAAAACAAACAACAACACATGCCCACGACAAAAAAAAAGTTAAGAATGCGGGATGAACCAAAGTTTTATCAGATGGCACAAAGAAGAATCACAACACACAAATCACATACAGAGCTGATTATATTCAGTTATGGGGTGTGGCAGAATAATGCATTAAACACAAGAGAAAACATCAGCACAAGAATCACACAGTACTCATTAACTGCAGCTGCTTTCCACGCGTGCATGCTGCGCGCTTATCACCACACAGCGGTGGTCACACAGCCTGAGTTCATCACCCAGGCAAGCAAGCCAGAAACTAAATAGCACGATTTTCATCTGGGCCAGACGGCTGTGATATATTTGTCATTCCCTTGAGCTGCAACTTAAAGATGTGTTTCATGATTGAAATGGGTGTACCGTAGGAAGACAGAGTGACGCTTTCTGTCGATGATGCTAGAACTTCATTTCTTCTTCAGGAAGTTCCCTTGGTCTGAGCTGCTGAGCGAAGGTATTGTGATATTGTTCATTCACCTTCTTCTCATTCATATACACTTTGACAATGGCTGCTTTCCCTCAGTTGTCACTGTTATTCTGTTACAATTTACTGGCACAGTTCATGTGAAAAATCAAATTGTTTCATTGAAAAAGAAACTGTCCGCGAGGATCACGTCTAATCAACGTACCAGGAGTGTTCCCAAATCAAGCAACATGTACAAAGAACATTGACAAAAATATACATAGTATTTGTATGACTGATGAGTGAATGTCTGTTAAAAGACATGACGAGTGTGACTGATGTCTTAAAGAAGAAGTAAACTGATATTACATGATCTCTGGGAAATTGTCGACATGCCGATGTGAGCAGTGGAAACAGTTCCCATGCCGATCGCAGAAGGCGAAATAGATCTCAGGAGAGAAAACCGTCAACAGGCCGATCTCAGGAGAGGAAACTGTCAACAGGCCAATCGCAGGAGAGAAAACCGTCAACAGGCCGATCTCAGGAGAGGAAACTGTCAACAGGCCGATCTCATGAGAGGAAACTGTCAACAGGCCGATCTCAGGAGAGGAAACTGTCAACAGGCCGATCTCAGGAGAGGAAACTGTCAACAGGCCGATCTCAGGAGAGAAAATAGTCCATACACTGATTGTAGGAGAAGAAATATAGTCCGTTGACCGATCTTGGGGGTGGGGGTGGGGTTTGTAGGCTGATCTCAGGAGGGAAATACTCCATATGCCGATCCCATGAGGATGAATAGTCCTTATCCTAATATCAGAAGAGAAAATAGTCCCTTTGCCGATTTCAGGAGGGGAAACAGCCTATATGTCAATCTCAGGGAGGGCGGGGGATAGTTCTTAGCTGATCTGAAGAGAGGAAATTGTCCACAGAACAGTCTTAGGGAAAATAGCCCCAATACAAAGGTCAGGAGGGAAAATAATCCATATTCCGATCCTAGGAGGGGAAATAGCCCATATACCGATCTCAGGACAGATCTCGTGTGTGAGTTGTTGTTTTGTTGTTGTTGTTTTAGGTGGTGGTGATGGTGTGGTAGTGGTGGTGGTGGTGGTGGTGGTGGTTTATCTATGTCTGTTTCTTTGTTTAATTTTGCTGTGGTTATTTCGGAATTTATGACCCAGTGTTGTAAACTTTATCCGATACCAGTGTTGAATCAATATCAGCAAGGATGAGGAACACAATCTTCTTGGATATCAGCCTAGCAACGTTTGCGTTTTGCAGTGCCTTGAACACGGCGGAAAGTGTCAGTGCGCACGTGACAAATGAGTTGAAGACCACAAACCGCACCTCTCTGATGCATTTTTATAATCAAAGAACCGACATTATACACACAACCACAAGTAAAGACAGGTTACAAAATGCAACGCTGAATGAACCCACCAAACACCGTTTAAACTCTGACATAACTCACGGGACTAGTATCAATGTTCCGACACCACAACACGAACTGGAGGGACTCAACAGCAGTGCAGAAAATCCGCCCATGCGAATTCCAGATTTGCGCACATGTTTGGTATACCCACCAGTCAGAAAATTAACCATCAAAGGCTCGACTGGTCATCTCCATGTTCACAACGCATACGCAAACCGTTGGTATTGTACATTTTTGCTCCACGTACAATCTTACCACGTTGTGCGATTTCAAATTAACAGTTGCACAGGTAATATTCACTTCCTGCCTTTTGACCATTTCAGCGTCATCAAAAGAAATAAGGATTTTTTGAAGTGTCTAAATTTTGAGCAGTTCCCAGTCCAGTATAGCATGACGGACACTGTCATGGTGGAAATGTATATAGAGCCTGCCGAGAATTCGCCATGGATTTGCATTGCATTTTGCTTGGACCGTTTTGCTAATGTATCTATGTCGTTTTCTGCCGTAAGCCGTTCTGAGAGGGGCCATTTGGAACTGCAGCGCTTTGACCTGTCTTCATTTACCGGTAGGAGAAACTATTTTGTCAATGACTGGTTGTTTCAAATGCAAAAAGAACACACACAAAATAAAGAAAGAGGATGTTGAACAATGCCAAAAATGCATTTTGTTGTGAAATTCTATCCTTTCTGTATTATAGGGGTAGACCGTCACTGTCTGTCTGTCTCCGTCTGTCTGTCTGTCTCTGTCTGTCTGTCTGTCTGTCTGTCTCTGTCTGTCTGTCTCTGTCTCTCTGTCTCTGTCTGACTGTCTGTCTGTGTGTCTGACTGTCTGTCTGTCTGTATGCCTGTCTGTCTGCCTGTCTGTCTCTCTCTTTTTCCAAATGTTCCAAGTTTATATATCTGTAATCATTTTCTTTGAACAAAATATCTGCAACCACTTATCGGAGAGCTGGGTAGTTTCGAAACTCCAAGAATACCAAGAAAAAAATTCAAAATTTGGTTTTCGTTTAATGAAACTCAAGCATTTACAATATATTGTTCAAGAGTCACTGTGGATCTCTTTTGTACCTAATAATGACCAGCAACATATGATTACTATAACCTTAGATATTCAAATTCAAAAGCAAAATGGCAGAATGATTAAAGTGTATCAATTAATACTTTCTTGGAAACAAAATTTGACAATAAATAGTGATACTACAATGGGGAAAGAAAATTCAGAAAAGCATATGGTTACAATAAACTGAAACATTAAAAAAAAAAATCAGCGGAATGGTTGAAATATATAAATCAATATACTCTTGAAAAGAAACTGTGGTGATACATAGGCCCTACAACAGCGTTATTCCTCAGCTTTATACTTGGAGGGGAATGAAAATTCAGACAACCATTGAATGAAGCGTTGAAGTGCATTACACAGTCAGTGTTGAGAAGACAGGAGAATTGTTGTGCAGGGTACATACAGACCCCAGGACTGGATGGATCCACCCCATGCCCAACAATAATCCAAAGCTGTCTCACTCTGACCCGACCGCCTGATCACGTCATCTTCCTGAGCACCATCACTTGGCAGACTGGTACCCAGATTCTTTCAGCACCTATTTCGGCCGCTGTGGATCCAGACACAATCTTCTTTCACAACCCAAAGAACACAGTTCCCCTTTGTTTCTGTTCCCTGATCACTTTGGGAATGGAACCAGCAGCGAACCCCATATGTCTATAGTATTTTTACCGTGCTTATTCTTCACCTGATGTCTTTTATAAACCGGCGTGTATACGGCTGAAGTTTCGCTTCTCGTTCCACTCGGACAGACTGAAACCTCGCCGAGTGCCAGGTCTGGGCCTCTGGAACTGCACAGTGTCAGTGTGGCCTGACCTGTATGAGCACTTTCCCTGTGATCTGAGTCCTCAGTGTGCGGAGCACGAAGATGAGGCCCCTGTCCTACACCTCTGACACATGTGGACTGGGAAAGGTACAGTTCAAACAACGTTCTGCACGTGCAAGTTAATTTACAGGTTTTTTTGTCAGCTTTGAGCGAAGAGAAAGTATCTAAGAGATATAACAGAAGATCCATACAAACATAATTTGGAAAATATAGAATTGGTATTGTTTGATAATGATGAACAAATAAGAACGGACACATATCCTATTTGCTAAATAGTTTAAGTGTAAATGTAGAATCAATAAGATAAAACCTAGTCCTCAACTCCTTTGAAAAATTAAAGAGCAAATATGAGATTCTAGAAACGTCTGTACTGAATGGAAATGCCATTCACCGGATTTCGTAGATAGCTGTATCCATTACAGAATCTTGAGAACAGTAACAGATTAAAAAAAATTGTGATTTCTATACATGTTGATATTTCCTAAAATTTTATCCAAACATTGCTGTACATACACAACCTTGGTTGGATTACTGTAACAATTCGATTTTTTATGGCTTCCGTTGTACCTGTAGTTAACGTGTTGACTGCTTTGCCTTTATTTGTTGTGACTCTGAAATGTGTATGTAGGTAACTCTGTACAATTCTTTAGAATTGAAATTGGAAAAAGATTGGAAAAAAAACAACACACACACACACACACACATCACACACACAACACACACACACACACACACACACACACATATATATATATATATATATAATATATATATATATATATATATATATATATAATATATATAGATTAGTGTGGTTAAAATACCCAAAATGATTTTAATAGTGCTCGACCCCTTGGGGAGCAACATTTGTTAAAATAGGTTTTTAAAAAATAGAATCTACAAATTTGTTTCGAGCGCGTTGCGGTGTCATCAGGATGGTTTTTGGTTTGCCCACCGCCGATGTTACATAGCGTGTGGGCTCCCGTTTGCGGTTGTTTGCACGTGCGGGTTGGCTGCACGTGTTTTTTGGGGCTTTCAGGTTTTTGTTTTGGGTGTATTCACTAACAACGATTTCAAAACCAGATATGCAAACCACAAACAGTCATTTAATAAAGAAAAATATAAAAACCAATCAGAACTGAGCAAATATATCTGGAAACTTAAAGACGCAAAAACAAGCTACAATATATCCTGGAAAATCATAAAAAGAGCATCACCATACACCAATATTTCAAAAAGGTGCAACCTATGTTTAACTGAAAAATGGTTAATACTATGCAAACCACACTTAGCAACTTTAAACACCAAAACAGAAATAGTAAACAACTTCAGGCATAAATGGAAATCGTTGTTAGTGAATACACCCAAAACAAAAACCTGAAAGCCCCCAAAAAACACGTGCAGCCAACCCGCACGTGCAAACAACCGCAAACGGGAGCCCACACGCTATATAACATCGGCGGTGGGCAAACCAAAAACCATCCTGATGACAGCGCAACGCGCTCGAAACAAATTTGTAGATTCTATTTTAAAAAACCTATTTTAACAACACACACACACCACACACACACACATATATATATATATATATATATAATATATATATATATATATATAATATATATATATATATATATATATAAATATATATTATATATATATATGGAAGCAGCTGTCATCCACACCCTAACATTACTTTCCACTACCTCCTCACTCCTCCACCCACTCCTCGACTAAAAATACGAAAAATAAAGCAAAGTCCACTCCTCCAGGAAAAGGAATAAAAAAAAAAAAGTAACACAAAGGCAGTATTGAGTATACTAACAGACAACAAAAAACAAAAACTCCAAGCAGGCGGGGACATATAACGGACAGCAAACTTTCCTCATTACGAAGACTTACAGATATAGAACACTAATATTTCCATTCAGAGCATACATGATAGAATAAAAAAAAAGAACCTCGATCCCATAGGTCAACCGTTGACATCCCAATAACAAACAGACAATAGAAATACGTAAATAACTAGCAATGCAAAAACAAATCCAGGCAAACAAGTCTTCACTTATTAAGAAAATCAGCCAACAATGGGAGAGGGGGGGGGGGGGGGGGGGGGGAGGACGGGGAGAGGCGGAGGAGAGATAGGATGAAATGGAGGACGTTAAAGAATAAATATTAAATTCTGAACTGACAGCAATGGCAACCATGAACTTCAGTGTTCTGAAATACTTGTTTATATCCATCCGATGTAGAGCATTGTATCCTGTGTGAGAACTCTATGTGGACCCGTGTGGTTGTGTTTATGGCAGTCGAGTCCACCCGTGGTGTCTTAAACAGAACACTATTTGTAATTCTGATGTTCTCGAAAACACGGACTCCATGGGGAAGAGTGCTCTTTTAATGGGTACAATGACACATTACTCGTAGCCTGTACAGGCTTGACTTAAGCTGGTGTGAAACGTCCATTTGTCATAAAACATCAGTCTACTGGCACCAAGCAAAGCTGATGCATGTTGGATGGAGGCAAAGTTACCTGTTTCCAAGCCTTAAATTTGGGGTGATGTTTCTTGTTTATGTTTTCGATTCCCCGGTCACTTATCTCTACTTGGGTAACATGCCTGGTGCATTGTCCACCCATGGTGGAAATAGTGAATCTTTTATGTGTCACCCGCAGCTCGTTTTCAACCAAAACAATTGAGTCAATGGTCTTAATGTTTCCGATAACCAAAACCTGTATGGAACGCCAGATAAAAATCACTGCTTCAAAAAAGGGATGGTACTTTGAAGAAATGTTTTGAAAATGTTTGTTCTCCTTGTAAAAAGACGAACGTTCTTTCGTAATAGAAGATCGTGAACTGCATCAAAATTTCACGGATAGAAATTGTTGTCATAAGTCAGTTCGGTGCCCCCCCCCCCCCCCCCCCAGTTCTCGCTGAGACAAATCATACTGAGTGTCTTACATAATGCGACTTTGGCAAAACATTTCAATATAAACTAAACTCTGTTATGAATAGTCTCCCGTCTTTACTGGCCAAGTGTTAGGTCAGGTGTAACCAAGCACAGCCGCTCTTGTGACAGGTGTTGGAGTTCAATTTCAGTATGCTCGGGGATGTGGGGAGATGGAGAGGAGGGGGGGGGGGGGGGGGGGGCGAGGGTCTTGCTACTCCTGTCTTGGTTGCTTGACTCAGGGCGACAAACAAAGACTCTTTATTCAGTCACTTGAAATACTAGTAAAAATAAACAAACAAACAAACAAAAACAAATGGAAACACTGATGCGGGAAATCTGTCCTCTGCTGAGGAAGCCTCAGTTGTTCTGAGAGTCAATGGGAATAGATTCTTTACTTTGGCGAGCTGGAAAACTGCGCACACATACTTTTTGCCTTTAATTTTCTTTTTGTTTGTTTGTTTGTTTGTGGGTTTGTTTGTTCCATTCTTGCCCAATCGCCGTTCTGTCCCATGTCTTTGACAGATAGATGCTGGAGAGACATGCTACATCTTCAACGATAGCCGAGGCCATCCGATGTCCCATGCAGATGCCCAGACAGAATGTCAGAACCGTGGAGCTTCTCTGGTCAGCCTGGAGACTGCCCAGGAGGTGGACACCTTCGGACAACTGATGAAGTACAACACTGATGTCCGTGTGTGGGTCGGTGCCGCGGCGGCTGAGTTTAGCGGTGCAAAGTCACACCTGAGCTTTATGTAACCATCCATCTGATTCATCTTGATGCTAGTTTTTTTACGGTGTGATTTCTCAAGTTAATGTAACAGTACGAGGCTGACAACAGTCTGAGCATGTTATGGTAGGCACCCCACAGACCAAGTTGAATCAATTGATGATTCGTGGAGGGAAGAGATATGTTTTTCCCCTTGAGGAGGTCCTTTTTTTAAAACAAAATAGTGTTTTTACAAAGTGCTCTCTCTCTCTCTCTCTCTCCCCTCTCTCTCTCTCTCTCTCTCTCTCTCTCTCTCTCTCTCTCTCTCTCTCTCTCTCCCAAGGTCTGACTAGCACGTTGGGCTAAAGCGCAGGTCAGACGTATAGTAAGTCGTAGCCAAGAAACCTCCCTCTTAATTCTCTCATCATAGTCATTTATACATATTTCGATCAGCTTAAAATCATGCACAGTGTGGTCTTGAAACATAGCGGATGTGGTGTAGCGTATATGGATTAGTCCACACTCAGTGACACCTCCTTGATGAAGCTGAAACTGAACCCCCCCCCCCTCTCTCTCTCTCTCTCTCTCTCTCTCTCTCTCCCCTCTCTCTCTCTCTCTCTCTCTCTCTCTCTCTGTGTGTGTGTGTGTGTGTGTGTGTGTGGTGTGTGTGTGTGTGTGTGTGTGTGTGTGGTGTGTACATGCATCCCCCTCCACGACAGACTCCCTTACATTCCTTGCTTTAGACGAATGCTTTGTGCTCACCCACGCAGGATTGATCCGCGTTTGTTTCATTCACACAACCCTCACAGAGGGTGCGGAAGCGAGCATGAGAGAAGCGACTAAGAGACTATGTCGCTTCCGATTCTTCTGCGGAGGGATTTCCAGTTCGCCCTGTGACACCATGTTGGACACTGTCGCCTTTTCTTAATGAAGAGCCCGAATAGTAGTCCAGATATCTTCCACGATTCAACATAGCTCCTTCCCTTGCCATTCCCTCACCCCTACCCCTTACTCAGAGACAGACAGACAGAAGACAGACAGACAGACAGACAGACAGACACAGACAGACACAAACAGGAGAGACAGAAAGAGGCAGAGACAGAAACAGAGAGACAAAGGCAGACAGGCAGACAGACAGACAGACCTTGAGAGAGAGAGAGAGAGACAAAGACAGAGAGACAGAAGAAAGCTAAAAAAAAAGGAGCACCCTATATGTGAACTTAAACGATCAAAACTGAAATAAACACTCGTTCTAGTTTGGTATTTTTCTTATTGTGGCATTTGTATCCTTCATTTGTACGTGTAGGTTTTTGCCCCACTGTCTCTAGTGCCGTGTCCGTGCGTTACGTTTCGTCTGTGCTCTTGTTGTCTGTGCCCTTTTCGTCTGAGCCATTCGTGCACGTGCCATTTTCGCTACCATCTAGTGCCTTTCTGTCGTATTCCAGAAAACTGTCAGGTTCAACCTGTGGGTATACTGCAGGAGATCTTTCTGCTTTTGTTTGATTTTGATGTCTTCTTTGATAGTATAGTGGAGGGATTCATTTGAGATTTGTCATTGTCGTAAGTTCCTTTTCGTTATATTCCTAGGATTTCAATACAAAAGTGAATTTTCTATCGCTTGAATTTTGTCATTGAATCTTGTCAGGATTTTTTTTTACTTCCTTCTTCATCAGAGATTATGTCTCCGTCTTGATGTTTCCGATTGCTCATTGTATGTCCATGTCCATGTTCAGTGGCTGCTCTACGCAAAGACGTTTCCATGTACTTCACTCAAGCTAGCATCATATTCATTGAATTCTGAAAGACATTTTCTTTTTGGCTTACAATTGAACCACTCCACATCAACCGAGTTATTAACCACTGTCTATCGGCAGAGAGCTGAAACACATTGTCGTGTGCGACATTGACACCGATACTGACCAGACAACAGTTACCGTAACACCTGCACGCATGGACAAGCCTTGCTGCGGTGCCATACAAACTGAATCAGTCAAGTTACACTCTCTGTGATCCGGTGCCTTGTGACCTGCTCGTATATCAACTTGTTGTTGTAATCACTGCACTGATCAGCGCAGCACTTAGCTAATTCGTCCGCTTTCTTCAATCCACCCTATTACCACTTCAAGTAGCACGTATTTTTTTGACACATAAACGACCTGAGTCTTCAAGAAAAAATGATCGAGTCGTGACACAAGAAAACCCTTCCCTGAAGCCCCATCCACCCATCCGCTCAGCTTGTCTGGAAATAAATATTCCTATAAACACTGGAAAAGTTTGATGGAGGCATTTTAGGCATGACCCAAAATCATTGCGTTCTGACCCTTTCCCTACAACCCCTGCCCTCCTCAGACACGACATATTTCTGGAAGATGTATAATCTGACATGAAATGAAATCATGATCTCCTCTGGCACTAACTCGGGATACCCCCCCCCCCCCCCCCCCCATCTTCCTCCCCATCCAGCCTTACTCTGAAGTCCCAATTCCCAAAATTCCAAACCAGCTGATTTCACTACGGAGCATGTACGTCAGGGAGAAACAGACCAAGCGAAATGAAAGTGACGGAGGTTTCTTTTCAGTGTCAGAGCCGACAGAGCTGGCGTGTGCTTGGGGCTGCCTAAATTAAATCCACCTTTCTCTTTTCAGAAATATGTCGTATTGTGATTTGTAACCATTTCAATTTTAAGGTGTCAGACTCATACAGGCCTGATTCCTACTGGAGTCATTTCAGGCCTGCCCTAGAGTTCACTTGAGGGCAGCTGACAGGTTTAGGCATAGAGTGTGTGTCGATCCACGCGTCGTATGTGCCGACAGGACAAAGCGAGACACCGTGAATACTGATCACAACCACTATCTCTACGACAATGTTCATTGCAGGGGCTTAACTTTCCTCAACAGTGACACGTTTCTACATGGTCCCCAATTTTAGTGGCTGTGTACAGTCGTGACACAATCAGAAATGACATGACTGACGTGAGCTCGGATGGTTATAATTTAGCATACTCATACAAACCCACAGATCACACACGCATGTACATGTACATGTGCGTACACACATACGCACATACCACAAACATTGACACACACACATGGGCACGTGGCCCGCCAAAGGAGTTGCGATCAGCGCTAGCAGGCAGACGTGTTTTGGCTACGCTGCAAATTTGTCCGGCGTTTTTTTTTTGTTAATTAGCGATTAACTGTGTTTCTTAAACAATAGTTACATTGATAACTGGTTTCTTGTCACATGCCGACTTCGTCGGTATGTTTCCGAGCTTCCTGTGGCCAGTTTTACTGGACTTTTCAGGCTTTTATGTGGAAACGGGCCAAGGAGAGAGCTGCAACAAGGCGACTTTGTCGAGAGATACGAGTGAGAAGTTTGTCTACAGTGTCTGTGCTGGTGTTCGTCACGGCATCCCTGCTTCAATGTGGGGACATTGAACCTCATCCTGGCCCTCCCAAAAAAACAGTCAACACTGCATTCTCCTGCAAGAAAACCCCTCAATTCTGCAAGTGACAACACTGCAGGTGAAGTATCTCTGGCCGATGTCATGAAAATACTGACAAGTATGGACAGAAAGATTACAAACATTGAAGAAAAGATGACTACCTTTGATTCAAAGCTGAACGAAATGCAAACCGAAATTGATGAAGTCCGCAGAGAAAATGAAGATCTGAAAGAAAGAGTGACAAATCTGGAAGGAAAACTTGAAGATCAAGAAAGTAGAGGACGACGGAAAAATCTGATTTTCTACGGCATCCCAGCTGGTGACGGAGGAACGGAGACATATGCAGACTGTGAAGGGAAGGTGAAGAGAGTGCTGAAGGACAAGATGGGCATCCAGGAGGATGTCCCCATGGAACGTGCGCACCGCCTGAAGGGTGGGGAGGCCCACGCCCTGTCATCGTTCGTTTCGAGAAATTCAAGGACAAGGAGAGGGTGCTGTCTGAATGCAGGAAGCTGAAAGGAACGAACGTATCTGTGTCAGAAGACTTCACACTGAAGGTACGAGAAAAGCGCCGCCAGCTACTCCCTTTTCTAAGAGAAGCCAAATCTGCAAACAAGAGAGCCTATCTGCGTTTCGACTCCCTTGTCATAGAAGGTAAGCACTACATCTATGACCAAGAAACACAACAATTCCAAGAAAAAACTTTAAACAAATGACGGGCTGGCCGGCTTTCTCTCAATGATCCTAAAGGGAGGATTTCCGATTGTAACCCCCCCCCCCCCCCCAACTAACGGTGATGATCAACATTATATGTGTGAATCAGTGAACACAAACAGTGTGATGGAGCGCTTAGCAAGTTTAGATAAGGATACAGAATGCATTGATTTTGACACACAGCAGTCTGTGGCACCGCGTAATACTACGAGGGACAGTTGCACATCTTTGTTCACTCAACCCAGGTTAGAAAGTAAACAGATGCCCGAGTTTCATATTATGACATGGAATGTTCAGGGTCTCTCTCAAAAGTTACAAAGTGCTTCCTTTAAAATGTTCTGTTCAAGTTTCAAGATTTTCTCTTTTTCAGAGGTTTGGGCATGTAAACAAAGTGACATTGAAAACGCCTTTCCAGACCATTCTGTTTTCTTATCCACGCGTGCAAATTTTAAAAAGGTGGGGTTGTTGTATGCATAGATAAGTCTATTGCAAACAATGTGGAACGACTATTAAAGAATGTTGAAGACCAGCCGCCGTGGCGAAGTGGTTAGCGTCGCGGACTCCCGGCTGGGAGGTCGTGGGTTCGAATCCCATCAGAGTCATGTGGGTTTTTCTGCCCCGACCGGCTCCTACCCAGAGTTGAGTTTGCTGCGGACTCAGTTGGGAAGACTGGGACCACACAGTCGAGTTTGATCCACTTCATGGATGCGTTTCTGAGAGTGTTGCTCAAATTTCATGACCAACACTGCAGGTGCCTGTATCTCTCGGGCCTGGTTGACGCCGGGATATATTATGAAAGGAAGCGTAGAGTACAGCCCTGTCATGTAGTCTCAGACCGAAATGGAAATCCGTAGCATCATCTTAATCATCCTCATTCTCATCGATCAGCATTTTTTAAAAATGTCTCAAATTCTGTGGCCCTTCATGCCCTGCTCTCATGGTGACCTCAATTTCGATGTCCTCTCCACGTCTGTGGTCTTGGTTTGGTTCCGTCGGGGTCACCGGTATTGGCGAGTCCATGGGGGCTGTCGTTGGACGGACGTGGTGGCGCCCTCCGGAGGGAGAGCTCACTCGCGTCGGCTCCGCGACTAAGCAATTATTGTCGTCAGTAGGGGGCTTAGTAGGTGGTGTCCTGCGTATGTTAGATCAGAACAGGTGCCACTGAACACACCGAAGTGACTCGGCAGCAGTGCAGTGTCTCCTCCGGTGGGTTGCCTCTTGACGACTTGACATTGACCGCTCCCTGTGGATTGTCGGTGCCGGGGCTGCGGCGGGGCCGACCGGGCTGTGGCTGTGGACAGAGTGTCGGAATGAGCGGTGTGGGTGCAAAGCCTCTGAGGTGGCGCAGAGGTTGGGACAGCAAAAAAAAAAAAAAATGTTGAAGACTGTGTGTTCATTAAATTTGAAAAATCAATATTCAAATACTCATTTCATATTATCGCTGCTTTTATTTATGTTGCTCCAGAATATTCTGTTACATATGAAGACAGCCCTTTTGAAGGCTTTGACAAACTGGACAGTAATATTTGTGATTTGATGCTATTCTACCCAAATTCTCATTTATTATTATGTGGTGATTTCAATGCGCGAACAGCAGAGCTTCCAGACACTGAGTTTTGTGATGAAGACAGACATGCTGCGCCTTTGGTTGAACTCCGTGATTTATTGTGTGATACTGTGCAGTCAACATGCAGATCGAAAGATAAGAGTACTAACAATTTTGGATTAAGACTTATTGAATTTCTGAAAGAAAATAACTTATTTTTTGTCAATGGACGAACAGTGGGGGATCGGGATGGTGAAATTACATGTATTGCTAATCATGGAATGGGTTGTGGTGGATTACTGTGTTGTATCAAAGTCTTTGTTTGATTTGTTAGTTGATTTCAAGGTTTTAGACAGGTCGGAATCAGACCACTTTCCAATTGTAACTATATTTTCCGGTACCGATGGGGCTAAGGATAATGACCTAAATGACACTGAAGAAATTCACATAGAGGAATTGTCTACTTTCTTTTGGACCGATTCTTCTTTTGAATATATACAACAAAATCAGCATGTAGAATATGAACACTTTCTTTCTGCTATGGAAAGAAGCACTGATGCAGGGTCAGATTATCTTGTTGATTTACTTCAGCGAGCAGCTGAAAAGGGCAAGCAAAACCAACTCAGACAAAATTCACGAACACAAACCCTCGTGGTGGGACGAAGATTGCGAACAAGCAAAAGCTGAAAAGTATAGGCAGCTGAGACTGTGGCGATCCTCTAATAAACAAGAAGATTTGAATTATTTCATTTACTTGAAAAAGAATTCAAAACCTTATGCAAACAAAAGCAAGAAAAAGAGAACAATGAAATTTTGAAGGAGTTAAATGATGTTTGCTCTGAAAAAAACTCGAGGTCATTTTGGCAAAAAGTTAGATTTCTCACAGGTGCTAAAGCAACCCGCTCAAATGTAATTGATGCTTGCACATGGTTTCATTATTTTCGTGACCTTTTGAACCCTGATAACACAGTTGTTGACTCTGATTTTCGGAATGAAGTAAATCAGGTTTTAGAAAGCCATACTCCTGATGACTGTGACCAGTGTCAGGCTGCACAGGATGATCTTGATAAGCCGATCACAGAAGATGAAATCCGCCAGGCAATAAAGGCTATGAAGAAAGGTAAGGCTCCTGGGCCCGATGGTGTACGGCCTGATGTGTTCCATGTTTTAAACAATGTTCTGGTGAAGTTTTTACATATTTTGTTCAATAGAGTCTTTGACAGTGGGCAATATCCAGAAAGTAGGACAAAGGGTTGATTTTTCCACTGCACAAGAAGGGTGACCACAAAAAAGCAGAAAACTATAGAGGAATTTCACTAGTAAATGTTTTTTTTTTTTTTTTTTTTCTTTTTTTTTTCTTTTTTTTTTTTTTTTTCTCTTTTTTTTTTTTTTAAATATATTTTTTAATACTTTTCCAAAACAAAGACAATAAACAAGACGCATGTACAGAAAACAAAAACATAGTTTCAGAAACAATTACATGTAGTGATTAGACACTTAGTAGGTGATGGACAGATGAGGGCACATCTCTATTATGAAACAGGTAATAATAGAAACTATTACCAAATGGCATAACATAACATTTTTTTTAATACGTGAGCCTATGGATGGACAATTTCACTTGCAATGGAGAGATTATCCCACCACACCATCCGCCCTGGCAACATGATGTCTACACACATAAGGCTTAAATTACATAAATAAAGGCATATATTTTTTCCATGTTAGCTCGAATTCATGGGTTTTCCCTACAGTTGCTGATAAATATTTTTCTGTTCTTACCCTTATATTTAAACTATTGATGAAACTAGGCGTTGTAGGGTTCAAATTGTGTAGCTTGCTTTTATAGATGAAAAATTTGGCAAATAGTAGTATGAAATCTAAAGGCTTGTCTGTTATTACATTTTCTGCACAACCAAACAAAATTAGTTGTTCGTTTAATATTAGTCTTAGAGAATGGGGACATTTATTCCATAAAACAGATTCGAAGTCATGCCAGAAATTTTGAATTACAATGCAATTCCAAAACAAGTGCTGAATTGTCTGCGTTTCTGAGTTACAGAAATTACATTGTGGGGAGTCTGTGAGTTTACACATGTGAAGAAACTTTTGTGTGGGGAGAATACGGTGTACAAGTCTGAACTGGAACCATCTCAGTTGAGTATCTGTAGTAATTTTAAGAGGTTTTAAAAAGATCTCTTTCCACTTGAGTCCAGTATAACAGACGTTCCCACTTAATCACTGCTGCTGGTGTAATTTTAGAACCAAGTAGGATCGATTTAACTACTTTGTTATCTTTCTGGATCAAGGTCCATACTTTATTTTCCTCATCAATAACATGTGCTACGTCTTCTCTGTAATTGAGAATTTCTTGATATTTTCTAATAGCTCTGATGATTCCCTCATATGCTAAAAAATTAGTGTTTGTAACATTTGAGTATTTTACCTTAAAATCATTTAAGGACAGAAAATTTCCATTTGCATCCATTACATGGTTAATTTTTGTTACGCCTGCTTCTATCCATTCTTTCATGTAGATCACCTTATTGTCCCTTATTATGTTTACATTGTAATGAATACATTCCGACAGAAATTCTTTTATATTTAAAGGTTTACACTTTGAGCAGAACTTTTTATAGTGTCTAACAACATCAAGCCAGAATGATTATCGAGTCGTTGGAGTACCACGTTAGAGTACTCACCTCCGAGCGTTTTCATTTGTTTCATGGCTGGATACAAGGTATATATGAAACTACTAAATTCTGATTCTGGAATATTTAACCGTCTAACCAGCTAATCTTCAGTGTCTCAAGTAGTATAAATATGTTACTCATTTTCAATCCTCCATTTTCATATTCTTGATAAATTACTGATTTCTTTATCTTATTGTGTTTCCCATTCCATAAGAACTGGAACATTTCAGTTTCTATTTCCTTCAGAAATTGGCTTGGGGGGTCCGGAAGATTAAGAAACAGATAGGTAAACTGAGAAAGAATGAACATTTTTAATATTGCGATTTTCCCAAAAGAGTCAGATTTCTTCTTTTCCATTGTTTTAAGATTTTCTGCACGGCTGAAAGCTTCTGACTGTAATTTAAATCAACAATTTGGTCTGTATTAGTAGAAAATTTTATGCCAAGAACCTTAAAGATACCAGGATTCCATTGGAAGTTCCTGTCCCTAAAGTATCGAATTTGACTATTTTTTCTACTTCCAATCCACACTAGTTGGGTTTTTTCACTATTCATTTTCAAGCCTGACATCTGTGCATATTCATCAAGGATATCCACAGTTGCCTTCAGAGACTGCTCAGAACCATCAAGTAGCAGAGAAGTATCGTCTGCAAACTGTGACAGGAGAAATTCTGTGTTTTTTATGCTAATGCCTTTAACATCTTTACTTTTTCGAATCATCAGTGATAAAATCTCTGCGCATATTAAATATAAGTAGGGAGAAAAGGGGGTCCCCCTGTCTACATCCTCTTTCAAGTTTAAAACGGGCAGAATACTGACCATTTACCAGAACGCACGATGTGGTATTCATATACAATGTTCGAAACCACTGAACAATACTAGCTCCAAAATTAAAGAAATTAAAACATTTTTCAATAAAGACCCAAGAGACACTGTCAAATGCTTTCTCAAAATCAATCAGCATTAAGAGACCAGGAATGCGTGATTTTTCAGTGTAGAGCATAATATCGTATAGCAATCTTATATTTTCTCCAATGTAACGACCTTTGATAAAGCCCTTCTGACAGACATTTATAATGCTTGGCAAGACTGTTTGTAATCTTGCAGATATGCAAGCGGAAGCTATTTTATAGGAGACATTTAGCAGGGATATTGGGCGCCAATTTTTATAAATTGTTTGGGTTTTTCCTCTTTGGGTAAACACACAATAATTCCTTGTTTTTGTGAGACTGAAAGTTGCCCACAGTCGTAGCCTGAATTAACCGATCTGACAAGGAATGACCAATGTCTACAAAAAAGAACTTAAAGAATTCAACAGTGAATCCGTCTGACCCAGGACTTTTGTCATTTTGCATTTTTTTCAGTGCTTTTGCAGCCTCACTGTATGTGAGGGGTCCTTTAATGCTCTCTCTCGCGTCACAAGTTATTGCTGGGGCATCTGGCAAAAGGTGGTTAAGGTTAATATCATTAACCTCTCTGCAACTGTACAAATTGTGGTAAAAGGTCTGTACCTCTGACAAGATTGTATCTTGGTCTGATATTATTTCACCATTGCCTTTGTCGAGGTAACTCATCGATTTGTTTTACAAAATTTCTTTTTTCCAAGTTGCTAAAATATTTGCTGTTTTTTTCACCATCTTTTAACCATCTAGTTTTTGCTCGTATAGCTATCCCTTCCATCTTTTTGTTTCTTAGTGTCTGCAGTTCATTTCTTAGTTCTTCTAGTACTTGTATGTTATCTTCACTTACATTGCCCTCCAAGGCTTGTATTTCTTTAGTGAGATTACTTTCCCTTTCTTTCTCAGTTTTCCTTTTGTGTGAAGAATAGGCAATAGTTTTGCCCCGTATTTTCCATCAAAAGCACTTCGAAAAACAATTGTTCGTTAATCTGGAATTGTAATTCATTATTTGGAACATTACTAAGTTCTTCAGTATTATAAACTGGTAACGCATATTGTTTTTTTACCTCCAAAACTTTCTGTTTTATTTCTGCTATGTATTTATCATCTTTGAGAAGTGTATTGTTAAATTTCCAGAACGGTCTATCCCTTTTGAACTGATCTTTTCTCAACACCAGTGAAACTAAAGAATGGTCAGATCGGTAGCCACTATCTACAGTTGCATCTCTTATCTCTGGTATGAGTGTCTGGGAAGTCAGGAAATAATCAAGCCGGCCTTGTTTATTGAGTTAAATTTACGCCATGTGTATGCCCTTTTCATTGGATAAAAATTCCTAAACACATCAATTAAATCATACGTGGCTATTATGTCAAGAATTTTTTTCCGTGTTTTAGGTCTGTTGGTAACGCTTGAATAATTGCGCACATCAGTCTTGAGATCAAGGGCACAATTCCAGTCTCCAGCTGCAATAATGAAATCATTATCCATTTCCTCAATTTTTTGTACTATTCTCTCAAAGAACTGTGGGCTATCCCCACTGCTTGGGCCATATACATTGACCAGTGTTATACGTTTATTAAGAACTCTATATCCATTACAATGAAGCAACCCTCAGGATCCCTAAATACTGTATACAATTTATATTCAAAATTGTTATTAAATAGAATACCAACACCATTTCTATTTGTTTCAGTACCTGCTAACCACAAGTTATAACCCCAATTAGCTCTTATATAGTTTTCATTGGCTTCCTTTAAATGTGTTTCCTGTAAAAAGTATATGCTAGCCTTACTTTTGCGAAGATAATCAAACACATCTCTTCTCTTGTTAATGTCATTTAAGCCATTGCAATTAAAAGTGCAAATTTTGAAATCATCATTCTTGTTCATTACTCTATGAGCTACATTTGCTTTTTGTCAAACTTTCAAACATAGTATATATATATATATATATATACACACACATTTTCACACATATATACACACATACATGTATTACATACAAGTGAGGTCAACAACAATCCAACTTCCCCCAAAAGTCCATATTCAGTGTCATACATACATAATTGACTAAATATCTTCATTAATTTGAACTGCCTACACCCACTCAGTATGCCATTTGGACAATGAACATTCATATATTCAAAACCGTAATGAATCATTACAAAACACCTGGGAAAAAAAATAAAGGTATCAACATAGACGAGACAATTAAACATATTGAATGGATAGAAACTTTAAATTAGATTGAACTGCATACACATATCGGAACAACAATGGAACTTGATCAGAATGAAAAATGACTGATGAAAGCTGTCAAAAAAGAACATTCAGCAGCAGCCGACAGAATGACTACAAAGAAATGTATAGACTGTGTACAAGCATATCACCATGAAGATGTCAAGGTACAATTTAAATTTGCAGTTGTGTATACCTGTGTGTGTGTGCGCACGCGCGCGCTTATGTGCACTTGACGCTGTGACACCAGCAAACAGTAGAACACCCTAACACTTCCACTTCCTCAAAGAGAAAAAAAATACATAGTTCCATGTCTACTAGCACCATCACCATCAAATTCAAATCCTGGTGATGGTTCATGTTTATTCAAAAGCCCATCACTTGAAAGGGAAAAATGGAGAATGGAGATCTATTTGAAAGGGCAGGGGGAGGAGAAGGGGGCGGGGGAGGCCGAACCCATTGTCGCACCATACTCCAGCCCGGCCACCTGTTTGGGCGAAGAACAACTCATATTATATTGGGAAGGGAAATGAGGGGGACGCGGGCGGAGAGAGGGATGGAAGGGAGGGGCGGGGAGGATCAAGGGGTCGACAGCCTTTGATGCTTTAGTGAAGCCTGCTGGGAGTTACCTATGATCAATCCATGAATCGCATCAGACTGTGATTATAAACAGGTACATGTTGTCAATTATATCTATACATCAGTTGCAATTCTATCAACCTGAGTTCCATTAACTCATACCTTGCATTCGACCATTGATCAAGAACAATATTATCAATCAATGCATCACCTATGACCTATAATAATTTTCAACAACCATCACCCAATGCATCACATCAGGTCGGTGGTTCAATGCAGACTATAAATATTATATATTACCCCACTGGTTACATTTGGACGGTAATAATTCACATGTTACCAAGCGACGCATTACATTAGGCCGGTGGTCGGCTGCTTTCCGTCAGCACCACAAGTGGTTTATGTCAACATTTGTACCCCAATATACCTTCACAGCCATACATTTTTATCTACTCCATGTACAGACGCTTCGTCACATCCATCAGAGAACACCTGTATACACGCGTCTACATGCACACACACACACACACACACACATGCCCACACACACTTACACATAGACACAAACCCACACACGCACACTCACTCACTCACACACCCAAAAAACCCATGCACACACACACATAAATACACGCACACACACACATACATACACCCTCACACACCCACACGTACACACACACACACACACCACACACACACACACACACACACACACACACTCACTCAGACACACACACACACACACACACACACACACACACACACACACACACACACACACAAACACACACACACACACACACACTCACTCACACACACACACTCATACTCACCACACACCCACAAACCCACACACACACACACGTATTTATACACGCGTCTACACGCACACACACATACATACATACACCCTCACACACACACACCCGCACACACACACACACGTACACACACACAGTCACTCTCACACACACACACAAACACTCGCACACACACACACAAACACACACATACACACATGCCATTTGACACGCACCACACTCTGGCGCCATCTACAAGATGCGTGTACATTTAGCGTACCTGCCTGCATACACGCACACAAAAGTACACGCACATGTTTGCGTAAAACACCACAATCACATACATGCACTCACACATGCATACACACCTTTACCCACAAACATGCACTGAGCCACACCCACAAACACATACACGCCCCCCCCCCCCCCCCCCCCCACACACACATACACGTGCGCGCGCACACGCACACACACAACCTACCATTTTTACCGAATGCACAGGTCTCTGTTCACAATCTGGTGTGTATCCAATTGTCTCCAACAACCAAAGGACAGTATTTGCAAAGTTCAACCAAAACACAGTATTTGCAGCGTTCATCCAAAAGCACAGTAGTTGCAGGGCTCATACCATTTCACTTATTGCTGATAGTCCTTGGGATTATCCTTGGTCATAGATTTTTACAAAAACATAAAACACTTGTCACTGTCTGCTATTTGAGCTTCCCGACCCAAACCGGATCTGGGATTTGACTATTGAAGTATACCCTTCTCCCCCCCCCCCCCCCCCCCTCTCCCACTTTGTTGTTGTTGTTGTTGTTGTTGCTTACTCTCCTATCTCCCACCCCGACTCAAAAGTGAATTGGGTACTGTTATTTGCTTCGTTAACCGCCCCCGTCGACCGATTCCACCTCACCCCCAGCCCTCTGATTGTTTCAAGCTGCTTTGATTAACTATTTAGCTTTTACTGTAACTATATAATTTCATGTATTTTACTTATATATTATGCACACATATGCTTTACTGTGTAAGTAACCTCCCCCCCCCCCCCCGGCCAAAGTCTCCCCCCCACCCCCCACCTTTACATGTGTCTTGCGAAGAAGGAGTCGAGGTCTGTGTCAATATCCACACGTACTTTCTTTCCGTTCTTCAGCATGGCAATCACTTTACAGTTAGATGTCCATGCACTGGTGGTGGCAGAATGTTCCTGGGCTTTCTTGAGGAGTTTAAAGTTTTTGTACGTCAAATCTTCAGTAACCACAACACCAGACTTGGCCAGCACCCTCCTGTTTTTAATGATGAGGTCCCGTACTCTGCGACTGGCGAACTGGACGATGATGGCCCGTGGTCTGGTCTTCCGCTGTCCGCCTGTGGAGGTTGTCGGCGACGATGGTGTAGCTGTCCCCTGGGGCACGGAAGCCGGCGCTCGGTGGGCCACCTGGATATCCTCCTCCCGTGTCGTGACTTTCACCCGATCATTGAATAGACGAAGACACTCGTCAGTACAGTTTTCGTCGGATGTTTCTTTGAGTCCAAACACAAAGGGGTTGATTTTTCCACTGCACAAGAAGGGTGACCACAAAAAAGCAGAAAACTATAGAGGAATTTCACTATTAAATGTTATTGGCAAATTGTATAGCAGCATTTTGAATAAGAGGTTATATACTTTTTGTGAAAAGACAAGTAATATACCAGAAGCTCAAGCAGGTTTTAGAAAGGGATACAGTACAACTGACAATATATTCTCCTCTGCAATCATTAATTCAGAAATATCTTACTAAAAAGAGCGGCCGCTTCTACACTCTTTTCGTTGACTTTTCCAAGGCTTTTGATAGTATTGATAGAGCATATTTGCTGTATATTCTACTTCAAAAAGGAATTCATGGAAAAATGATTCAAACACTCAAAAATATGTACAAGCAAGTTGTGGCGCAGTTAGATACGGAAATAGCATTACAGAGTATTTCGAGTGTTTGTCAGGGTAAGGCAAGGCTGCATTCTCAGCCCTTTGCTGTTTTCATTGTTTATATTTGAACTGCAAAATACACTAATTACTGGTAACACAAGGGGGATTGATGTGTTTTCAGATCAAAATGGCATTATCTTATTGATGTATGCAGATGACATTGCCTTGGTTTCTGACTCTGTGACTGACCTCCAGAAGAAAATTGACTGTTTGGATCTTTTCTGTCGCAAATTTGGACTAAGGGTGAATATGGAAAAAAACGAAGTAGTTGTCTTTAAGAACGGTGGTTTTCTGAAAAGATCTGAAGCATGGTTTTATTCTGGTAAACAAATCAAAGTGGAACCCATGTACAACTATTTGGGAGTGATATTTTCTGCAACATTGAACTGGTCAAAATGTGTAAGTAATCTTTCTGGGAAGGCACTTACAGCGCTTGCAGGAATTAAGAAGTTATATTTCAAACTAAAAAACATGCCAGTTCATACTGTTTTTAAGATTTTTGATGTGAAAATCAAGCCAATCTGTTTATATGGCTCAGAAATTTGGGGTTTCCAACACTTCGAAGAAATTGAAAAGGTGCAAACGAAAATATGTAAAATGGTTTTGAGTGTTGGGAGAGATGTGAAAAATAATATTGCTTTGGATGAGTGTGGTAGATTTCCTTTGTATATTGATGCCTATGTACAGCTTATTAGGTACTGGTGCAGACTTCTTGTATTATCACATGACCGCTACCCTCGTCAATGTTACAATATGTTGCTTATGCATGATAATAATGGCAGGCAGAACTGGGCTACTCGAGTTAGATCCATTTGGTGTAAATTTGGATTTGGCTATGTATGGGTGATGCAAGATGTTGGAAATCCTAGCTACTTTCTTAAAGTATTCAAAGAAAGATTAGAGGATAATTTCTGTCAGTGCTGGCATGAATCAGTTGTATC
>CM031611.1:79616049-79621049 GCA_018398815.1 Conus ventricosus
GCAAGCAATAAAAGGTGAGTTCGTATTTTTTTTAACAACCACTTTTTTTTATATCAAACAAAGAACAAAAAAATGGAGATAATGATGTTATCTGAAAACGTTTTTCATGGATTTTTCAGAAAATGATCTTGCTTGCATTTGTGAATGTTTAAAGTGCCGTTCCAAAAATGGGACAGTCAGTGGGCACGAGAGGGGTGGGTCTTTTAACACATACAAAGAAGGAACTTGCTTCTCTTGTCTTTCAGACTCTACAATGTTCATCAAGTTCTATCAATGCTGGAAGATGACAGCAGCATCCAAGAAGCCACTGTCTACATTGAGCCACCTCCTGTGAATGAGGACACTGATGAAGACAGCGGAGAAGAAGATGGGGAGGGGACAGTATCCAATCTCAATGGGCGTCTGCTGCAGGCACCTGCTACTGCCACAGCATTCCAGCATGGTCAACGCCGGCACATTTATGATCCTGAGGTGACAGTTCTTCAGATGAAATGGTAAGAATGATTCTTGATTCACCACTAGAACCACACCATGGGTGGTGTCGATCGCACTGACCAGAACGTGGACAAATACAAGGTTTGCCATACGCTCCAAAAAGTGGTGGTGGGCCATTTTTTCTTACTGTGTGGACGTCTGCATCCAACAGTGTGACATCTCTACAGAGCAACTGGGGCAGCAAAGAACAACCCCTGGATCTTCTCGCCATCGCAGGACAGTTTCCAGGGTCTACCTTGCACGGGACTTCTCATGCAGCACCTGGCCGTCCAAGAACTTTGTACCTGTGGACAAGCGTGTGGCAGAAGAGGTCAGGTTTGACCTGTGGACCACCTGGTGGAAATATGGCCAACACAACTGAGATGCGGTGCAAGCGGCCTAAAGATCAAGCGTCGGTCCTCAAAATGCAAGGTCGGGGTACATGACAGATGCTTCCAGGAGTACCATGGAAAGTGACACTTTCAATGTCTTCAATCTTGATGATCCAAGACACCAGCCCTCTCTTCTCCAGTTCAGTTGAATTCAGAATGACCAAGGACTCTGATTCACAGTTTCAGTTTCACAAAAATGACCAACTTTTCCTCAGATTTTGTTTCATTCCGTACAAAATATAAGAATGAACAATTTCCTTTTCATTTCTCAAAGGGAACGTTTGATTAGAATTAACTTGTGTGCCTATTTCTTGGCATATGGAATGATTTTATTTCAATAAAAGATCAGCAAATCCTTTATTTTTGCTTTCAAGTGTTGTGTGAAAAAACAAGAAAACCCCTACCCTCTCGTGCCCTATGTCCCATTTATGGGACGGGCATATTTTATCTCCTAAATCACTGAAATCAAAGTTTTACTCCAAATGAGCTAAAAAAAACAACAGATAATTACAGACCAAATGCCATTCAGATATGCAACTTTTGTTTGAAAAAAAAATTGGGCATATATGGGTTAATTGCCGAAGGCTCAGTCAGTCTTTTCGTTCTCAATTTTAAGGAACAGCAAATGTGTGAGCATGTGAAGCATCACTGAGTTTGATTAATTTCGCAATATGGAGAATAAGTTCACAATTAATAAAAGTTCTTTGGTGTTTATTTGTACGAATAATCGGCTCAATAGTTCTCCATCTTTTGCAAGACGCCACAAGTAGATTGTTGGGGTGTTTGTATTGTATGACGTATCCATCAGAAGAGAGGAGTTGTATGTTAGGTAGAGAGCTAAATGAAGCCCCTCACGTCCGAACAAACGCCGCTGACAAAAGTTTGTAGCACACAGTGAATATTCATATCAAAATGCAGCTAAAGATCAAACACGATTCCATTCTCAATGTAGTTGTACATTTGTGGTGAAATTGTTGTAACAATTTCACCACAAAATACACAAGCACGACCGTGAAAAGTAATTTCAAATTTACCTCCGTTGAGTAAAACAATCAAGAAAACCAAGGGAAGGGCGCAAAATACGTACAGTCTGAACTGCTACAAACGACACTTTGGATAAGGAAAACCATGTGAGGTAAACCAGCGATCGGCAAAGAAAATATCCTTTCTTTGGAGGGGGGGGGGGGGGGGGTGTCAAAGGAAAGTACTCTAACTTTCCACACCAGCTGTACAGACGCTCATCTGATTGGATTGCTTCCCATCAGCACACACACAGCCCCACAGACTGTGTGCTGAAGCCAGGGCAAAAAGCTCCAAAGCTGCCTTGCTGGATCTCGAACGCCAGCTTTTATTTTCTATGGGCGCTATAAGTGTATTAATTTTTTTTTCATTTTCAACAGTTGGGAAATTTGCCATGACGGGCAAGGAAAACGATAATTAAAATTTTGGTTGCAAAAAAAAAAGTAAGCAATCATTGCCGCAGAGTTGTGGAGCTGACAGTCTCCTTTACACGACAGTCTGTCTTTAAAAAGACCATAGTTTTTTTTTCAAGCCCTGGAGCTTCAGTCGTCTTTAACACCGTCAGATCAGTGGTCCTCCAGAAAAAAATTCTTTCAGAAACGGCTTTTTCACTAGCGAAGCAGAGTTCGGATCACAAATTATCATGTCACAGCACGAGAGACATAAAGACACCAGCAACTGTAGCGATGTGGTTTGAGACATAAAGACACCAGCAACTGTAGCGATGTGGTTTGAGACATAAAGACACCAGCAACTGTAGCGATGTGGTTTGAGACATAACGACACCAGCAACTGTAGGCATGTGGTTTGAGACATAACGACACCAGCAACTGTAGCGATGTGGTTTGAGACATAAAGACGCCAGCAACTGTAGCCATGTGGTTAGCGAGCAGACTCACAGCTGGGAAGTGGCGAGTTCGGTTTCATCAGAGCCCCATTTATTTGTAAGATTTTTCTACGCGGGTCGGCTGTTACCAACAGCGGAATTTGCTATGGGCTCAACTGGGAAGACCGGGACCATACAGTCGAATTTTATCCACTCGATGAACGCGTCTCTGAGAGTGTCACTCCTATTTCCAACACTACAGGTGTCTGTATCTCTCGAGCCCAGTAAGTTAATGCCGGCATATATCATGAGTAGCATCAAGAACAGCCTAGTCATAAATCTAACACCGGAATGGAAATCCGATTGATCAACTTCTTTCATCCTTTTTGAACAGCATAATCATATGCTGTATTTTTATACGGTTTATATAACAATTTTAGTTTTTCAGACATTTATTTCTTCACCACACTTTTTCATTTTACTGTTCTACCGTTCACTGGCTGCTTTGGGTGTGCTGTTGGATTCCGTTTTTGAACCCTTGGTGGTGAGAATACCACGGAATTTTAGAGCGTGGTATATCTGATGCCAAGGGAGCATCATACACATTAAGCCGTGCCTTGATGACGAGTCCAAATCAGCGGAGGAAAGGCTTCAAAGCAGGCGATATGAATGGTTCTGTCTTCAAGATGGGTTTCCATGGGCCACATAGTCTGCTCATGTACAATGATGAATGGTTCTGTCTTCAACATGGGTTTCACTGGTCCACATAGGCTGCTCATGTACAATTTTATGTTTATCATACGTACTGACTTTCCATTCTCATTTCCTGTATTCCCTCCCTCACTCCCCCAGCCCCGCCCCTTACATTTTTCCTTCGAATCTTTGCCGCCAAGTCACCAATGTAATGACGAGGATTTGTTTGCCTCCACTTTTCTCCCAATACTAAATTATTACACACACACACACACACACACACATATATATATATAATATATATATAATTATATATATATATATATGTGTGTGTGTGTGTGTGTGTGTGTGTGTAGACAGACAGAGGGATATGTTAAGAAACAAAATGTACATGATCATGAAATCATATTATTTATGTAATGTTCAACCATGATCAAACTTTTGCCTGCACTTGTTTTCTCCCAATACACACACACACACACACACACACACATATATATATATATATATATATATATATAGAAACACATACACACACACAATATATAATATATATATATATATATATAATATATACAGAGAGAGAGAGAGAGAGAGAATGCTGAACAATTAAGTAGTGGGGGAAAACAAGTGCAGGTTAACAGTTCTTCAGTCGTTATAGTAATGACTTGGCAAAGATTTGAACTTATATAAAATAAAAAATAAAAAAATTAAAATAAAAAATTTGAAGAGGAAGAAAATGGGTGGAATATATTATAATTATGAGAAGCCCTTCACTAGCTGCCTGAGGGAATCATCGTAATCCCTCCTGAAAGCACATTTATTTGTATTATCTACTCCTGGGCCTTTCGTCCGCTGGATCGCACTCATCAGGGAGACACAGCTGATTGTGTCAGTGCTCTTGGTGTCAAATAGAGACACACCACAGTCCATAATTCTGTGGTGTTCTCACCACCAAGGGTTCAAAAAGAATCCAACAGCACCCTCAAAGCAGCCAGCGAAGGGTAGTAAATGGAACAAAACACAAGTGTGGAGATGAAAAAAATTGCTGAAAAACTAAAAGCATTATTCAAACAATATAAAATATAGGGGACAATCTTTGAGCCTATGCTTGAGGATCCATTCAAGGATGCAAGGGAGATAAAAAGATATGGAACAGTCTGAGTGGTCAGCTCTGCTGTTCAATAACCCAAGCATTGTGAGTGGCTAAGAATTGTACAGAACAACCTTTACTTGGATCTCCTAAGAGATGCAATCTCCCACTGATTGACCAAACAATAGAATGCTGAACAATTAAGTAGTGGGGGAAAACAAGTGCAGGTTAACAGTTCTTCAGTCGTTATAGTAATGACTTGGCAAAGATTTGAACTTATATAAAAAATTAAAAAAAAATTTTTAAAATGAAGAGGAAGAAAATGGTGGAATATATTATAATTATGAGAAGCCCTTCACTAGCTGCCTGAGGGAATCATCGTAATCCCTCCTGAAAGCACATTTATTTGTATTGCCTGCTCATATATATATATATAATATATATATATATATATATATATATATATATATATATATATATATATATATATATATATATATGT
>CM031611.1:79626049-79641049 GCA_018398815.1 Conus ventricosus
TCGGCATGGCAGACTGGGTTTATGCCGGGAGTTATCTTTGGAATGAAGCTGCGTGGAAAAAGAGCTCAGCTTGCTGCATTGCAGGGTTCCTATCCTTGTTATCGTGTGAAGTCTCAGCATTCCTCATCTGTTTCATCACTCTCGATCGCTTCCTTGTGCTCCGTTTCCCCTTCAGTCACATCAGGTTTGGAGTCAGATCAGCTCACATTGCCTGTGTCATCATGTGGGCTCTGGGACTTTCGCTGGCAGCGGTTGCCTCTGCTCCCTGTCACCTCACACTGGGAGTTTTTCCAACAGACAGGAATTTGCATTCCACTGCCTGTCACAAGAGCCGATTTTCCTGGTCACGTTTACGCATTCAGTCTCATAGTCATCTGCAATCTGATCCTCTTTCTCATGATTGGTGTGGGGTCAGTGTCTCATTTACTGGTCCGTGAGGAGTAACGCTTTGTCCAATCAGTTGACGAAGATGACAGATTCAAGCGCCGAAAGACACAGTCCAAGGAAGCAACGATTGCCCAGCGTCTCTTTTCCATTGCCGTGTCCGATTTCCTGTGCTGGTTTCCCATTGGCCTGTGTGGGGTTCTGGCTGCCTTAGTGTCGTCATACCAGGGGAGATTAACATTGGAATGGCCATTTTTGTGTTACCACTCAATTCAGCGCTCAACCCGTTCCTCTACACTTTGAACGTGATACTGGAGAAACGGCGCAAAGCCCAAACTCCGGTTTCAAAAACTGTTACGGGCTTACCAAAAGAAGTAAAGATTGATGCATATTGGAAACAAAGCCATTGATGCAAACATGAATATTGAATACATGCGTCAGTGCAGTGTGCTGTAAAGCATGATTCCGTCAACTTGTCACACGTGTCCACCACCAAATTCCAGACCTAAAAAAAAAGCTGCTGACGTCCATGAAGTACACACGATAAACCCAACACAAAGATTTAGTTACGCGCATCATTTTACACACAATCACACAGAGCATGAACATTAACACAGCAAATGACAGTGATCTTAGACCTGGCAGCTAGCGCTTTCAACAGACAAATATCCAAACACACACGTGACAGACCAACAACAATTGTAAACAAACCCATCTGTAACAACGACGAGGATGGAGAGAAAAACAGTGACAGATTTCTCACAAAGTCAAATTAATGCGATCAGTCTTAGCTGCATTGCGTATTATCCTGTTGTATGCTTGTCTGTGTCCTTGGCGGTAACTAACCCCCTCTCTTTCGAAATTCAGAATTCTAGCCTCACAGAGTCTGGAGTCCCAGGACTTCTAGGAACACACAGCGGGTTTACAAGAAAAGAAAAAGGTAAGGGTTTCCAGGTAGACTGGACAGGAGACATGTCAGGGGTCAAGGACGCGGAGAGAGGTTCCAGGTAGACTGGACAGGAGACATGTCAGGGGTCAAGGACGCGGTGAGAGGTTCCAGGTAGACTGGACAGACTTGTCAGGGGTCAAGGACGCGGTGAGGGGTTCCAGGTAGACTGGACAGGAGACATGTCAGAGGTCAAGGACGCGGTGAGGGGTTCCAGGTAGACTGGACAGGAGACATGTCAGGGGTCAAGGACGCGGTGAGGGGTTCCAGGTAGACTGGACAGGAGACTTGTTAGGGGTCAAGGACGCGGGTGAGGGGTTCCAGGTAGACTGGACAGGAGACTTGTCAGGGGTCAAGGACGCGGTGAGGGGTTCCAGGTAGACTGGACAGGAGACATCAGGGGTCAAGGACGCGGTTAGGGTTCCAGGCAGACTGGACAAGAGACATGTCAGGGGTCAAGGACGCGGTGAGGGGTTCCAGGCAGACTGGACAGGAGACATGTCAGGGGTCAAGGACGTGGTGAGGGGTTCCAGGCAGACTGGACAGGAGACATGTCAGGGGTCAAGGACGCGGTGAGGGGTTCCAGGCAGACTGGACAGGAGACATGTCAGGGGTCAAGGACGCGGTGAGGGGTTCAGGCAGACTGGACAGGCGACATGTCAGGGGTCAAGGACGCTGTGAGGGGTTCCGGCAGACTGGACAGGGACATGTCAGGGGTCAAGGACGCGGTGAGGGGTTCCAGGCAGACTGGACAGGAGACATGTCAGGGGTCAAAGACATGGTGAGGGGATGGACAGTGGTCGTCACACGGGGTGAGAAATGGGTCTCACGGCACTACCTGCAGGATGGCTGTTCTCCTGAACCTGACAGCATCCCTCAGTTATACACGCCTCACCACAACCCGTCACATAATTTGAAATGGTCCACTAACAGTGTGTCACTTCACTTTGCTCTGACAACCTCAATGTGTAACAGAAAGGTGATGGTATTGTTTTTTCTCAACAACTGGACAATCACAGTTCCCTTCCACAAGCATTTTGTAGTGTCCAGATTTACAGGCGGTTTCACCAGCAGTGTGAAATGTCCACATTTACAGGCGGTTCCACCAGCAGTGTGTAATGTCCACATTCACAGGTGGTTCCACCAGCAGTGTGTAATGTCCACATTTACAGATGGTTCCACCAGCAGTGTGTAATGTCCACATTTACAGGCGGTTCCACCAGCAATGTGTAATGTCCACATTTACAGGCGGTTCCACCACCAGTGTGTAATGTCCACATTTACAGGGGTTCCACCAGCAGTGTGTAATGTCCACATTTACAGGCAGTTCCACCAGCAGTGTGTAATGTCCACATTTACAGGCGTTACACCAGCCGTGTGTAATGTCCACATTTACAGACGGTTCCACCACGACTCTCTCTGCCAGATATCCTTACCTGTCCACGTCACAGAATCACAAAAAGACATCTACCTAGACCCTCCTCCAGTGATACACCTTCCATGCAATGGCATGACACTGCAAATTAAACTTTAACTCTTTTCTCACCCAACATGCATTTTAGAAGAACAATTTACCTTTACATAATTATGAAATTGCTTGTAATTTACGTTTACACCGCATAAAGTTTCCTATGGATGTGATTAGAAGACACACGAATGCCTTCCTGTTTGGGTTCTGGACTACAACCAAATAATTCACCCAGAATGTTCCAGAACAAACCCGTTGACTAAGGATTTACTCTTCTGGAGTCTACGTCTGTTCCTCTTTAATCTAATCCAGTTGGAGAGGTCTGCTGGTCCCTGTGGGGGTTTGGTTCTCTTCTTCCCAGCAGTCGAGAGATGTTCTGTGAGGTCAACGACAGATATGCCTTCGACCCGTCTTGCCTATCCTCTAAGGCAAGGACTGAAGGTTGGAAGCCAGATCCGCTCAAGCTGAAGGTCAGACCGACTTACTTCTCAGTCTTGTACTGATGTGCTTCCTGCAGTCCGATTTCCGTAAAGTGCAGTGTGTTCAATCAGAATCATCTGTTTCGGTGAAGTGGGGTAGTTTACTGTACATGGTCCCATGCCACTACCACTGGTGATTTCTGGATGGCTGCTCCGTTCTGAATTGACGACCACCTGTACACACACCAGGCCTTCCAGAAACCCAGCCACAGCAACACACCGTGTTCTAGCCGCTGACTGATGAATGCTGCATTGACTGACGGCATCTGATGGCCATATAGGGAGGGACAGAGAGAGAGTTGTGTTAGAGGTGCATCTGCTGTTATCTGGCTTCGACAGCTGATGTATGTGATCCAGGGATGATTAGCTTGTTGCTGTACGTATTTCCGTGTGGTTGAATGTTCTGACTGTGACTGTTTGCATGCTGTCTCACCTCACCATTTCAGCTTTATCAAGATTAGCGCTTCTCTCCCCCAACCCCCCCCCCCCCTCTCTCTCTCTCTCTCTCTCTCTCTCTCTCTCTCTCTCTCTCTCTCTCCGTGTGTGTGTGTTGTGTGTGTGTGTGTGTGTGTGTGTGTGTGTGTGTGTGTGTGTTGTGTGTGTGTGTTCCTCTCATTATACTAAAGCACATGTGTGATTGCTGTAATTGGTCGTTCTTCCTTCCGCAGGTCAGTGCTGTTTCGCATGACCATAGCGCTTTTGGTTCCCTCAAGCCAAGACGACACGCACAGTCATGTGATTTCCACTGTATCACAAGATTGGTCTGAGGATAGAGCTGATCCTGACAGAGTCTATCTGCTGAATTTCATCGCAGCTGAGACCTTTGGAGAACACCTTTCCACGTACCCTATTGTTCTGGTTGGTCTGGTCTTACTGGATTCCCCTCTGAAATCTTTTGGCATCCTCTTCTTTCTTTTTTCTCCAAATTCTATATTGCAAAGTCTCTCTGTTCTCTCCCTCTGACTGCCTTCCTTTCTGTTGACCCCAGTCCCTGCCTGTGGGTTTATGTTATTTTGTTTATGTTGAGGCTTTCTGTTGTCACGTCCACAACTAGGTCCCTGACTGTTGGTTTAGGTTCGCTATTTTCTTGATTTGGGGGCTTTCCTTTGCAGCTTTCACTGCTTTTTGAACTCAACATTTTCTATCAGTTTTCATCTTGGGCTGAACTGATCTCACAACCTCGTCACCTGAGTCCTTCTCTTCATCCTGAGTCCTTCTCTTCATCCTGAGTCCTTCTTTCATCCTGAGTCCTTCTCTTCATCCTGAGTCCTTCTCTTCATCCCGAGTCCTTCTCTTCATCCTCAGTCCTTCTCTTCATCCTGAGTCCTTCTCTTCATCCTGAGTCCTTCTCTTCATCCTCAGTCCTTCTCTTCATCCTCAGTCCTCTTTATCCTGAGTCCTTCTCTTCATCCCGAGTCCTCTTCATCCTGAGTCCTCTTCATCCTGAGGTCCTTCTCTTCATCCTGAGTCCTTCTCTTCATCCTCAGTCCTTCTCTTCATCCTGAGTCCTCTTCATCCTGAGTCCTTCTCTTCATCCTGAGTCCTTCTCTTCATCCTGAGTCCTTCTCTCATCCTCAGTCCTTCTCTTCATCCTGAGTCCTCTTCATCCTGAGTCCTTCTCTTCATCCTGAGTCCTTCTCTTCATCCTGAGTCCTTCTCTTCATCCCGATTCCTTCTCTTCATCCCGAGTCCTTCTCTTCATCCTCAGTCCTTCTCTTCATCCTCAGTCCTTCTCTTCATCCTGAGTCCTTCTCTTCATCCTGAGTCCTTCTCTTCATCCTGAGTCCTTCTCTTCATCCTCAGTCCTTCTCTTCATCCTCAGTCCTCTTTATCCTGAGTCCTTCTCTTCATCCCGAGTCCTCTTCATCCTGAGTCCTCTTCATCCTGAGTCCTTCTCTTCATCCTGAGTCCTTCTCTTCATCCTCAGTCCTTCTCTTCATCCTGAGTCCTCTTCATCCTGAGTCCTTCTCTTCATCCTGAGTCCTTCTCTTCATCCCGAGTCCTTCTCTTCATCCCGAGTCCTTCTCTTCATCCTGAGTCCTTCTCTTCATCCTCAGTCCTTCTCTTCATCCCGAGTCCTTCTCTTCATCCTCAGTCCTTCTCTTCATCCTCAGTCCTTCTCTTCATCCTCAGTCCTTCTCTTCATCCTGAGTCCTTCTCTATCCCGAGTCCTTTCTTCTCCTGAGTCCTCTTCATCCTGAGTCCTTCTCTTCATCCTGAGTCCTTCTCTTCATCCTGAGTCCTTCTCTTCATCCCGAGTCCTTCTCTTCATCCTGAGTCCTTCTCTTCATCCTGAGTCCTTCTCTTCATCCTCAGTCCTTCTCTTCATCCTCAGTCCTCTTTATCCTGAGTCCTTCTCTTCATCCCGAGTCCTCTTCATCCTGAGTCCTCTTCATCCTGAGTCCTTCTCTTCATCCTGAGTCCTCTTCATCCTCAGTCCTCTTCATCCTGAGTCCTCTTCATCCTGAGTCCTTCTTTTCATCCTGAGTCCTTCTCTTCATCCTGAGTCCTTCTCTTCATCCTGAGTCCTTCTCTTCATCCTGAGTCCTTTCTCTTCATCCCGAGTCCTTCTCTTCATCCTCAGTCCTTCTCTTCATCCTTCTCTTCATCCTGAGTCCTTCTCTTCATCCTGAGTCCTTCTCTTCATCCTGAGTCCTTCTCTTCATCCTCAGTCCTTCTCTTCATCCTTCTCTTCATCCTGAGTCCTTCTCTTCATCATTCGTCCATTTGGCGGCCACAATCAACGTAATGATAGCTATGTCTTTTCATAGGTTTCATAAGTCGAAGCGCGTTGAGAAGGGATAAAAAGACCTATTACTGTGATAATTCAGTTATTCATCCTACTCCACAGGATGAAAGACTAACTGATGCCAGCATCCCTCAACACAGAACTGGGCACGAAACAAATAAGTGAATAAAATTGACTAAGATGAGGGAGCTGCTGCAAATTATCCAAATGCCTCATTAATGGCTTTGTAAAAAGCTCACCAAACTATAATGTGATGGTAAAGAAAAAAAATTGCATCTTAAATTTCACTTTTTTATACTTGGCCTATTTTGACACATCGCTGATACCATACAAGGTATCATGCCGGCTCGCATGTCAAACAATGTCGGCAAGCAGATCTAACTTGTAAATGCACACACACACACACACACACTCATAATGCATGCATCACCCACACATGAGCGCACGTGCGCATGCTCAAATTAATCAAAATTCGATTCCTATTTTACTATGGACACCTTACCATCTTGAGGTCACTTTGAACTACTTAAAAAAGAAAAATTTAAACATAATTAAAGTGATCGGAATATAGAACGGAAGTTCTCATCAACACGAGTACATAGAACTACAGGTGCACACGTCAACCGCCCGCGGCATTCTTGAGGTATTACGTACGTGGCCAACTAATACCACAACAGGTAAACGCCTTGTCCTCTTCCTTCCAATCAGATGGTAGTTAACAGGATTCAATGAATTACACACCCGGACACCAAACAATACCCATAACGAAAGTGACGGTGTTGGCAGAGACAAAACGTGAACAATCCAGAGCCTTATTCGGCTCCTTTCTTTCAAGAATGCACATCACTTCGGTAACAACAGGATAAATATTTTCTAAATGACTAGAGTTCGGAAAGGAAACCATCTTAAATCATATTCAGCCATTAGCATCTCAATAGGTACTAAACATAGTAACGTCGTCTGATTGGTACCTGGATCCCTCGACATCCACACTCTCGCGGGCTGAGCCAGTGGCGAGACGGAAGGCAGACATTCAACGCCATCTTCAGTGGGGGACTGAGCAGTGTGTTGACGTGCAGCAAGATGTGGTGCTGGCAACGATTCCACTTCCAGTATGTTGGCTGCTTGCTCGTGCTATGGGTCGCTCTGGCAGCTGCCACGGGCAACGTGAACTCGCTAGGTGAGCGCAGAAAGGTTGGAGGCACTCTTTCTCTCTCAGTTCTGCCTCTCGCATCTCTGTCTCTCGCTCTCCGTCTCTCGCAGCCTGTGCTTATGTTAATCCTCTCGTCCTAGTCGGGATGTTTTCCCTCAAGCATATGGTCAGGGTGTTCATCACAGGTTTCGTGTCATGACAAGCTTCAGAAGTGAAAACGAAGTGCCACTAAGTCGATTGTTACACATTTTAAGACACTTTGACGGGAAAATCCAACTTTCGAGACTCTGACAATTTTAAAATGATCTTTTTTTCCCTATGGCGATGGCTGGGTAGCCACGTGTAAGAGAAGGTAAGCTATTTGGCGCTGTGGGTTCTGCGTAGCCACATGGTATTTTGACGCGATACCGACCCCACAGCTTTAGGTAAGAGAAGACAATGTACTGACGGATGAAATGTCAGCTAGTGGGTCAAAAGCTTTTGAATATTAGAATTAGCTTCTCATTTTATTCACTGGGCTTCTCGCCATCAACAGATTGTCTTCTCTTATCTGTTGCGACGCAACCACTGCCTTTTCATATACAGCAACAAAATGAAGCCAGTTGTGTGTAACGTGCCTTTTTGAGGTATGCCAACAAGAAGAGGGAGGGGAGGGTGTGTGTGTGTGTGTGTGTGTGTGTGTGTGTGTGTGTGTGTGTGTGTGTGTGTGAGAGAGAGAGAGAGAGATACATGACGTGCACAGGGCAAAATCCTTGTTTGGCGGTCCCCCATTGTGGCGATCTCGTTGATTTGCGCCACAAAAAAAAAGCAACCAACCAACCAATCAGTCAACCAACAACAAAAAAATGAAAAAAAATCAAAAAGTCAAGAAAATCAATAAATAAAAACTTTTCGTCTGGCGACAGTCACCGAGAGAGAGAGAGAGACGGAGGGGAAAAAAAAAGAAAACATATGTCAGGGTGGGTGTGGACGAGGCCACTAAACCAGGCACGCCTACACGTGTCAGTGTGTGCAGGCGTTTGTGCAGGCGTTTGTGCAGGGTGTGTGCAGGCGTTTGTCAACAAAATTTACACTTGTCGCTCCGTTTAAAACGAGATCTTTCTTTTCACCGAGCAACGTGTCACTGGCGCCACGTGTCAATGGTGACAGTGCCCGCAGTGCCACGTCCATGACCAATATGTTTCATTGGCGCCACGTGTCAATGGTGATAGTGCCCGCAGTGCCTCGTCCATGACCAATGTGTGTCACTGGCGCCACGTGTCAATGGTGACAGTGCCCGCAGTGCCACGTCCATGACCAATGTGTGTCATTGGCGCCACGTGTCAATGGTGACGGTGCCCGCAGTGCCCCGTCCATGACCAATATGTGTCATTGGCGCCACGTGTCAATGATGACAGTGCCCGCAGTGCCACGTCCATGACCAATATGTTTCATTGGCGCCACGTGTCAATGGTGACAGTGCCCCTGTGCCACGTCCATGACCAATATGTTCAACAGCTTGATGTTTCAGTAGCGCGAGGTGCTATCACCGCAAAGCTTGATTTAATAGCGCAGCAGCACTTAATTTCATTGTTACAGCATAATTCGAGTCAGCTCTTGTCAGTGTGGCTGTCTGGGCATGAATGTAGGCCTGTTCCGATTCTCAGTTGTCTGGGGATGAATGTAGGCCTGTTTGATTTTCAGTTGTCTGGGCATGAATGTAGGCCTGTTCCGATTCTCAGTTGTCTGGGCATGAATGTAGGCCTGTTCTGATTTTCGGTTGTCTGGGCATGAATGTAGGCCTCTTCCGATTCTCAGCTGTCTGGGCATGAATGTAGGCCTATCCTGATTTTCAGTTGTGTGGGCATGAATGTAGGCCTGTTCCGATTCTCAGTTGTCTGGGCATGAATGTAGGCTGTTCCGATTCTCAGTTGTCTGGGCATGAATGTAGGCCTATTCTGATTTCAGTTGTGTAGCATATGTCAGTTTCCTATGTATATGTTTATCTCTTCTGTCTCTTCATCAGCACAGCTAGAGTTAGCAAAACGACAACTTTTGCCGTTATCAAATACATATTTATCTGTCTGTCTGTCTGTCTGTCTGTCTGTCCTCTACTCTCTCTCTCTCTCTCTCTCTCTCTCTCTCTCTCTCTCTCTCTCTCTCTCTCTGACTCTGTCGGTCTGCCTGTCTATCTGCCTGAATGCCTATCTGTGTGTGTGTGTGTGTGTGTGTGTGTGTGTGTGTGTGTGTGTCTGTCTGTCTGTCTGTCTCTCTCTCTCTCTCCTCTCTCTCTCTCTGTCTCTCTCTCTCTCTCTCTCTCTCTCTCTCTCTCTCTCTTCTCTCTCTCTGTGCTTATAACGGGTTGATTTTTTTTCTTCTGATAATGGCATTGAAGACTGGAAATACATTGGTACTGTAATGAGATTCTGTAACGAAGGATTGTTCAAAACAATACTTCCCATATGGACATCAGCAGGAAAAGCCGCCTGGAGGATGGCGGGGGGAGGGGGTGGGTGGGGTGGGAGGGGGCATTGTGTTTTTGTTTTTAGCAGGGGAGGAGAGGTGGGGGTGTCTTTAATTATGATGTCTGAATAGGACACATGTTTCAAATTCATGTGTCTGTTTGCTATTGTGTGTTAAAGAAGCGTTACTTCGTATGTTAATGTAAATGTTTCTTTGTATTTGGGTTTGCTTCATTGCGATGAAGTGGCAGTCTCTTTCAGTCTTTCTTTTTGCTCAAGTGCCAACAGAAAAGTTTTCCACCCTTTTTTTCCCCAAGCCAGTTTATAGTTATTATTTATGATTACAGGCACTGCCTCTCAGTACGAAACAAAAGCCATTAAACATTGTACGCACTCCCAAGTCAGCTCGCTCCATGTTCCAACTCAAAGTGAATCGTGTCGCCTCATGTCAGCGCTAAATTCATCGGTGAAACCTTTTGTCATTAATCGGCGCATCTTTCTGGAACATTATTGCTTCGCAGTTTTTGCCGGTGTGTTTTTCTTCCAAAGCCCATCTTGCGCCAAAAATTTGAGAAGACAATTGACTGCTCGTCCTTCGTTTTCATTATCGTGAATGTTGTTTTTATCTTGCCTGAAGAAAACCTAAGAGGTCGAAACGCGTCGTGTTTTGTCTTGCAATGTGTTTGTCCTTGTTGTTTGACGGACTCGCTTACAATTCGTTTTGGATTTTTTTTTTCTCGCCGCTAAAAAAATTGTCGTAGAAGAGAATGAATTTGAGACTACCTGTTCGTAAAAATCAGTCATTTGACAGAAAAGTTGCTGGCAGAGAAAAAAAAAGGAGCAACCATGCCTGACGTAGCAAAATGATCATAATAATAACAACAATGATGATAATGATCATAATAATAGTATGATGATAATGATAATGATGATAATGATCATAATGATAATGATAAACGATTCAGAATGCATCAGTCTAGAAAAGACAGATTGACGCTATGAACAGGCAGCAGCATGTTCTTTATTCTCTTCTCATTTCACAATGTTTGTACACACCACGATGTGTCTGTTTACCTTTTGGATTCTTCGTCTGATACCGCTCTCCCCTCCCTTGCCCCCACCCTCTCCCCGCACAATGTGCATTTCATGATTCACATTTCCCGCATTTGCGCTCGATGTTCGGATGTCCTACATTTTCATAAGCGGGAGTGGTATTGTTCATTCATCTTTGACCTTTCTCAACATCTTTATTCCTCCCCCTTTCATCTCAATCGCTATCTCTTGTCTTGTCCAGATTTTAACCCCATTCCCGTCACCTCTCTCTCTCTCTCTCTCTCTCTCTCTCTCTCTCTCTCTCTCTCTCTCTCTCTCTCTCTCCTTCTCTGTCTGTCTGTGTGTGTGTGTTGTCTGTCTGTCTGTCTGTCTGTCTGTCTGTCTCTCTTCTCTCTCTCTCTCTCTCTCTCTCTCTCTCTCTCTCTCTATCTCTATCTATCTATCTATCTCTCAGCATTAACAGAAATGATCATGATGACTGCATCAGCAATATCAACAAATTAACCTAATCACTGATCCGACTTTGTTGGGATAACCGCCCCTCTTGGAATACAGTTTTGTCTGTTGCCGTAATCAACATAGTTGTCACCGCATCATGATCACCACCAACAACTGCAATCCCATCACGGGCGTAGATTCATCTATCTATGTATGGACTGTATATAGGCAGCGCCTATCCTCGGTTAAAGACCAGGTTCTGAGCTCTTTACAATCCACGCTGTCCTTTATACAACGGGCGGCCTGCAAACCATTCCTGTGTCAGTCAGTCGAAAATCAATCACTCATTCCTTTGATTTCCCACGGAGGATGCATGCTGTGTTTAAATACGTGTGGCCTTCTCTCCCGAAAGCTGGCGAGGGGATTTTGCGCGCGTGTGCTAGGGAATGGATTTATGATCAGTGTTACCTCCGTGGGAAAAAAAAATCAATTTAACGAAACGTTCTGGTCGAGATTTGAACCCGCAACCCTAGGATCAGCAGGATCACGAGTCCGGCGCTCCACTGAGTTGTTACGGCTCCCCATCATTATCGTGTAATAACAGTGTCTCTGTGTGTGTGTGTGTGTGTGTGTGTGTTGTGTGTGTGGTGTGTGTGCGTGCGTGCGTGCGTGCGTGCGCGCGCATGGGGGAGGGTGGGTGGAGGGGGGCAAATTTTGGGCATTTTTCCCTGTTACAGTACCCGACATTCCAGTTTGCCCATCCCTCGGCGTCCCCCCCCCCCCCCCCCTCCCCCCTCCCCCCATCCCCCTTCGCCCCACAGCTTTCCCTTCCACCCTTATTTGTCCCTACTCCTGTCTTTTTTTCGTGTGTGTGTTGTGTGTGTGTGTGGGGTGTTGTGTGTGTGTGTGTGTGTGTGTGTGTGTGTGTGTGTGTGTGTGTGTGTGTGTGTGTGTTGTAATGTGTTGTGTGTGTGTGTGTGTGTGTGTGTGTGTGTGTGTGTGTGTGTGTGTGTGTGTGTGTGTGACGTCTTTATTAGTGTATATCTAGGCGTACTTGTTGTCAAGCCGATGCACTACAGTCATATGTGGAAAATCATCTGCTCCATATTCGTAAATGATTTTTTTAAATCGTATTTTCATATCATTTGCATTACTTAGCCGGGACAGATGTGAAAACTAGGCAGTACCTAAAATTTTGAATGTATTGAACATTATTGAACATTATCTTCTGAGTTCTGAGTTGTCTGTCTTGTCCTCTTCCTCCAGTCATCGTTTTCCTTAGTCAAGTCATTACATCCTCAAAATTGTTGATTAATAGTGCTGCTTTTCGCCTTGCTGAGTTCAGAATCGGGGTTAAACATTCAAGATAACTCGTTTATCATACAGTTCCGTTCGGTTTGTGTTGTTTGTAGTTAGCCGACCACGACGAGCCATACTGGGCCTATCTTTTACTCCACACTTTCAACCGATTGCTGCAAACACGCCATCTTAGCACACATCCATTGTCGACGAAAGAAGAGAGGACATTTGAACAGACACACACACAAAGTTCACTCTAAGCAAAGAAGCAATCTCCGGAAATGTCCTCCATCGTTCTTCCTCCTAATATGATCCATCGTTCTTTCCCCTCCTCCCCCTCTCCCGCACCCCCCCCCTCCCCCCGTTTTTTTCATCCTTCCTATCCTCCGCCCCCCCCCCCCCCCCAACACACACACACACACACACACACACACACACACACACACACACACACAACACCACACACACACACACACACACACACACACACACACACACACACACACACACACACACACACACACACACACACACACACACACACACACACACACACACACACACACACACACCAAGGCAAATACGCAACGTGCCAAGTTGCAGAGAAGGCGAAGAGAGAGAGAGAGAGAGAGAGAGAGAGAGAGAGAGAGAGAGAGAGAGAGAGAGGGGGGGGGGAGAACGAACGAAAGAAATTTGTTTAATGAGGGAAAAGAATAAGCACATGGCAGGCTTGTTTGCATCTTGCCCTCAAAAATGAAAAAGAAACATTTCAAACACAAAAGCCACCCTCCACACCCCAACCATTAACCAAACATCCACCTGTCGAACAATCCTTTCCAAGCAATAATAATAGCAATAACAATAGTAATGAATGATAATGATTAAAAATGATAGCATTACAATTCAAATATAACACCATGCGCACAAATATACATATGCATTGCCAAACGTTACATCTGTCGAATAGCATGATCTGAAAAAATAGAAATACAGAACACATAATAATCACAAATATAAATCCACATGATAGTAAATCAATATTGAAACCAAGAATCTGTTCCGGAAGGGGGCGTACAACACACATTTTTGCGCCCTCCAGATTCGCACGCAATTTCCCTTTCCTCTCTATCCCGTGTTTTCTGCAAACAATTCCATCCTCGCCCCTCGTAACAAACACCCCACCTCACTCCGTCTACCCCTGCGTTCACAACCAACCCTACTCAAACAGAGAGAGAGAGTAGGGAGAGTGGAGAGAAGAGAGAGAGAGAGAGAGAAAAGAGAGAGAGAGAGAGAGAGAGAGAGAGAGAGAGAGAGAGAGAAGAGAGAGAGAGAGAGATGGAGAGAAGAGAGAGACTGGGAGAGAGATGGAAGAGAGAGAGAGAGGAGAGAGAGAGAGAGAGAGAGAGAGAGAGAGAGAGAGAGAGAAAGACTGACAGCAGACAATACAGACAGACAGATAGACAAATAGGCAGAGAAGTCAAGCAGCAGCAGAATAAAGACATAGAGATGAGTAAAAAAAAACATTTGAGGAAATTGGATACAAGATTACGATCCAAAATACCACAGAAGGTTAGCTATAACTTAGCATTAGATATTTATGATAATGTGTTTTAAACGTAGATAAGCTACTTTTATTTCTTATGTCACAAGGAATTGCATTCCAAAGTTTACCACCCGAATATGCAAAGGAAGACATGAATAGATCAATTCTCGGCCGGGGAATGGATATCAAATGTTTATTACGAAAGGTGTTTACAAGGAATTTGGTACGTAGATAAGAAGGTGCGAGATTGTTCATTATTTTGTACATGAACACACCCTTATTGAAACGACATTTCTGACTGAATGGGAGAATCTCAAGTTCTTTATAGTTTGCAACTTGAAGAGATGATTTAAGGAGAACGATTTTTAGTGAGAGAGAGAGAGAGAGAGAGAGAGAGAGAGAGAGAGAGAGAGAGAGAGAGCTAGAGAGAGAGAGAGAGAGAGAGAGAGAGAGAGAGAGAGAGAGAGAGAGAGAAAACCATTGCATGTAGCAGGCCTACACGGTTGTTGTTGTTTTTTTGTTTTGTTTTTTTTTAAGACGGCTTTATATTTGCAGCGCTACGCCAATAAAACGTAATGGTGACTGTCTTAAAGTTGGCCACAAGAAAAAAAAAAGGTCTGTCGATTCGTCGTGAATTGAGACTCGCAGCTACTGGGATTCAATCCATGTTGTTCGCAGCATGCACATAACGACAAAGAACAGATGTACGAAAACGAAGTGCGCTTAATTAACAAGTAGCGCCATTGGAAACACAGAGGTGTTGTGACGCTGTTCTGTTGAGCAATAGTAACAGCTGAAACAGAACGCCTGTTGGACGTAGGGGTATCGGGAGGAACCCATCGATGTGTATGTAGTACTTAGTATGGGGCTCGGGCCGCCGGAGCGCAAGGGAGCTCATTCTTGAACACAATCAGCATGGAAGAGAATGGGGTGATCGGCTCTTGTGATCGCTTGGTTTTATTGTACGCGCTCTGAGAGAGAGAGAGAGAGAGAGAGATGTTTTTAATATCATAGTGACACAGTAAACTTGCTCACTTTAGTCGAAAG
>CM031611.1:79643735-79653735 GCA_018398815.1 Conus ventricosus
CAGAAGAGTAAATCCTTTGTCAACGGGTTTGTTCTGGAACTTTCTGGGTGAATTATTTGATTGCAGTCGAGAACCCAATCAGAAGGCATTCGTGTGTCTTTTAATCATATCCAGTGGAAACTTCATGCAGTGTAAGCGTAAATCAAAAGCAATTGCATATGTAAAGGTAAATTGTTCTTCTAAAATGCATGTTGGGTGAGAAAAGACTTAAAGTTTAATTTGCATTGTCATGCCATTGCATGGAAGGTGTGCTATTGGAAAAGGGTCCAGGTAGAAGTCTTTTTGTGATTCTGTGACGTGGACAGGTAAGAATATCTGGCACACAGAGAGTCGTAGTGGAACCGCCTGTAAATGTGGACATTACACACTGCTGGTGGAACCACCTGCAAATGTGGACATTACACACTGCTGGTGGAACCGCCTGTAAATGTGGAAATTAGACACTGTTGGTGGAACCGCCTGTAAATGTGGAAATTACACACTGCTGGTGGAACCGCCTGCAAATGTGGACATTACACACTACTGGTGGAACCGCCTGTAAATGTGGACATTACACAATGCTGGTGGAACCATCTGTAAATGTGGACATTACACACTGCTGGTGGAACCGCCTGTAAATGTGGACATTACACAATGCTGGTGGAACCGCCTGTAAATGTGGACATTACACACTGCTGGTGGAACCGCCTGCAAATGTGGACATTACACACTGCTGGTGGAACCGCCTGTAAATGTGGACATTACACAATGCTGGTGGAACCATCTGTAAATGTGGACATTACACACTGCTGGTGGAACCGCTGTAAATGTGGACATTACACACTGCTGGTGGAACCGCCTGCAAATGTGGACATTACACACTGCTGGTGGAACCGCCTGTAAATGTGGACATTACACAATGCTGGTGGAACCATCTGTAAATGTGGACATTACACACTGCTGGTGGAACCGCCTGTAAATGTGGACATTACACACTGCTGGTGGAACCGCCTGTAAATGTGGACATTACATACTGCTGGTGGAATCATCTGTAAATGTGGACATTACACACTGCTGGTGGAACCGGCTGTAAATGTGGAAATTAGACACTGTTGGTGGAACCGCCTGTAAATGTGGAAATTAGACACTGCTGGTGGAACCGCCTGCAAATGTGGACATTACACACTGCTGGTGGAACCGCCTGTAAATGTGGACATTACACACTGCTGGTGGACCGTCTATAAATGTGGACATTACACACTGCTGGTGGAACCGCCTGTAAATGTGGACATTACACACTGCTGGTGGAACCGCCTGTAAATGTTGACATTACACACTGCTGGTGGAACCATCTGTAAATGTGGACATTACACATTGCTGGCGGAACCGCCTGTAAATGTGGACATTACACACTGCTGGTGGAACCGCCTGTAAATGTGGACATTACACACTGCTGGTGGAACCATCTGTAAATGTGGACATTACACACTGCTGGTGGAACCGCCTGTAAATGTGGACATTACACACTGCTGGTGGAACCATCTGTAAATGTGGACATTACACACTGCTGGTGGAACCGCCTGTAAATGTGGACATTACACACTGCTGGTGGAACCATCTGTAAATGTGGACATTACACACTGCTGGTGGAACCCTGTAAATGTGGACATTACACACTGCTGGTGGAACCGCCTGTAAATGTGGACATTACACACTGCTGGTGGAACCGGCTGTAAATGTGGACATTACACACTGCTGGTGGAACCCCTGTAAATGTGGACATTACACAATACTGGTGGAACCCCTGTAAATGTGGACACTACAAACTGCTGGTGGAAGTGAACTGTGATTGTCCAGTTGGTGAGAAAAATACTACCACCCTTGTATCACACATTGAGGTTGTCAGAGCAAAGTGAAGTGACACACTGTTAGTGGACCATTTCAAATTATGTGACGGGTTGTGGTGAGGCGTGTATAACTGAGGGAATGCTGTCAGGTTCAGGAGAACAGCCATCCTGCAGGTAGTGCCGTGAGACCCATTTCTCACCCCGTGTGATGACCACTGTTCATCCTCTCACCGCGTCCTTGACCCCTGATATGTCTCCTGTCCAGTCTGCCTGGAACCCCTCACCGCGTCCTTGACCCCTGACCTGTCTCCTGTCCAGTCTACCTGGAACCTCTCACCGCGTCCTTGACCCCTGACATGTCTCCTGTCCAGTCTACCTGGAACCCTCACCGCGTCTTTGACCCTGATATGTCTCCTGTCCAGTCTAGCTGGAACCCTCACCGCGTCCTTGACCCCTGACATGTCTCCTGTCCAGTCTGCCTGGAACCCCTCACCGTGTCCTTGACCCCTGACATGTCTCCTGTCCAGTCTACCTGGAACCTCTCACCGCATCCTTGACCCCTGACATGTCTCCTGTCCAGTCTGCCTGGAACCTCTCACCGCGTCCTTGACCCCTGACATGTCTCCTGTCCAGTCTACCTGGAACCCCTCACCGCGTCCTTGACCCCTGATATGTCTCCTGTCCAGTCTACCTGGAACTCCTCATCGCGTCCTTGACCCTGACATGTCTCCTGTCCAGTCTGCCTGGAACCCCTCACCGCGGCCTTGACCCCTGACATGTCTCCTGTCCTGTCTACTTGGAACCCCTCACCGCGTCCTTGACCCCTGATATGTCTCCTGTCCAGTCTACGTGGAACCCTCACCGCGTCCTTGACCCTGACATGTCTCCTGTCCAGTCTACCTGGAACCCCTCACCGCGTCCTTGACCCCTGACATGTCTCCTGTCCAGTCTACCTGGAACCCCTCACCGCGTCCTTGACCCCTGACATGTCTCCTGTCCAGTCTACCTGGAACCCCTCACCGCGTCCTTGACCCCTGACATGTCTCCTGTCCAGTCTGCCTGGAACCCCTCACCGCGTCCTTGACCCCTGACATGTCTCCTGTCCAGTCTGCCTGGAACCCCTCACCGCGTCCTTGACCCCTGACATGTCTCCTGTCCAGTCTACCTGGAACCCCTCACCGCGTCCTTGACCCCTGACATGTCTCCTGTCCAGTCTACCTGGAACCCCTCACCGCGTCCTTGACCCCTGACATGTCGCCTGTCCAGTCTGCCTGGAACCCCTCACCGCATCCTTGACCCCTGACATGTCTCCTGTCCAGTCTACCTGGAACCCCTCACCGCGTCCTTGACCCCTGACATGTCTCCTGTCCAGTCTGCCTGGAACCTCTTCCCGCGTCCTTGACCCCTGACATGTCTCCTGTCCAGTCTACGTGGAACCCCTCACCGCGTCCTTGACCCCTGACATGTCTCCTGTCCAGTCTAGCTGGAACCCTCACCGCGTCCTTGACCCCTGACATGTCGCCTGTCCAGTCTACCTGGAACCTCTCACCGCGTCCTTGACCCCTGACATGTCTCCTGTCCAGTCTACCTGGAACCCCTCACCGCGTCCTTGACCCCTGACATGTCTCCTGTCCAGTCTACCTGGAACCTCTCACCGCGTCCTTGACCCCTGATATGTCTCCTGTCCAGTCTACCTGGAACCCCTCACCGCGTCCTTGACCCCTGACATGTCGCCTGTCCAGTCTGCCTGGAACCCCTTACCTTTTTCTTTTCTTGTAAACCCGCTGTGGGTTCCTAGAAGTCCTGGGGACTGCAGACTCTGTGTGGCTAGAATTCTGAATTTCGAGAGGGGGTTAGTTACCGCCAAGAACACAGACAAACATACAACAGGACAAGACACAATGCATTTCGACCTCTTGGGTCTTCTTCAGGCGAAAACAAATAACATTTAGGACAGTGAACGAAGAACGTGAAATCACTTAGCTCCTCATGGTCGCCTCTCGTTCAAAATGGCCGCCGGACGGAAACGGAGCCACCCAGAAGAGAAGGTGATCATGGGAGAGGAAATAGTGGGGGGTGGGGGGGGGGGGGGGGGAGTGTGAAGCAATGGGGTTTGTAGCTTGTTTTGAACTAGAATTCTGAAGTGTTGCCTTGCTCAACCGCAGCCTAGTCGTCAAATTTTGGCCACCAACGCAGTTTCTGATTGAGGGGTTTTGCTGCAGACTCTGTCCTGCGCTGTGCCTGGGAAGTCTCTGGCGCAGTGTCTGGAGTGTCTCTGTCTGGAACTGTACCTGGGGTGTCTCTCCCTGGCACAATTCCTGCGGTGTCTGCCTGACATCATGCCTGGGGTGTCTCTTCCTGGCACAATTCCTGGGGTGTCTACCTGACATCATACCTGGGATGTCTCTCCCTGGCACAATTCCTGGGGTGTCTGCCTGACATCATGCCTGGGGTGTCTCTTCCTGGCACAATTCCTGGGGTGTCTACCTGACATCATACCTGGGATGTCTCTCCCTGGCACAATTCCTGGGGTGTCTACCTGACATCATGCCTGGGGTGTCTCTCTCTGGCGCAATACCTGCGGTGTCTGCCTGACATCATGCCTGGGATGTCTCTTCCTGGGACCGTGCCTGCGGTGTCACATTCTGCTCCCGAAACTGAGTTCTTGGTTGTTTCTGTCTGTGCTGCCTCTAGATTTCTGCCTGCGTCATTTACAATCTCGTTACAGACCCGGGTGGGGGAGGGGGGCGTAGGGCTACGGATGACGTTGCGATGAAGTGTAGTGAGAAGCAAGTGTACATGCACATACCACTATGCACATACACCAACACACACTGTGGTTTGGGGACCTCGGCATCGCCAGTGCGCAGGATCTTTAATACAGCTGAGTAATGCAAGCTGTGATTTTACAAACTTTTTGTTTTTCAAATCTTTATCATTTTATGATTAGTGTACGGACAGAATTGATGAAGCGTAAATGTGTGTGTGGATGGTAAAGTGTACATAAACATTTGTTTTTGTTTTTTTTATTAAAAAGAAAAGGATCGAGGTAAAAAATAAAAACATTTTGTAGCAAATTGTTCACTATTCCCTCCTTTACTAACGGAATAGTGGACGCCTGTCAGATCTCATGTGGTTATTGGGCCAAAGTATCATTTTTTTCCGACTCATGAAGATGTGATTTTTGTCGTATCTTTCAGGAAGGCGACGGTAACACTCTACTAGTGTTGTAGTGCCCTGGAGATAATGGTATTTGGTCGTAATTCCCAATAATTCCAAATAATGGTATTTAGTCGTAATTCCCAATAATTCCAAATAATGGTATTTGGTCGTAATTCCCAATAATTCCATATCAGCTTCTGCCTCGTCAATACTTGCTGTATATGCCATCATCGTGACAATTGACTTTCCCTTTGAATGTCTTTTCATTGGGATAATGCAGTCATTTTAGAAAGATGAAAAAAAAACCCAGAAAGTTCTCATGTGGGTGTAGCAAGGAAGTGCAGGCCCCAAGATTTTGTAGATGTGAGCGTTTCCTTTCCACTGTAATATCTTTTTAAGTTATTGTGATTGTAACTTGGCCAAGACTGATTGCATTAATTTGACTTTGTGAGAAATCTGTCAATGTTTCTCTCTCCATCCTCGTCGTCGTTACAGCTGGTGGAGTTCACTACTGTTGTTGGTCTGTGACGTGTGTGTTTGAATATTTGTCTGTTGAAAGTGCTAGCTGCCAGGTCGAAGATCACTGTCATTTGTTGTGTTTATGTTTATGCTGTGTGTGATTGTGTGTAAAATGATGCGCGTAACTAAATCTTTGTGTTGGGTTTATTGTGTACTTCATGGTCGTCAGCAGCATTTTTGTTAGGTCTGGAATTTGGTGGTGGACACGCCTGGCTTGAAGCATGTGACAAGTTGACGGAATCATACTTTACAGCACACTGCACTGACGCATGGATTCAATATTCATGTTTGCCTCAATGGTTTTCGCTTCCAATATGCATCAATCGTTACTTCTTTTGGTAAGCCCGCAACAGTTTTTGAACCGGAGTTCTTGGGCTTTGCGCCGTTTCTCCAGTATCACGTTCAAGGTGTAGAGGAACGGGTTGAGCGCTTGAATTGAGTGGTAGCACAAAAATGGCCATTCCAATGTTAACCTCCCCTGGTATGACGACACCTAAGGCAGCCAGGACCCCACACAGGCCAATGGGAAACCAGCACAGGAAATCGGACACGGCAATGGAAAAGAGACGCTGGGCGATCGTTGCTTCCTTGGACAGCGTACTTTCGGTGCTTGAATCTGTCATCTTCGTCAGCTGATTGGACATAGCGTTACTCCTCACAGACAGTAAATGAGACACTGACCCACACCAATCATGAGAAAGAGGATCAGATTGCAGATGACCATGAGACTGAATGCGTAAACGTGACCAGGAAAGTCGGCTCTTGTGACAGGCAGTGGAATGCAAATTCCTGTCTGTTGGAAAAACTCCCAGTGTGAGGTGACAGGGAGCAGAGGCACTGCTGCCAGCGAAAGTCCCAGAGCCCACATGATGACACAGGCAATGTGAGCTGATCTGACTCCAAACCGGATGTGACTGAAGGGGAAACGGAGCACAAGGAAGCGATCCAGAGTGATGAAACAGATGAGGAATGCTGAGACTTCACACGATAACAAGGACAGGAACCCTGCAATGCAGCAAGCTGAGCTCTTTTTCCACGCAGCTTCATTCCAAAGATAACTCCCGGCATAAACCCAGTCTGCCATGCCGATGAAAAGTAAATACACTCCCATTAAAAAATCTGAAGCACTCAGATGAAGAACAAATATGACGAAGCCAGTCTTGTTGTTTTCTGACCAAAAATGGACACGATAGACAAACCTCCCACGTTTCCCAAAACAGCCAGCACTGCAAACACTGCGAGAGCACAACGGTAAGCAACGGATTTCAACAAGTCATCACATGACGAGATTTCATCAGATGGGGCCCAGCATTCACCTCGGAAATTGTCTGGTAAAACAACAGGACAACACAGCTTGAAGTTGTCGGCAAAAACAGACACAAGATTAGTCATGTCTTTCATGACGTCCGGAGAGAAATCGGTAATAGGGCAACCTTGTAATTTAAAGCTTGAAGATCGTCAAACAAGAATTGTTCCTGCAGTACCTCAATATTATTCCATGACAAATCTAGAACTTTTAAGGCTGGTGTAAGAGTGGACAAGGCACTCACACTTAGGAAATTCGCTTGGACATGGGAAATATTGAAGAACACTAGTGATGGATGTATGTACTGTTCTTGGACATGAAGAATGCCGCCGAGCAAAGGATTACCTGCCAGATTCAATTCCCGTAGTTGAGGCATTCCTGCAAAATGGCTGAAGTTGACGGAGTGAAGCAGATTCTGACTAAGATCCAAAGTGTGAAGGTTCGGTAATGCCACCTCTGTCAGCCCCCTCCATCCACACGCCTGCACGCCCAGGTGGATCAACATGACGTTGAGAGTGACGTCACTTATCCGTATCCACTGCCAGCAGCCGCCAGGTAGCGCAGCTGTAGGAAAGAGCTGATGAGAAAGGTGTGACTGCAGGAGAAGGCAAAGCCATAACACACACATGACTCAGGACAAACGAAGTCACACGTCAGTTCATCATCGTGCAGTGGGCATTGTGGCAGGCCGTCACACAGGTGATTCACGTGCACACACACTGTTTTCTGACTGTCACGACATCGATAAAATCCTGGGCACGTCTTGACATTGTGACAGTCAGCTTCGTCCTCATGATCCGGACAGTCGCTCATGCCATTACATCTGACATGGACAGGGAGACAATAACCATCGTCATGACACTGAAAATGACTGTCTGGGCACTGGGTGTTGTTGCTCTGTGGTAAAGGGGTGATGGTGAATCCCCCAGGTACGTCATAGTGGATCACAGCCGGGGGTGGTATGTCATGAAATATATAGCCTCTGAATTCACAGTCTTTCTCGTCATAGCTTGTCATGCAGTCATCAAAGCCATCACATTGTTTGTCCACACCTACACACTGAACAGAAGACGGCAATATCACCGTCTTGTACCTAATTTGAAAACGTCTGATATTTGAAAAAACAAACAAACAAACAAACAAACAAACAATAAACAATCACGCAGAGCGCGAAACAGAACAAACACGTGACATGTTTAAAGTTGAACAGAAAATGTATTCGTCATAATTTTGATTTGACAGATCATAAATTACATGCTTGATCAACTAGGTTAAAATGTGTTAGCCTTAAAATTTGAAAAAAAAATTGTATTCGTCAAAATTTGATTTGATAGGACATAAAGTATATGTTTGAAAATGAAAAACCAGGTCGTGAATGCCTTTTTTACCCTTAGTGGCCAGTTTGATCACGGTTGAAAATTACATAAATGATATGATTTCATGCTCACGTACATTTTGTTTCTTAACCTATCCCTCTGTCTGTCCACACACACACACACACACACACACACACACACACACACACACACACACACACACACATATATATATATATATATATATATATATATATATATATATATATATATATATATATATATATATATATATATATAGTTAAAACAAGTTAAAAGAGGAATCTTAAAACTATCTACAAATTTGTTTCGAGCGTGTTGCGCTGTCATCAGGATGGTTTTTGGTTTGCCCACCGCCGATGTTATGTAGCTTGTGGGCTCCCGTTTTAACCCCAAGGGGTTGAGCACTTAAAAAATTGTTTTAGGCATTTTAAATATATATATATTATATATATATATATATATATATATATATATATATATATATATATATATATATATATATATATATATATAGTACAACACTATGTTAATCTGATAGTAAATGGTTTCAGTCAGTCAGTCAGTGTGTGTGTGTGTGTGTGTGTGTGTTGTGTGTGTCTGTGTGTGTGTGTGTGTGTGTGTGTGCGTGTGTGTGTGGTGTGTGTGTGTGTGTGTGTGTGTGTGTGTGTGTGTGTGTGATAATTTAGTACTGGGAGAAAACAAGTGCAGGCAAACAAATCCTCCGTCATTACATTAATGACTTGGCAAAGATTCGAAGGTAAAAATGTAAGGGGCGGGTCTGGGGGAGGGAGGGAGGGAATACAGGAAATGAGAATGGAAAGTCAGTACGTATGATAAACATAAAATTGTACATTAGCAGCCTGTGTGGCCCATGGAAACCCATCTTGAAGACGGAACCATTCATCATTGTACATGAGCAAACTATGTGGCCCATGGAAACCCATCTTGAAGACAGAACCATTCATACCGCCTGCTCTGGGGCCTTTCCTCCGCTGATTTGGACTCGTCATCGAGGCACGGCTTAATGTGTATGATGCTCCCTTGGCATCAGATAGAGATATACCACAGTCTAAAATTCCGTGGTATTCTCACCACCATGGGTTCAAAAACGGAATCCAGCAGCACCCCCAAAGCAGCCAGTGAAGGGTAGAATAGTAAAACGAACAGAAATGTGGTAAAGAAATATGTGTCTGAAAAACTAAAATTGTTATATAAAACCGTATGAAAAAATACAGCATATGATTATGCTGTTCGAAGAGGATGAAAGAAGTTGATCAATCGGATTTCCATTCTGGTGTGAGACTTATGACTAGGCTGTACTTGATGCTACTCATGATATATGCCGGCATTAACTGGGCTCGAGAGATACAGACACCTGCAGTATTGGAAATAGGAGTGACACTCTCAGAGACGCGTTCATCGAGTGGATAAAAATCAACTGTATGGTCCCGGTCTTCCCAGTTGAGCCCATAGCAAATTCCGCTGTTGGTAACAGCCGGCCTGCGTTGAAAAATCTTACAACTAAATGCGGCTCTGATGAAACCGAAATCGCCACTTCCAGCTGTGAGTCCGCCTCGCTGACCACATGGCTACAGTTGCTGGTGTCTTTATGTCTCAAACCACATCGCTACAGTTGCTGGTCTCTTTATGTCTCAAACCACATCGCTACAGTTGCTGGTGTAGTTATGTCTCAAACCACATCGCTACAGTTGCTGGTGTCGTTATGTCTCAAACCACATCGCTACAGTTGCTGGTGTCGTTATGTCTCAAACCACATGGCTACAGTTGCTGGTGTCTTTATGTCTCAAACCACATGGCTACAGTTGCTG
>CM031611.1:79658735-79668735 GCA_018398815.1 Conus ventricosus
AGTAAACTCTGGGGCAGGCCTGAAATGACTCCCGTAGGAATCAGGCCTGTATGAGGCTGAAACCTTAAAATTGAAATGGTTACAAATTACAAAACGGCATATTTCTGAAAAGAAAATGGTGGATTTAATTTAGGGCATCCTCAAACACACGCCAGCTCTTTCCTTTTTGCTGGCTCTGACCCTAAAAAAAAACCCTCCATCACTTTCGTTTCTATTAGTCTGTTTTTTCTCCCTAATGTATATGCACCTTAGTGAAATCAGCTGGTTTGGAACTTTGAGAATTGGGACATCAGAGTACAGGCTGCAGTGGGGAGGAATTGGGGGGAGGGTATCCTGAGTCAGTGCCAGAAGAGACACTTTTTTATTTTAGTGTCAGGTGATATAATATATCTTCCAGATGTGCGTCGTATTTGAGGAAGGCAGGGGTTGAAGGGAAAGAGGTCAGAGCGCAATTGTTTTGGGACATCCTTCAAATGACTCCATCAAACTTTTCAGAGTTTATAGGAATACATAATATTTCCAGACAAGCGGAGCGGATGGGGTAGATTGTGCCTCAGCACAAAGGTTCTTCTTGTGTCACGACTCCATCACTTTTTTTGAAGACGCAGGTCGTTTACGTGTCTTAAAAAAATTATGTGCTCCTTGAAGTGGTAGTAGGGTGGATTGAAGAAAGCGGACGAATTAGCTAAGTGCTGTGCTGATCAGTGTAGTAATTACAACAACAAGTTAATTTAAGAGCAGGTCTCAAGGCACCGGATCACAGAGAGTGTAACTTGACTGATTCGGTTTGTATGGCACCGCAGCAAGGCTTGTCCATGCGTGCAGGTTTTACGGTAACTGTTGTCTGGGTCAGTATCGGCATCAATGTCGCACACGGCAATGTGTTTCAGCTCTCTGCCGGTAGACAGTGGTTAGTGGTTCTGTTGAAGTGGAGTCGTTCAATTGTAAGCCGAAAAGAAAATTTTCTTCAGAATTTAATAAACGTGATGGTAGCTTGAGTGAAGTAGATGACAACTCCTTAAAGAAGAGCAAACGCCAAAACATGGACATAGACACACATTGAGCAATCAAAAACATGAAGAACAGTCTCGAGGGTAAGCATGCGCTTGCCACGAAGGAAGAACTATCTTTGATTAAGGGGAGGAACGAGAATATCTTACATGATTCATGGACAAAATTCAAAAGGTAGAAAATTCACTTTTTGTAATGAAATCCCAGGAACGTCACGAAAAGGAACTGAAGACAATGACAAAACTCGAGTGAATCCCACCACAACATTATCAGACCAGACATCAAGATCAAACAATAAGGACATCACAGAATGATCTCTAGCAATATTCCCGCAGGTGGAACTTTATAGAGTTTTCCGGGTTTTGGGAGAAGAGAAAGACCTGATGGTGACGAACATGGCACATGCTCAGACGAAAAGGGCACACCCAAAAAGAGCTCGGACAAAATGCAACAAACGAAAACGGCACAAGAGAGAGTGAGACAAAACCGACAAGTACGAAGAAAGGTATCCAAATACCGCAATCAGCACGAATACAGGTATCCAAATACCACAATCAGTATAAAGAAAGGTATCCAAATACCACAATCAGTACGAAGAAAGGTATCCAAATACCACAATCAGTACGAAGAAAGGTATCCAAATACCACAATCAAGGAAAATACCAAACTGGAACTAAGATTTCTTTTTTTATTTCAGTTCACATATGGGGTCTCCTTATTTTTCTAAAGTTCCGCCTGTCTCTCTGTCTCAGTCTCGTTCTCTGTCCCTGTCTGTCTTTAAAGGTCTGTTTGACTGTCTTTCTGTCTGTCTGTCTGTCTGTCTGTCTGTCTTCTCTCTCTCTCTCTCTCTCTCTCTCTCTCTCTCTCTCTCTCTCTCTCTCTCTGAGTAGTGGGTAGGGGGTGGGGGAAGCGGCCGGTGAAAGGGAGCAGCTATGGACCTCGTGGAAGATATCTGCACTACTATTCGGGTTTTTCATTAAGAAGAGGCGACAGTGTCCAACATGATGTCTCAGGGTGAGCTGGAAATCCCTCTTCAGAAGAATCGGAAGCGACATAGTCTCTTAGTCTCTTCTCACATGCTCGCTTCCGCATCCTCTGTGAAGGTTGTGTGAATGAAACGACCCCGGATCAATCCTGCCGGGGTGAAAAAGTATTCGTCTGCAGCAAGAAATATAAGGGAGTTCGTTGTGGAGGGGGGTGCAAGTACACACACACACACACACACACACACACACACACACACACAGACACACACACACACACACACACACACACACACACACACACACAAAGAGAGAGAGAGAGAGAGAGAGAGAGAGAGTGGGGAGGGAGGGAGGGAGGGAGAGAGAGAATTTCAGGTTCAGTTTCATCAAGGAGGTGTCACTGCGTGCGGTTTAGTCCATATACGCTACACCACATTCGCTAAGTTTCAGAACCACACTGCGCATGATTTTAAACTGATCGATAAATGAATGAATGACTATGATGAGAGAATTTGAGAAGAGGGTCTCGTTGGTACGACTTAGTAGACGTCTGATCTGCGTATTAGCCCAACGCTCTGGTCAGACCATGGGGGGGAGAGAGAGAGGAGAGAGAGAGAGAGAGAGAGAGAGAGAGAGAGAGAGAGAGAGAGAGAGAGAGAGAGAGAGATTCGGATAATTTATACATGCATAGACCATTGCCCCTCTTGAAGCGGTACACGTTTCAATTCTGGAACATTGTAACATTTCCTTAGTATCTATACACACAGTCATAAATGCACATGTATTCTAGGATCTTAAGACATAGCAGCAGATCGTATTTCAAACGCTTTATATAAGAATACTGATAATTTTCTAACAATGTTTTCATTCTTAGATGCCAACAGTAAACTCAATAGAAACTGGCTTGGATACTTATAAAATTTCAAAGGTATGCACCGTTTTCGTAAATTAGTTCATGTATGACAGCATAAAAGAAAGTGAACTTAATTTTTCTTGGTAGTTGTAGACAATGGAGAAATCAAATCTCTTTCTGTATGTGATCTATAACGATAGTAGTGACACGCACTTTCAGACACACCAAGTCTAAACCTTGTCAATACAAATAAATAAAGGGAAAAGGTGGCAAAAGGAGTACCTGGAGAGGGGATGTCCAACGTTTCGTGTCGTAGACACTTCAACAGGGAATGAGGGAATGACAGCTGATGATGGTTGACTTGGGTCACTGAACACAGTTCATGGTTTGAAGGGGTGGAAAGGGCAGAGGTGGGAGTGGTGGGCAATATTGAGTGTAGGGGTGATCATAATTCACAATAGAAATGGGGGGTGTTAATGGACAGCAAAGGAAGGGGGAGGGAGGGGGGGGGAGGGGGGAAGAAGAAGGGAGGGGGCGGGGGGGGGGGAAGAAGAAAGGAGGGGGGGGTGAAGGGGAGAAAGAGGAGGGCTGATGGTTCATTCCCTGACATTGAGCCCATGTGGGCTCAAGGTGCCAAGGCGCTGTATTAACTGGCTTTCCATGTATTTTCTGTAGTTCCCTTCTTGACGACCATTTCTCCAAAGGGCTGCTACTCTGATGTGGGAAATATGGTGATGGTCCGAATTGAAATGGTTTGCCACAGGCGTGTCTTTTCCTGTGAGGATGCTGTCTCTATGTTCTTTAAAACGTTCGTTTAGAGATCTGTATGTTTCACCCACATACATCTTGGGACAAAGGGTACAACTAAGAACATAGACTATATTCTGAGTCTGGCAGGTGAAGTGAGACTTCATGTGGAAGCTGCGTCCGGATGGGCCTTGCACAGTAGTTGTCAGACTAAGAAAGTCACAGGTTTTGCATTTGGGTTTCTTGCACTGGAAAGCCATTTCCAGTGCAAGAAACCCAAATGCAAAACCTGTGACTTTCTTAGTCTGACAACTACTGTGCAAGGCCCATCCGGACGCAGCTTCCACATGAAGTCTCACTTCACCTGCCAGACTCAGAATATAGTCTATGTTCTTAGTTGTACCCTTTGTCCCAAGATGTATGTGGGTGAAACATACAGATCTCTAAACGAACGTTTTAAAGAACATAGAGACAGCATCCTCACAGGAAAAGACACGCCTGTGGCAAACCATTTCAATTCGGACCATCACCATATTTCCCACATCAGAGTAGCAGCCCTTTGGAGAAATGGTCGTCAAGAAGGGAACTACAGAAAATACATGGAAAGCCAGTTAATACAGCGCCTTGGAACCTTGAGCCCACATGGGCTCAATGTCAGGGAATGAACCATCAGCCCTCCTCTTTCTCCCTTCACCCCCCCCCCCTCCTTTCTTCTCCCCCCCACCCCCTCCCTTCTTCTTCCCCCCTCCCCCCTCCCTCCCCCTTCCTTTGCTGTCCATTAACACCCCACATTTCTATTGTGAATTATGATCACCCCTACACTCAATATTGCCCACCACTCCCCCCTCTGCCCTTTCCACCCCTTCAAACCATGAACTGTGTTCAGTGACCCAAGTCAACCATCATCAGCTGTCATTCCCTGTTGAAGTGTCTACGACACGAAACGTTGGACATCCCTCTCCAGGTACTCCTTTTGCCACCTTTTCCCTTTATTTATTTGAATACGAGTACAGCAGTCACTACTTTACTTTTCTTGTCAATACAAATTTTAAATGTATGTCTAAATTCATCTTCAAACAGATTTTATCATCGTTTACAGAACAAAATGTTCTATACATTTGAGACCGTTCACTGTTATTCACATGAAAATCCCATTCTTGCCACCTACACAATATCAATCTGTCTTTAAAAGGATACAAAAATTGATGTATTTCTTCAACACTCTGGTTCACCCATACATTACCAAAACCATACGCATATAATTTGCATCTAATATTTGAGACCCAATTTTTTTTATGCCGTGCATTTAAATCAAATAACATTCGGTAGGCTTTCCGTGGTAATCTACTCTCTTCTAGTCGTGCTGATTTTAACCAGTATCTCATACACTGCACGACTGATTTATATATATATATATATATATATATATATATATATATATATATATATATATATATATATATATATATATATATTAATTAATTAAAACAAGTTAACTTTTAACTTATTTTAATTAATGTTGCTCCCCAAGGGGTTGAGCACTTAAAAATTGTGTTAGGAATTTTAAATATACTGATATATATATATATATATATATATATATATATATATATATATATATATATATATGTATATGATACATGTTCATCTCCCCATAGATGAGGTCATTTGATGTTCTCATTTCAACTCCTAAAAACGTTTAAAGTGCGAACATGTGTAATATTTCAGGATAAAGAGCTGCATTTACAAGACCTTATACATGTATTTCGGCACTATATTGAACAATCGGTTGAATTGCAGCATCAAATAACTTCAGATAAAGATCAAGAGAATTATTCTTGAATCTGTACAAATTTTGCAATACACATAATAAAGCCCTCTTGGTTCTACTTACAAGATCCCGGCATGCTGCAGTAAAACTCAGCCTAGTAGAAAAATAGTTTCCTAAGTACTTATGTATATATTTACCACATGTATTAGGATCCTATTATAAATCCGCTTTTCTCTGTCGACCAAATTTCCACCTTTTCTTAACACCACCACATTGCTTTTGGACATGTTTACATTCAAATGAACTTCTGATCCCTCGTGATGTAGACTATTTAAGTGCGTCTGTAATCCAACAAAGGTTTCAGACAAAAGAACTACATCATCTGCCAATAACAAAATGAATAATTCAAAAAAATCATATGTGAACCTTGCACCATGTCTTCCACGCCTGATTGCTTCTAATGCCAGTTCATTGATGAAGAGTGAAAATAAAACCTGACTCGTAACATCACCTTGTTTCACTCCCCGTATACAGTTGATGCAATCTGTTAACTTATCTCCAGATCGAATTCAACTTTTGACCTTTATGCGCATGTTATCAATACACCAAAAACGCTTACCTTTTATTCCATTTTCTAAAAGAATAGACCACAGTAAACTTCTTTCTATAGAGTCAAAAGCTTTCTCAAAGTCAATGAGAGCTACATAAAGTTTACGATTTATACAAAATTGTTTTTGTATTGAGGCTACCAGCGTGAACATATGATCGATAGTGGAATAACCTTTTCAAATCCTGCTTGATGTCACCTGTAAGGTTTTGTTCTTCTATCCATTCCTGTAGACGGTTGTTTATTATAGTACTATACATCTTGCTGCTTGTATCACATAAGATATGCCTCGATAGTTGTTTGGAGCGTTTAGATTTCGTTTTTGAATGAAGGGACTATAATGGATTTAGTCCAGTTATCCGGAAACAAACGCTTGTCAAATTATGTACTAAATAGCTTGACCCAAAAAAATCAACTACTGGCTCTCCCACATTTTTTAACATTTCCCCGATAATCTCGTCGGGTCCGGCAGCTTTGCCATTCTTAAATTTTCTTATGGCGAACACTACTTCTCCCCTAGATATAGGTCGATTCATGTAAGCATTTTCCTCTTGTTCGTCGTCGATGTTATTGATACCCGCATTATTTTCTTCTGTTACCGTATCTCTTTCAGGCAGACTTTTAAAGTGTTGAAACCAGTCATCTGTTGTTGAATTATTAGCTTGCTTTCTTTTAACAGAAATTCTATGCATGTTTTCCCAGAATTCTTTTTAATTATTTATTGACCCAGTTAACATACCCAGTAGTTAATCATTATGCTCTTTTTCTTTTTACCTCAGAAGATTCTTATATTCTCTTCTTGCAATGCAGTAAGCGTCACTGTCGGCTGGATCTTACTTTTGACGAAAAACTCGCAATAAAGGTTTCGCTCTTCCCTTACTTGAGTTGCATTCTTTACCATACCAGTCGCTACTTTTTCTTAATTTGTCAATATAAATTCGTTTCTTCAAACAAGCTCCGTAAGTTTTTAACAGTCTCAATAACATTCAGAGCTTCAATGTAGTCATGTTCAATCAAATTACACGCATAACTAAGTAAGCTTAACACTTCAGAAGAATGCATTGCATCCAAATAAGATCGTCTTATATCACTATTCCACACAAACATTTCAATATACTTATTCACATTTTCAGCTCCAGAGGAAATGGCAGCAATCTTAACCACGTTTGAATAAAATTCAAGTGGCAAGTGATCAGATTCTACTCTCTCTGACACTACTAATCTACAAGACGAGAATACAACGAAGAATAATTCTTTAGAAAGCAAGAAATAATCATTAACACTGTTTCTAGACTGAGAAACAAACTATAATTTCCATCAAGGTCTCCATTACATGCACCATTAAGAATATAAAAATCAAGAGCAGTGCACATCTTCAACAGTTTTTTTCCGTAGTTATTGAGTACCTGGTCAGCTGATTTTCTATTGGAATGTACAGAGCGACTTTCAATATTAGTACCAAATTCATCATTATGTAAAATATCAGAAGAAAATTTTGCAGTTCTGCTGTTTAAATCGCCGGAGAGGATCACACACGCACATTCCCATGTTCAAGTATACAGTCAACAATACACTCTTCAAGTGAATTAATGCCGTTTTCAATATCTGAGTGAGTATAAAAAGGCGAGGCTTCAGGCGCACATACGAATACACATACAAAACATTCTCTGATAAATCAAACAAATTCTTTTCAATCAGAAACAAAAGTACATTGAGATTATCTACCTTGATCTCATGAATGAAAGGCACTATCTCATTTCTAACAAGACATATTATACCCCCAGATCGTTTCCCTTGATCTGAAAGTTTTATGCCTGGCTTTATAAAGCTTGTATGGTTTGTATAGCAGGATGATCAGGAAGACCAGTGTCAACAGATCTCCAACTGCCGCCACCATGCCCTGTCCGTACTGTGATAGGTCTTTCCGGGCGCAGATCGGCCTGACCACCCATCTACGCACTCACACCCCCACCCCGATCCCAGGATGACAAGATGGTCTTCGTCGTCTCGACGGACAAACAACAATAGTTTGTGAAAATATCAAGAGTCAGATTCTCTACAAACGCTTCAACAAGACATATAACGTCGAAATTGAATAGATCAGATATAAATTCTTTTTGATTAATTTTAGAAAGAAGTCCATTTACATTCCAGTGTAAAAATGAATAACTGGTACGATTTCAATTAAGATGGTGTGAATTGGAACACATTGATGATACATTTTTATTCAGTTTTTTTTCATGTTAACATTGTTTGTTCTGTGGTCATCCATTCGTTCATGTACACTCTGGTAAACATCACATTCACACTATCTTCTGTTTTTTCGTTAACTTCATTAAACAAATTAATGATTCATTCATTGTAAATATGTACATCCTTCCCCTCACTTATGATGTCAGTGCATTTGTTTAATGTCTCATATGTTGTACAAAAATCAGAAAGAAACATTATCAAAACTGTCGTAAGGATTACTGTTAACAGTTCTTTCATCCATGATCCCATTTGACCCCCGCCCTTTCCCCCCAAACAACTAAATGCTACCTCTGTCGTCATGTTTATATTTCACAGCACATAACTCTTTCTGTGCAGCACCGTTCCCGTTCTGGGGCCGTACATACATATCGTGGGTGACGGGGAACTGGCCTCGGTACCTCGTTGTAAGCTCGAAGGGCCGTTACTTGGGGATCCATATTTCGAGAGTAACCTTTAACCTCGTGTTTAGCAGTGGGTGAGGGGTGGGTAACGTACAACGAGGACAGGGCATGAGTTCGCCCTGGGTTAGATCAAAACAAAGCCATTGGACACGTTCAATGATCACGAACTTCACGCAAAGTTAAGATTTCGTCGTCACAACATCTTCCAGCTGACAGACACTCTCCGAGAAAACATTGAATTTGATTTGCACAGACTGAGACACGGAACTCGGCCTCTTGCTCTCTAGTTCGTCTGCAACGATAGCTGGCTTGGCTCTTGGGGGGTGTGTGTGTGTGTGTGTGTAGGCTAAATCAGTCTTCGTGCCTTTGTGTGTCACTGTTACTTTGTGTCAGTGTGTGTATGTGTGTGTGCGTGTGAGCGTGACTTCATCATGTTTATGGCCTTTTAATAGTTTTATCAAACTTGTTTTAGTTCAGCCGCTTTTTCAGTCTTTGTGTGCGTCTGTCTCAGCGTGTTTGCGGGCATGCGCAGAAGGTTGGGGGTTATTCTAGACATGCGCAGAAGGAGGGAATCCCTCTTTTTATCTGACTTTCACCCTTTGATTTCTGGACACGTCGTAGGTAGAAACTGAGACAAAACCCAGAGAATATTGATACGAAAGTAGATTGCGCTGAACCCACACGGTTTGTACGCAGGAGGACATCTCGTTGTAGAAGTAAGTTTACCGACGACATGTAACTACGGCCCCTGCACGAGCAGTTAACACGCACAGTTCAGTTGCTGGTGTCACTGCAGGCAGGCCTCCCCCCTTTTTTAATTTCACGGAGATTTTGTCCATCGGCTAGTCCGTACCTTTTACCCTCAACAAGGAGATGTCCAAACACCATAGTGGCACGCTTTCCATCACTGTCTCCTTATTTCCCTCACCCGGAACGAAAAGTCCTCTCCCCAAAACACCGGAGTACCCTTTAGTTTCTGTTTTGCCTTTAAAATCTTTTCTTCGTCCTTGCAAGAGGTGCAGCGTCCAATAACTGGTGAATTCTGCTTAGAGTTTAGGCGATGAACGCGGTCGAATTCTATGTCACCACTTACCTCAAGTTTTTCTTTAAGCAGGTCCTTCACAACACCTTCAAAGTCTTGCGGTGTCTCGTTGTCTTTGCGGGAAAGTCCATAGACGATGACGTTGTTCCGCTTCGACCGTCCTCCAGGTCGTCTGTCTTCCTCTCCAAGTCCTGGATCCTCTTCATCAGGTTGTCGTTGGTGTGGCGTAGGTCTGCGTTCTCATGTTGAAGGTCCTTCACCTCCTCCTTCAGGGATTCAACCTCACCATGTAGGGCAGCAAAACCGTCACGGAATTCTTTCATCTCTGCCTT
>CM031611.1:79673735-79688735 GCA_018398815.1 Conus ventricosus
TAATTTAAAGTTATTGAGTCGGGCTGTGTGACCTCAGTGTGTGTTCAGCTGACTGCGTCGAACGAGCTAGCCTAGTATGTACTCTGCACTGTGTGCCAGCGGCCAGTGATGTGAAAGTCAGCGCGAGAGGGGAGCGTGGCCTGCTCGCGGCGTGACACGGGGCAGACGGAAAGGTAGGGGAAGATGAGGGGTGAAAGAGAGGGTTGAAGTCCAGCAACGGGGCGTGGTGGGGAGGGGGGGGGGGGGGGGGGCGTGGTCGTGGACTGGTCAGTCTGCATAGAGTGTGAGCGTCTTGATAGACTTCTAAACTGTTTTACTTTCATTTACAGGTGTAGTGTGACAATACAAACTTTATTTTCAACTTTTTTGCTTTGTGTTCTTGTTTGGAGTGAAGATGTAGTGGTAAATACATATATTTTTGATCGTGCAAAAAAATCTATCCAAATCTAAATGCCTAAATACTTTTTTATTATCAAAATTAAAACAAAAGAAGCCCAGATTCAAAATCTTCATTCAATTTCCTTCAAAAATGATATAGATGTCATTTTTATATCTTTTGTAGTTTCTGAGCTAGAATTTTTTGTTAATTATTACCCCCAAATCATTAGATTTCCCTGGCACTGGGAAAGCCTTTGTTTGTACTATTTTTAGGCAGTGAACGGGTAAGGCAAAAAGTATCAACAGTGCACTAAAGGAGTGTGTTGACAACAGTGCACTAAAGGAGTTTGTTGACAACAGTGCACTAAAGGAGTGTGTTGACAACAGTGCACTAAAGGAGTGTGTTGACAACAGTGCACTAAAGGAGTTTGTTGACAACAGTGCACTAAAGGAGTGTGTTGACAACAGTGCACTAAAGGATTTTGTTGACAACAGTGCACTAAAGGAGTGTGTTGACAACAGTGCACTAAAGGAGTGTGTTGACAACAGTGCACTAAAGGAGTGTGTTGACAACAGTGCACTAAAGGAGTTTGTTGACAACAGTGCACTAAAGGAGTGTGTTGACAACAGTGCACTAAAGGATTTTGTTGACAACAGTGCACTAAAGGAGTGTGTTGACAACAGTGCACTAAAGGAGTGTGTTGACAACAGTGCACTAAAGGAGTTTGTTGACAACCAAACGTATGATGAGCAAACGATGTCAATAACTTCTATAGAATGCCAGTACCACTAATATCTGACATCAATGTGTGACACTTCAAAATTGCGTAGGAAGTGTCGATCACAGAATTTGTAGTACAGAGTATGCTGACCATCTTGCTGTGTGTGTGTGTGTGTGTGTGTGTGTGTGTGTGTGTGTGTGTGTGTGTGTGTGTGTGTGTGTGTGTGTGTGCATGCGTGCGTGCATGTATGTGCGCGCGTGCGTGCGTGCGTGTGTGTGTGGGAGGGGGGGCGCAAATCCTTGTGAATTAGGAACACAAAAGTATGGTTTTGATGTTACGCCTTCTGAACGTTTTTTTTTTTAATAATCTTTTTTCTTGCATTTTTTTTTTTACTGCTCACTATGAAAGGAAGACAAGTGCATTTGGACGAACATGTTTCCTTCAGACGTCGATGCAGTTGATTGTAGGACTGGCTAGATGTGTGACTGTAATTTTCCTCGTCATCCAACGTGTTGTGGATATAATAACAGACGTTACCACACGATGCTGTTTTCCGACTGGTCCAAATAAAGAATCTATTCCCACTGACTTCCAGAACAACTGAGGCTTCTTTAGCAGAGGACAGGTTTTCTCTGCCAGTGCATCCGTTCGTTTTCATTCTTTTTTTTTTTTTGCTTATATTTCACGTGATTGATAAAACATCGAGTTGTTACAATAATCCAACGAAGGCCGTGTATGTACAGCAAAATGTGCTAAGAAATCAGGAAGTATTAACATGTCTAGACATCGTCATTTTTATCTTTTACTGTTCTTAAGATTTGCTTTTTACGAAATCCTGTGAATGGTATTTCTATTCAGTGCAGACGTCTTTGTATATCATATTTGCTCTTTAATTCTTTCAAAGGATTTGAGGGCTAGGTCTTATAGTATTGATCTAGTTGCAAAGCGAGACGACTGCAGGCGGAAATCTAAACAAATCTTAAATAAATGTTAGCGAACCGCCCAGAGAACGTGGACAAACGAGTCACAAGACAAAACACAACGCGTTTCGACCTCTTAGGTCTTCGTCAGGTGATATATAAACGAATAAAACAACGAAAATTCACTTAGCTTTGATCGCTTCAGATCGCGTAGGGTTCAGCGCAAGGAAGAGGGCCTTCTTCCTTGCGCTGAACCCTAAGCGATCTGAAGCGATCAAAGCTAAGTGAATTTTCGTTGTTTTATTCGTTTATATATCACCTGACGAAGACCTAAGAGGTCGAAACGCGTTGTGTTTTGTCTTGTGACTCGTTTGTCCACGTTCTCTGGGCGGTTCGCTAACATTTATTTAAGATTTCTTATAGTATTGATTTTACATTTATACACAAACTACTTAGCAAACAGGTTAATTGTCTGTTTTTACTTTGTTCACCATCACCGAATAATACCAGTTCTTTTTAAATTAAGTTTGAATAGTTCTGTTATATCTCCTAGACAGTCTGTCTTCACTCAATACTGGGAAAAACACTGTAAAAATAACTTGCACGTGCAGAAGGTTGTTTGAGCTGTACCTTTCCCAGTCCACATGTGTCAGAGGTGTAGGGACAGGGGGCCTCATCTTCGTGCTCCGCACACTGAGGACTCAGATCACAGGGAAAGTGCTCATACAGGTCAGGCCACACTGACACTGTGCAGTTCCAGAGGCCCAGGCCTGGCACTCGGCGAGGTTTCAGTCTGTCCGCGTGGAACGAGAAGCGAAACTTCAGCCGTATACACGCCGGTTTATAATAGACACTAGGTGTAGAATAAGCACGGTAAAATGCTATAGACATATGGGGTTCGCTGCTGGTTCCACTCCCAAAGTGATCAGGGAACAGAAACAAAGGGGAACTGTGTTCTTTGGGTTGTGAAAGAAGATTGTATCTGGATCCACAGCGACCGAAATAGGTGGTGATGGAATCCTGGGTACCAGTCTGCCAAGTGATGGTGCTCAGGAAGATGACGTGATCAGGCGGTCGGGTCAGAGTGAGACAGCTTTGGATTGTTTTCGGGCATGGGGTGGATCCATCCAGTCCTGGGGTATGTATGTACCCTGCACAACAACAATTCTCCTGTCTTCTCAACACTGACTGTGTAATGCACTTCAACGCTTCATTCAACGCTTGTCTGAATTTTCATTCCCCTCTTCGTATCAAATTGAGGAAGAACACCGTTGTAGGGTCTATTCATCATCACAGTTTGTTTTCAAGAGCATACTGAAAGATACATTTCAACCATTCTGCTGATTCTTTTATATTTCAATATTTCAGATTATTTTTACCATATGCTTTTCCGAATGTTCATTCCCCCCTCCTAGTATCACAGGAAGGACGAACACCATTGTAGGCCTGTTTAGCATCAAAGTTTGTTTCCAAGAACAAATTGCTTAGTACACTTCAACCATTCTGCTGATTTTTTAAAAAAAGAATTTAAGTATCTAGGATTATTGTAATCATACGTTGCTGGTCATTATTAGATGCAAAAACAGATCTACAATGATTCTTAAACAAAATATTGTAAATGTTCGAATTTCATTAAATAAAAACGAAATTTTGAAAAGTTTTTTTTTTCTTGGAGTTTCAAGACTGTCCAGGGTGGCTGCCTGATAGGTGTTTGCACATGTTTTGTTCAAAGAAAATGGTTATAGATATACAACCTTGGAACATTTGGAGAGAGAGAGAGAGAGAGAGAGAGAGAGAGAGAGAGAGAGAGAGGAGAGAGAGAGAGAGAGAGAGAGAGAGAGAGAAGGAGAGACAGACAAACAAACAAACGGACAGACTGTCAACCTCGGGGTATGTCAGTGGAGGAAGGACTAGCGCACAGCCCAAACACACTCACAGCTTGCTTACAATCTCATTCATATATCATGCATTCGTCACATCAAACCACTAGTAAAGTCTATAACTTTACTACACATAATCATAGAAAAACATCAATGCGCATGGAGTCAAACAAAATAAAACATTCTCTCTTTCCATGAACTTCACAAAACCATTTATCTAAATCATCATAACTAACCGGGTATAAATAGATTTTCCACTTTACCTGGCCAGGTGATCTTAAACTATTTACGAATCACTGTCTTTCCTTTTCTTCTTTTTTCTTTCTTTTCACTGTCACTTTCACAAACACCAGTCACGACACGACTGCTGGCACTGGTCAGGTTGGACCGCCGGCACTGGTCAGGTTGGACTGCTAGCACTGGTCAGGTTAGACCGCTGGCGTTGGTCAGGTTGGACTGCTGATGAAAGTGACGCTGCCAGGTAAGAGGTCGAACCCCGGTTCAGATTGAACAGTGACTACCAGACATCGATCTGTTCTCCTTTCTTTCTTCCTGCATTAACGCATTGCACTCTCTCTCTCTCTTCTAGTCTGCTCTATCAAATGGACATGGTTGCTTTTTTTTCTTTTTCTTTTTTTTTTCTCTTCATCAGTTAGCAACTCTCTCAACATCTCTCCTTAGTCCTTCCTCTGCAGACTCTATATGGTGCTAATGCTTCAGCTCGGTTCTCTTCACTCCTCCTCTCATCTCTCTGCTTTTCTCTCGTGCAGAGCCTACTCCCAGAACCTCTCTCTCTCTCTGTCTTCTCTTCCTTCCTCTTCATTCCTCCCTTCTCTCTCTCTCCTAGCTTTCTTATTCTCATCCCATGTGTCAAAAGGGTGAGTACCATTGGTCAGAATTTTCCCCGCCTTGTACTGAGGTTACCTCCCCTCTAATTCCATTGGATATGCAAATCATGAAAGTCACATCCACCAGCCTTGCTCTCTGTGGTGGTCAATGGGTCATTTCATTAATTAGCTTGATTTCACCCCCACTACACAGTACCTTCCCCCTTCCTACTTTAGCCGGCGACGTCCGACTTAACTGTGGGCGCTGGTCCTGCAAATTAGCTGGATCAGTCTGACCCAGACGTAGCGATCCGTCTGGCCAGACCTATTGAGACGCCGGTCAAGGCACTCAGTCTGTCTGCGGGACAGTGCTGTCTCCGGGAAGAACTAAAAATAGCCTCTCCGCTGTGCCTAATTGGCTGACGCGACACCTTAAGTCGTCTGCCTGGAAACCAGGATGTTTGAATTTGGACTTATGTCCAATTGAACTGGCAGGCGACTGACCACGACTTCGGTTTTTCTTTTTTTGTCCGTGACACAGACAGACAGACAAAGACAGAGACAGAAAGACAGTGTCGGTCTACCCCTACAATACAGAAAGGATGGTAGTTTAAAACAAAATGCATTCTTGGCATTATTCAAAGTACTCTTACGTGTTTTTGTTTTTGTTTTTGTTTTTGAAACAACCAATCATTGGAAACCTAGTTTCTCTCACCGGCAAAGGGAGATAGGTCAAAGCGCTGCAGTTCCAAATGGCCCCGCTCAGAACGGTTTACGGCAGAAAACGACATACACGACATAGACACATCAGCAAAACGATCCTTGCAAAATCCAAAGCAGTCCCACAACAGACGCGGGACAGGCTGTATGTCTATTTCCACTATAGCAGTGTCCGTCATGCTGTACTGGACAGGGAACCACCGACTGTTTCGACACGACACCTTTCTTGTGATGACGCTCAAATGATCTGAAAGCAGGAACATAATATTACCTATGCAATTGTGAATTTTAAATCGCACAACGTGGTAAGATTGTACGTGGAGTAGGAATTTACACTTCCAAGATCGGTCTGCATCTCGGTAATAAACATGGAGATGACCAGTTGAGCCGTTGACGGTTAATTCTCTGACTGGTGGGTTTTGCAAACATGTGGACAAATTGGAAATTCGCATGGACGGATTTTCTTTTTCAACAGCACTGCTGTTGAGTCCCTCCAGTTCGTGTTGTGGTGTGGGAACATTGATACTAGTCCCGTGAGTTGTGTCAGAGTTTAAACGGTGTTTGGTGGGTTCATTCAGCGTTACATCTTGTAACCTGTCTTTACTTGTGGTTGTGTGTATAATGTCGGTTCTTTGATTATGAAAATACATCAGAGAGGTGCGGTGTGTTGTCTTCAACTCATTTGTCACGTGCACACTGACACTTTCCGCCGTGTCCAAGGCACTGCAAAGCGCACACGTCACTAGGCTGATATCCAAGAAGATTGTGTTCCTCATCCTTGCTGATAATGATTCAACACTGGCAATGGATGCGATTTACAACACTGGGTTATAAATTCTGATGTAACTACAGAGAAAAAAAAACACAAACAAAAATAACCACCACCACCACCAACAACAACAACAACAAAACAACAACTCAGGCACGAGATGTCGTCCAGTTAAAGAAACAAGACCAACAACAAACAGCCGAAGGAAACCCAAACAAGACCAACAACAAACAGCCGAAGGAAACCCAAACAAGACCCTTCTGGACACGACAGTCAGGTGTCTGTCTCATGCCTCAAGTTGGTTCCTTGCCCTGTGACTCCAGTGCCGTGGGGGATGTCAGGGGTGTCTTTCAATACAAGTCGCATTCGCACCTTCTGCTGATAATGCTCTCTCTCTCTCTCTCTCTCTCTCTCTCTCTCTCTCTCTCTCTCTCTCTCTCTCTCTCTGTCTCTCTCTCTCTCTCTCTCTGTCTCTGTCTCTCTCTCTCTCTCTCTCTCTCTCTTGAAAGCGAAGTAGAAATACGTTTTTGCTGCCCTGCTCTGCACGATCTTAGAATACAATTAATTGAATTTAGATATTACACCGAACCATGTAATTTCAGGCTAATTCTCTTACCACTGACAAATAATGAGAATACACTTTTGAGTTTAGCCATGTATAATTATGAAGCAAACATAAGAATTCGGACAGTAATGTCTTGATGTACTTTGCTTTTTGTAACATATTTACACTTTTTCATTTATTTCATTTTGTAACGTATAAGGAATGCTACATGATGCACATATAAAATCCCCTCAAATCAAGGGCTTTGGCCTTAATCTGAATAAAAGATTCGAATTCGAATTCGTATTCTCTCTCTCTCTCTCTCTCTCTCTCTCTCTCTCTCTCTGTGTTTATCCCTCAGCGCCCTGCTAACCCAGAACACAGTGTCAAGCTGGAAAATTGCAGGTGAAGGCAGCAACACCGTCGTCGTCCTGCGACTGAAGCCTGCCGTCCCTGTCAAAACAACAATGGCGGATCCCGTCTTGAATCGAGGAACGCGAGTTCAATATTACCGAAAGAAACCGCCCAGCCAGGTGCGACGTGATCAGGAACGGGCAAAGCAGCAAAACACACGGCTTGAACAGGTTGGTGCAGATAACGGAAACGCTGTGTAGTGAATCAACTGGCCTTGTTTGACACAGAAGTTGAAGATCACAGTACACAGTGCACTACACAGGATGCTATTGAACACATCAAGCCTACAGATGCTGACAGCGAGACTGACACGACGAATGTTCAAGGCGGTCTCCTGCCTTTGTACTCCAGCCAGTCTGAGTGCGACATCATGAACCAGGAGATCCAGCACTCTGTCATCGACACAGGCCTCGAGCATTCTATCGACAGAACAGTGGCAGGCTTTGTGACACGGGTGTGGTGAAAGACTATGTTAGCACTTTGACTGATCGGCAAGTTCAGAGACGGTTGAGAGACAAGCACAGAAACTTAGCATTCTGAAAGATCGTGCTTCACCATTCAGATGGCGTGGGTGTGTTACTGTGCGAATCGGATGACAATGTTTTAGAGTTCGCCTGCGATCCGAGTTCGGAAGACGACTGTCTATTCTGGTTTGTCAAGCAGGAACACAAGAACCTTTCAGCAGAAGAACGTGTTAAACTCTCTCACCTGCGGAAAGGAAGACGTGCCAGCAACACACAACACACAGAGACATAAGCACGTGCTCTACGGCGGTTGCACGCTCTCCTCGGCCTGACCCAATTCTACCTGGGGTGACTGTCCTCCACTGAACGGATCGTGCACACATGTCAGAGACCGTTTGTCGTTCACGACTTTGTCAGGTATTGTTTTTAAAAAAAAGAGAAAAAGAAATGCATTGCTGTGGTTTCCATGTCAGTGATATCGTGTCGCGTTTTGTCAGTGTACATCGCGCCGACTTGCTAAAGGAGCTGTACAGCTTAATAGCAATAACATTCGTTCCTTCCTTCCTTGGTTCGATTCACACACCTTGTAACACCAAGGCAAAGTCGATAATAGTGACTCATATCAGATCTACTTACCGACATTACGTTCTCTTATCAACGGATGTGCAGAAACCCAAAGCTAACAAGGGAGGGGGTGGTGGGACAATCTGGTTTTAAACTAACAATTTATGAAGTACGTATGTGTATCGCTGGCACCTCACTTGGAGATGTTGACAGGACTTAACTTTGAACAATTAGACAATGTTAACCTGGGGAAAAAAGTTGTTTTGAAATCTAGAGTTCTCCATAGCCTGTGCCGTGGGAGCAGTGAAAAGTCATAGGCTCATTCTGTCTGGGGCACGGCATAATAGACAGCGGTGGCCTGTACATCTCCTTCTATCGCCTTTAATCTTCCCTGAAGCTCTCTCTTACAATAGAAATATATATATATATATGGGGGTGCTGTTGGATTCTGTTTTGAACCCTTGGTGGTGAGAACACCACAGAATTATGGACTGTGGTGTGTCTCTATTTGACACCAAGAGCACTGACACAATCAGCCGTGTCTCCCTGATGAGTCCGATCCAGCGGACGAAAGGCCTAGGAGCAGGCAATACAAATAAATGTGCTTTCAGGAGGGATTACGGTGATTCCCTCAGGCAGCTAGTGAAGGGCATCTCATATTATATATTCCACCCATTTTCTTCATCTTCAATTTTTTTTTTAAAGTTCAAATCTTTGCCAAGTCATTACTACAACGACTGAAGAATTGTTAGCCTGCACTTGTTTCCCCTACTACTTAATTGTTCAGCATTCTCTCTCTCTCTCTCTCTCTCTCTCTCTCTCTCTCTCTCTCTCTCTCTCTCTCTCTCTATATATATATATATATATATATATATATATATATATATATATATAATATGATCCTGATGACAGCGCAACGCGCTCGAAACAAATTTGTAGATCCTATTTTTAAAAAAACCTATTTTAACGAATGTTGCTCCCCAAGGGGTCGAGCACTATCAAAATCATTTTGGTTATTTTAACCACACTAATCTATATATATATATATATATATATAATATATATATATATATATATATATATATATATATATATATATATATATATATAAAATGTTTACAAAGCCTCTGGTTCCCAAGTCCTCCTCGAACCACACAAAGATGGAACACGAGTGTGTACAATAAAAAGTCAATGTTCATGAAACTTCAAAAACAGAAACTTCGGGAACAATTCTTTCTTCGATGCATGGAGAAAAAAATACTTCCAAAAGATGAAGTTCTTATAAGTTGTACAGAATAATAATGCTATGTCCTTTTATGCCTTGCAGCTGCCTTGACAAAGCTCGATGTGAGCGAAAATTTGGCAAATAAAAATAAAAGTGGCAAGAGATGAATAACAAAGATTGTATTGACTTTATATATATATATATATATATATATATATATATATATATATATATATATATATATATATATATATATATATAATGATTAAAAGTAAATCTTAAAACCGGTATGACAAACTTGTTTCGAGGTCCTCCCTCTCCTCAGATCCCGTGCCAATCGGTAGTTGGCACGGGATCTGAGGAGAAGGAGGACCTCGAAACAAGTTTGTCATCCCGGTTTTAAGATTTACTTTTAATCATTATTTTAGCTGCTCCCGCATGGTTGAGCACTTTCTCCAAAAAAAAAAAAGCCGGAAAATATATTACCAGCTATATATATATATATATATATATATATATATATATATATATATATATATATATATATATATATATTATATATCAACAGATTTCCATTGATGAAATGCAGTGAACGAGTCCCTCATCTGCTGTGTCCTAATCCTCTTCTTAAGTTTGTAAAAGCCCTTGCCAGACAACATAGTCTGCTGTGTCCTGACGTCGTACGTAATGGGACAGGAGCAGAGAGATATCATATGGCGTAATAGAGAGGATGGACGACGCATGCAAAGAATACATGTGTGTGTGTGTGTGTGTGTGTGTGTGTGTGTGTGTGTGTGTGTGTGTGTGTGTGTGTGTGTGCGCGTGTGTTTGTCTTGTAGTAGTAGTAGAAGTAGGAGGAGGAGTAGTAGACGTGGTGGTGGTGGTGGTGGTGGTGTGGCGGTAGTAGTAGTGGTGGTGAAGGTATGGTAGTAGTAGTAGTAGCGGTAGTAGTAGCAGTAGTAGCGGTAGTAGTAGCGGTAGTAATAGCAACAGCAGAGGTAGTGATAGTAGCAGTAATACTACTAGAAGCAGCATTAGTGGTAGTCGTAGTTGTTAGTAGTAGTAGTAGTAGTAGTAGTAGTAGTAGTAGTAGTAGTAGTGTTGTGTTGGTAGTAGTGGTGTTGGTGGTAGTAGTAGTAGTTGTAGTAGTAGCAGTAGTTGTGGTGGTGGTGATGGTGATGGTGGCGGTGGTGATGTTAGTTGTAGTAGCAGCAGCTGCAGCAGTAGTACTTTTCCAGACTTCACATGTGTAGAACGACCGACTTTGAAGCAGATTTCAAGACACAAGATGCACTGTTGTGGGAAAAGATCGCTTGTTAAATTAACAGAATTTGCCAAAGTAAAGTGTGTATGAAATGTTACTATCGGTGTAATGTTGCACTGGTGCAACAAACTTTTGCATGCTTATACTTATATGTAGAATGAAGGATGCATTATTTGCGTTCATACCTAAGAAGGAAATGTTGTACCCACTTGTTTCACGCACATCAGAGCACTGACACAATGATTTATTACCTGCGTAATGCAGAGTGGATACATAAAAAATGACATATAACCGAGGTTGGATTGATTTTGATATAGTGACTGCTGACAGGTGTGTGTGTGTGTGTGTGTGTGTGTTGTGTGTGTGTGTGTGTGTGTGTGTGTGTGTGTGTGTGTGTGTGTGTGTGTGTGCGTGCGCGCGCGTGCGTTGTGTGGCTGTTGCTGCTACACATGAAACTTACTTTATTCTATGCTGATAATTCCAGCCTTCAAACCTGTCGAGAAAAGAAACTAGAGAGACTGTGGCTGTGTGTGTGTGTGTGTGTGTGTGTGTGTGTGTGTGTGTGTGTGTGTGTGTGTGTGTGTGTGTGTGTGTGTGCGTGTGTCTGTGCGTAAGCGCGCGCGCGTGTGTGTGTGTGTGTGCGTGTGTGTGTATGTGTGTGTGCATACATACATACATGTATGCATAGATGTGTGTGCGCGCGCGCACGCGTGTATGTGTGTGTGTGTGTGTGTGTGTGTGTGTGTGTGTGTGTGTGTGTGTGTGTGTGTGTGTGTGTGTGTGTGTGTTCGCCTATATTTCGAGAGAGATCAGAAATAAAACAAGTTGTACTTCTTTATTAGATTATACACGTCCATTGATCCAGAACTGTGATCTATCGTTTGATCAAATTGCCATCCGTATCCACCTTGGCTTACTGAAAGAGCTGAGATATAATCTACACATATGCCCGCTCTCTCTCTCTCTCTCTCTCTCTCTCTCTCTCTCTCTCTCTCTCTCTCTCTCTCTCACACACACACACACACACACGCACGCACGCGCGCGCGCGCGCGCGCACGCACGCACGCACGCACGCACGCACGCACGCACGCACGCACGCACGCACGCATGCACACACAAAAGAGCGCGAGCGCAAATTTTCCCCTGTACACGCAGAGGCACACTTTAATTAAGTGTGGATCGATACGGAATGAGCATTATATTTGATTGGATTGACTGACACAGGGTACCGCACTGAGATGTTCGGCAATCAGCAACATTCAGCCTTTTCTGAATGCCGATGATGAATGCACATACACATACATTCTAACCCTCACCACTTGCACCTTTGTTGTTCATCAAGGCGGAAAGTTCCGTCTATCATAATCCATACGTCTGTCGTCTGTCTAAAATGCTTTTTATTTAAAGAAATGTATGCTGTTCGTCCGTCGAGTCGACGAGAATCACTTCAGTCGTCTTGGGGTTGAGGGGGTTGAGACGATGTGTGGGTACACAGGTGGCTGATCAAGAGGATGCGTGCATGGAATGTGCGGTGACAGCAAGGACATGGAATGTGGGAGACCTCCTCTTGATTGCTGGCGCGGGCTTTCCTCGCCTGTCTCGTTGCAGCTGTCCTTTCTTCATGTGAATTGGCGCCTTTGTGGATAGAGTAGCGTCATCCGGCTCCATCCATAGCAGTTGTCCCCATGTGTCTGAGTTGATGTTCAACGCTTTCAATGTTGATGTTTTGAGAGTGTCTTTGAAGCGTTTCTTCTGACCTCCGTGAGAATTCAGTCCTTGTTGCAGCTCACCGTAGAAGAATTCTTGGGTAGACAGTGGCCTGGCATGTGAGCCACATGACTTGCCCACCGAAGCTGAGACTGCATCAAGATGGTGTGGATGCTATGCGGGTCTGCTTGGTCGAGTACTGTTGTGTCTGGGATTTTGTCTTGCCATTTTATGTTTTATGTTTCACAATATTTTCAGGCAGGTTGTGTGGAAGTGATTAAGTTTCTTGGCATGACATTAGTACACTGTCCTCGTTTCACGTGCGTACAGGAATGGGGGGGGGGGGGGGGGGGGTGATGGGAGGAGAACAACTGCTCTGTACACCTTCAGCTTGGTTTCTAGACTGATTCCTCTTCACTTCTAAACATCAGTGTGTGGTCTACCAAAGGTTGCATTTGCTTTTGCAATTCTTACGCTGACTTAATCATCATTGATGACGTAAAGTGACAGTGTGCTGTCAAGGTAGCTGAATTTACTCACTGTAGCGAGTCTCACAGTATTGACTGTGATGTATGGCTCATGGTAGGGTTTGCCTGGCGCGGGTTGATGCAGAACTTCTGTGTTCTTCGTATTCATGATGAGACCAAGGTCAGCGTATGCTATGGAAAACTGGTTGATACTGCACAGCATGTCAGTTTCTGAGGCGGCATTGAAGGCGCAGTCACCAGCAAGCAGAAAGTCACTGATGGTATCTATAATGACCTGATTTTCTGCCTTAACCGTCTTGAGGCTAAACAGTTTTCCATCTGTTCTGAATCTGATGTCGATGCCAAAGTCTCCTTCTCTAGAGGCATCAGTAAGCATTGCAAAAAAATGATGCTGAACAGAGTGGGTGCCAAAAGACGGCTTTGCTTTACGCCATTTGTGGCTGGGAATGGATTAGATGTTTTTTCCGTTGTCCTTGATTCAAAGCTTCATGCCTTCATGGAACTGTTGCACCATAGCGATGAATTTCGGTGCGGATCCATTTTTGGCGATTCTTTTCCACATGCCCTCTCTGTTGACAGTATCGAAGGCCTTGGTCAGATCGACACAGGCGAAGAACAGGTCGGCATTTTGTTCCTGACATTTTTCTTGGAGCTGTCTAGCAGCAAATACCATGTCAATGATTCCTCTGTCTTTCCCGAAGCCACACTAGCTCTCTGGCAAAAACCTTTGCTCAAGATGTGTTATAAGGCGGTTCAGCAGAATCATGGCAAGTGTTTTGCCTGCTATGGAAAAGAGGGATCTGCCTCAGTGGTTGTCACAGGCCTGGATGTTCCCTTTGCCCTTCTACAAATGAATCATGGACGTATCTTTGAATTTCAGGTCATCGTCTCCTGATGCTACATCAGAAGACACGAATGATGAAGCTTTTCAGTCAGAGCTCTGCCATCTTCAGCTGGTATGGAGTCTGAGCCAGCAGCTTTGCCACTGGACAACAAACACGTCGCTTGTTGGGTATCCAGGAGGGTTGGTGGTTCATCCATTTCTTCGTCGGTGGGCACGTGAGGGAGCCAGTCAATGGCTTCGTCACTAATGGATGATCGGGCGGTTTATACGCCATTGAAATGTTCTGCCCAGCGTTTGCAAGATCTTTTCCTCGTCAGTGATCAATGTGTGTCCAACAGCGCTGAGCAGAAGGAATGATCCTGGTGATGGAGGTTTAGTGGAGAACGACCCTATGGCCTGAGACGCCTGTGTGCAGGTTTGCGGCTACGACTGCCATTGTACCCATTGCAACGAGACTTAGGGGCGAGATGAATAGGGATGGATGATGATTACAGAAGTGACTTCTTACAAAGTGTCTGCTTAAAGTGAGGAGTTGCGCAATTCGTCGACCTCCTTCTCTCGGCCAAAACCATCTGAGTCCAGCAGCAAGACAGGGTCAAGACGGCTGGAGGCGGAGACAGTGGATGACCATGACATGACGTCTTTTGTGTCTCACCATGCTCATTACTGGGAGTCGCCTTTCTGCCCGTTCAATCATTGTGGGATTTTCTCCGCGCAGTCCGCCGATTCCAGTGTTCATAATCTTTAGCAGACAAGCCCTATATCACCGAGGATTTGAGACCCGTCGGCTACCCTCACTGGTTCTGCCAGCCTGCTAAAACTGTTGCCCAGGGTGTGGCCGCTGTCGCATGTTAACAGCTATGGGGAGCCACAGGTGAGAGGTGAGTGCCGAGTGAAGACCAAAGATGGATGTGCAGCAATACGAAGGACTTGGCATGCACCTCCACCAGAGTACCTTTCACCCCTTATGAAAATAAAGAAGAAAGAAACGATGTTTAAGCCGTTCTGTGTGGTGTGGGTATGAGCACGCCCATACGTTATTAGAAACAATCCCACAAAACTAGTAGGTATAGGCGTGAGTATATTCACAACACACAGAAAGAATATTCATCAAATGTCCTGTAAAAGAAGCATGTATGTGCATACCCACACCATTCAGAAATGAGGAATCACTGTGTCTCCTGTCACACGATGCATGGGAGTATCCTCATCATGGCTGCAAAGAACGCATCATTTTCGCTTCACACGGAACAGGTTAAACCGTCATGCT